>JAGSMT010000228.1:0-413134 GCA_029286875.1 Lamproptera curius
GAATAAACAAAAGAATGAATATAACAATATCGTATACACACGTCAAAACCGTAAAAATTGACGTAAAAGTATTTACTGTTGAAGTCAAGGTTTATTTGTTAATTTGATTTTTTCCTAATTTAGATATAATGGGTAGCTCTGTCCAAGCACCAAAGCAAATATCTCATTACATAATAAAATAACTTACTTTGTACATCCTGTTTCTGAACTATTTCAGCTGTATTTTCAGGCCCAATTTTGAAAAAAACTCTTGATTAGTATGAAATGTATCCGACAACATTTGGAAAAAACTTTAAACCAAATTTAAGTTAGGCCATAGGAATGGACCAGATCCCGACGGGCTGCATGATCTATAGACTCAAGGTCCCCTGAGACGTAGTGTATACTGTTAATTTTTTTCTTAAGAGTGCAAGGAGGACATTCCAAATAGTTGAGCGGGCGGCCTGACCCTTTGTAAGGCATGGGTGGGTAACGAAAGGGCGGACCTTCGCAGAGGCCGCCACTGTTTAAAAGACGACCGGACTACAAGGTCGGTTTCATCGCAGGATTCTTCGGCAAGGCCATGACGAATGGAACGGGCACTATCGGCCAACGCTCACCACAGCCTTCTTCCAATGCAGTCGACGCGCACCTATGTAGGAGCTGGAGCAAGTCCACCGGCAGGCTCAAAGGCATGGGTTTTGGAGATTCCACGTAAGTGCGACGCCACTCGATGGATGGGAGGTCGCAGATCCCACTCCTGACGGGTCCAATCTTGTAGAGAAGCCTGGTCCCGAAATTGGCATTTAAGCAACATACCACATTTGAAAAATAAAAAGCTTCACAGAATTTTGCAAAGGAGTAGTCAAGCATGCAAACATAAAGAACGACCAAACAAATATGAACATATTCATAAGAATATATCTCGATATTTAATTATAAGAGCAAAGGCAAATGTAAAATAGTAATTGTAGAAATTGTAGTATAAAAAAAAAATAGAAATAAGGAGTAATTAGTAAATGTAATAGTGAACATGACTGCGTAGGACTTAGTTAAGGTAGATACAGATAGTACTATTATGTTAAAATTGTTAAGACAAGGAAAGATATATATAGAAAACATGTAAATTAAGATAAGTATAAGTTAATAGAAAAATAAAGATAAGAAAATATATAAGCAAACAGAAATGTAACTATAATAAGTATAAGATTATATTAGTAAATAAGAAATGTAATAAGATAAGTAGAAATAAATAGAAATAAGTAAATGTAAGTAGATAAATATAAGTAGCTAAGACACAAATGAAAAGACAAAAAATAGAAATGAAAAGTAGATGATATAAACAAAGAATGGTACCGGTAACCGGTAGGTCCTGTTTGGAGACCGTCTGTTCACCGCGGTGCCTATTTTTGCCGCGAGCAGTAGTGTGAAAACACGCTGCGTTCCGTTGAAGGCACCGTACAGGTATTTACTGAACAGACTAACACCCTATGTCTCACGGTAGGCAGCGCTGCGATACCACTGGTATTGTCAACGTCTGGGTGTCGTGACCACTTCCCATCGTGGCCGACTGCTCGTCGCTGCGTATGCCAAAAAAAAAAAAAAAAAAAAAGAAGAAGTGAAAGCAATGTTTCGCATTTATGACACTCACTCTTGACCATCAAAATAGATTTAGTACTTCCCTTAAGCTCAGAGAGCCGAAATTTGGTGCAAAGTTGTAGTTTAATGGCCACGTAAAAAGAAAAGTATAAAAACTAGGATAATGAAAAATCTGCAGTATTTGAAGACCTTTTCTTCTCTTAAAACCTTAGTCTAACCAATAATTTTTGTTTTTTCGAATTCGACACAGATTAAGTAAACAAGTTACGCACTATAATATAAATTAATTTAGTTAAAAAAAGTAATCGAGATATAATATCGCGTGTAAACAAAATTGACTTGCACCTCACTAACATATAAAGAATGTTCGACGTTTAAGTTACACAACATTAACTATAATAACTAATAAATCACAGTGTGGAACCTTAGACTTGGCATGACTTTGTCTAGATTTCATTCTTATTCAAACACATACAAGCAGCTTCATCGAAACTTGACTAGTTTTTTTATAAAAAAATTAAGATCCAACTAATCAAAGTTCGTCCATCATACATATTTAATACTCATTAATTATTAAGTAATTAGTATATAGTAACATATTTTTTATATATTCATAATAGTTAAAGCACCTAATTTTGTGTGAAGGATAATAACGATGTCATGCATAGTGCGGTTTTATCATGGCAGTATTTGACGAAATTGTTTAATTTTGTGGTCATGTTGACACACCAACATTTTTGGTTTTTATTAATACTTATCAGAATTTGAGTATTAGTAAATTTAAACAGTAGTAAATGAACGTTTATGTGTTAAAGGTTATATTGTAACCTTAAATAATTTATAAATGATAACACAACCTGGTAATGGAAGGCTTGCTCCAGGCTTTTTCAAATTTCATATACGTAAGTTATAACTGTATGTAGCTCATACAAATGTATTTTTGATTATCTTAAAAAATTTAAAAAAAGCCCGCTGAGTTTCTTTAGCCGGTTCTTCTCAAGCCGGAGGCGTCCTATTTCTAACCAGTGGTAATGTCTTGGACAATCGATAAGCGAGTGTTGCTCTTCTATATTAAAAAAAGATAAAATGATATTTGAGTTTAACATATATTTAGACTTCATGTAGCTGATTAGTAGTAGAAATGAGCTTTTAATTACGCTATCGTTGAAAATATTATTTAGTGCAATCGAAACGTGGATTAATAATAGCAACTTTTGAGTTACGTTATTACGAAGCGTTGCTGCTACCGTGTGGTCTTACGCCGCTATTTCAAAGCACCTTACCGACTTTGGACCTAACGTAAGTTGAGTTAAGCTGGAGCCGTGCGCTTAAAGTAGATTGACACTAGTTAAAAAAAAAGCTACTACTGCGTAATGCTATAAATGAATGGCCACGCGAGAAATTTATTAGATTTTTAGTATTATCATCAAAATTTAATAACCGGTTTATGGCGCAGCAACGTATTAGTGATTAAACTTTACAGTTGAAACGAAAGTAAACAGGATTTTTATCTGAGCATTTGGTTTCAATGGTATATAATTAAATGAATTAAGGTAAACCATATAGGTTTTTAATCTACTAAGATTGTTTATAGGTCAAACGGAATTTAGGTCGTTTGCTCTGAATCCAGTAGTAATCACGGCAAAAAAGCAATAATGCTCACTATACTGTGGGTAAGTTTTCATTTACGTCTCATTATTTTTAAGTGAAAAAAAACTGCGAGATTGCAGTTTATTGCAGCTTAATTCAGATTCTGCTTTTCGATCGACTATTCGATTTGTATTCCTGGAATCAATTAAGAAAACTCGTTGTATGTAAAGTATCTGAGAGAGATTTTGCTTCATCGCTAATAACTTAAATAAATATATATAGTGAAATTATATTTGTTTTTCTTACATGTTTTTTTTGCGTTAATCCTTTGTATTTATTTCCGACGTGTCAAACACTTTTTGGCATCCGTGATCACGCGCAGACTGTTATCAGTTGGCTGCTTATTACTTATTTCGCGGAAAATAATACGCAAAGAAATGAGGAATTAATGATTTCCTCAGTAAGGGTTTTTATAGGTTCATTTTTCTTCCCAATAATTAGCTTTCTTTGTTCTGTTACAACGTAAACAATGGATGTTATAGAATAACCACAAATGAATACGGTCCTAATTAGTTTTTGCAAGGATTTAATTACAGGTAGAATGAACAGTCAACAATAATGAACAATCGAAAAAATTGTATTGTTATTTATATTTTATAAACTAAGTTTGATATATGTAATAAATAGACAGGAATAAAATAAAAAAAATGTCTACATTTGTAAACTACAATTGTTATAATGAAAGTTGTTGTTGTTATTATTTCAATACCTAATTAAATATATATTGATTGTATATTTTAAGTGGCCTTAATATCTACAGATGCAGTTTAGACACTCCACCCAATCAGTGTAATTTTAGACCACCGCATGATTCAATTGTAAGAGTTCATTATAGGTTTCCGATCAAAAGATTTTCGAGATTTAGATTTGGTTTAATAAACTACATATTTTGTATAGAAAATATTAAATTTTACGTCTTACGCATTTTTAAATTGTTATTTTAATACTTTTACGTTATATCTGCCTCCGTAGCCTAGTGGTATAGGCGTGTGGCTTAGGAACCGGAGGTCGTGGGTTCGAATCCTGCGGGGACTCAACAAATTTTCATTGTTGTTTCCTAGACCTTTTCTCTTTAAAAACCCAGTTAACCAATAATTTTTGTTTTTTCGAATTGACACAGATTAAGTAAAAAGTTACAAATATAAATTAATTTAGTTAAAAAAGTAATCGAGATATAATATCGCAAACAAAATTATTCACCACTAACATATAAAGAATGTTGACGTGTTACACAACATTAATATAATAACTAATAAATCACAGTGTGGCCTTAGACTTGGATGACTTTGTTAGATTTCATTCTTATTCAAACACATACAAGCCTTCATCGAAATTTTGACTAGTTTTTTATAAAAAAAATTAAGATCCCTAACAAAGTTGTCCATCATACTATTTAATATCATTAATTATAAAGAATTATAAAGTAACATATTTTTATATTTCATAAGTTAACCTAATTTTGTGTAAGGATAATAAGATGCGATAGTGGTTTTATATGGCAGATTTGAAAAATTGTTTAATTTGTTCATGTTGACACACCAACATTTTTTGGTTTTTATTAAACCTTATCAGAATTTGAGTATTAGAAATTTAAATGTAAAAACGTTTATGTTTAAAATTATTTGTAACCTTAAATAATTTATAAATGATAACACAACCTGGTAATGGAAGGCTTGCTCCAGGCTTTTTCAAATTTCATATACGTAAGTTACAACTGTATGAAGCTCATATGAATGTATTTTTGATTATCTTGAAAAATTTAAAAAAAGCCCGCTGAGTTTCTTTAGCCGGTTCTTCTCAAGCCGGAGGCGTCCTATTTCGAACCAGTGGTAATGTCTTGGACAATCGATAAGCGAGTGTTGCTCTTCTATTTTGAAAAATGATATTTGAAATTTAACCAATTTTAGATTTATGAAGTAGTTCACACATTTTAAACCCATTTGTTTATTTTTGTTTCATTTATATGGAATTAAAATGAACATCTGCTTGAAGCATAAATAATATAAAAACAATAATGTAAGATATTTTTTTTATCGCTCCCTATGGCAGACGAGTAGTCAGGCCACCTGATGAAAAGTGATCACCGAAGCCCATTGATATAGACAACACCAGGTGTATAATTAATGAGATTCCTACCTTAACATATGGGATGTTACGTCTTGCTCACCGAGTCAATACGCTGGCTACGGACCCTACTTTTCAAAGCGGACACCATAGTGCTTTCACACAACTACTTTACGCCAGAAATATGGACCGTGGTATTACTACCACAGACGGACCCCTGAACAAGACCTACCTACCTCTGAGAACTAAAAGGTTTAAATATGATTTGACTTCAAGTAGCGTTAGCGATGTGGTAAGAAATGACGCTTGAAATTACAGCTATCATTAAAATATGCAATTTATTTAAGGCGATCGAAACGTGGTTAATATTAGCAGCTTTTAGTTCGTTGTTCCGAAGCGTTGCTGCTACGGCTAGTGGTCTTACGGCGCTATTTCAAGCACTTGTAGCCGACTTTGGACCACTTAACGTAAGTTGGAGTTAGCTGGGCCGTGCGCTTAAAGTAGATTGACACGCAGACTTAAAAAAAGAGCTACCACTAGTAGTGTTATAAATGAATGGCCACGCGAGAAATTTATTAGATTTTTAGTATTATCATCAAAATTTAATAACCGGTTCATGGCGCAGCAACCTATCAGTAATTAAACTTTACAGTTGAAACGAAAGTAAACAGGATTTTTATCTGAGTATTTGGTTTCAATGATATATTATTAATTGAATTAAGGTAAATCATATAGGCTTTTAATCTACTAGGATTGTTTCTAGGTCAAACGGAATTTAGGTCGTTTGCTCTGATTCCAGTAGTAATCACGGCAAAAAGAGAGTAATAATGCTCACTATATTGTGGGTAAGTTTTCATTTACGTCTCATTATTTTTAAGTGAAAAAAAACTGCGAGATTGCAGTTTATTGCAGCTTAATTCAGATTCTGCTGTTCGATCGACTATTCGATTTGCATTCTTGGAATCAATTAAGAAAACTCGTTGTATGTAAAGTATCTGAGAGAGATTTTGCTTCATCGCTAAAAACTTAAATAAATATATTGAAATGAAACTGATATTTTTAAATTTGTACCAAGAAAAAGTTTCTATGATTTAAACGATGAAATGGCGTTTGTGCAAAGGCATCTTCACGTGACAGGATTTATATAAGTATAAATTAATTGAACATTTACGGAAATTCGTTGTTATATTTTGTATTTGACTGCTTGGTTCTAAGCTCATTTTTGAGTATCAAGTTATGAAAATCTTGTATGAAGTATTTAACACGTAATGCTTTTTGTATTGTGTTACATATCACAACATGAGAAGTAAAAATATTTATCAAGAGGATATTTTTTTAGGGACATTAAATATACTTTCATAGATTTATGTGTTTAAATTTAAAATATTAAGATAAAAATATGAATAGAACACTAGCTGTTGCCGGCGACTTTGCTTCGTTCCACATGGAATAGGAGCATTGTCTGAGAGGTGCAATAAAATATACTGTAAATTATAATATAAATGCAGTGTTTTATTTATTTGTGTCTGTCATTACACACAACGTTTCATAGCATTACCGGTGGTAGGTCCCCTCCTGTTTACAGGAGCCCGTCTGGGTGGGTACCACCACGGTGCCTATTTCTGCCGCGAAGCAGTAGTGTGAAAACACTGGTGTGTTCCGGTTTAAAGGGCACCGTAGCCAACGTATTTACTGGGTAAACGAGGCTTTACAACCTATGTCTCACGGTAGGCAGCAAGTTGGTGTTACGTGTATTGCCAATGTCTATGGGCGTCGGTGATCACTTTCCATCAGGTGTCTTAGACTGTTCGTCTCCCTGCGTATGCAATAAAATAAAAATAAAAATCGATGATGGTGAATGAATTCACACAAAAATTCGATGTGTAAAAAAAACGTTTTCAGAGACGATTTTCATGTACACTTTCATCCCTTGTGTCAACCCTTGATGCCAAATTTATTGAAAAAATTAATAGCTATTGTCCTTTCCAGGAGTCGATTCTAAGTATATACCAAATTTCATCGATATCAGTTCAATGCTTTATAAAGAAAAGACGGACAGACAGACACACAAAGTATTAGGGCCCTATGCTTCGATGGTGGCGGATTTACATATTGACTTTCATCCTCATTTCTATCCAAGTTCATTCCCGTACAGTTTAAAACTACAAAATCGCTGTCTATTCTATGAATGTACCTAATTGGATTTGAAATCGGTAAAGTGGTTTAGAGAGTAAAGACGGACAGAGTTACTTGCGCATTTATAATATTGGTATTTAAAGTGTTCTTAAACGGGAGAGTAGGAATAATTAAGATTACGAACTCCAATTGGCTTAGTCCAGTTTCCCCTTAACTAACATCAAATTTCTTAATATTATATAATTTTACAAAATCCCTATAACTCTGCTATAGGGATTTCGTCTTCCTCTTTAGTCAGTATTAATCACTAAGCCAACAACTTTAATATTAATCTATGCTTCATGGACACTTGTGTCCCTAATTTATTGTGAATTTTTGTTTACTTCTATGAATAAATTTAATAAATTCCGAGAAAATGTTTTACCAAAGGCAGCGCTTTTTATTCAACGATGTTTATTTGTAAATTAAACAATAAACTGTGTTGAATGCTGACGTTAAACTGTTTAAAGCCGAATTTTTGCTAGGCAATAACAAGGGTAAATGCTTCTTTATGGGTTCGCATAGCAGTTCACAAAATATATTTTATTTTTGTGTTATAAATTGCTAGCGACAGAAGAGGTTATGTATACTTTTAAATACTCGTATAGCAAAAGTTTCGGCGTTGTTATTGCATTTTTAAATGATTCTATTGAGCATTGTCGTGTACATGATACATGCATGAAACAAACACGTTGATGTGCACTGCTTTTAAATTTAACGATGGCAATCATTTTTCATCATCATAATTCAACATTAACCTGTGTTTTACAGTCCACTGCTAGACATAAGCATCCCTATAATGTACGCTATTTTTATTAGGGGGTCCTTGGACTGTATACTATCACGCTGGTCCAATCACCGTTGGTGGATGGACCGACTTTTTACATTCCCATCCGACGCATGGATCATCTTACTTTTCAGACAATTGAATAATCATCCCAAATTGTCTTGACCAACCAGAAAACAACAATAACACAAAGTTTTTCCCTGCAAGATGTGAATCCACGATCTCCAGTTTATAAAGCAAACGCCAATGTCGTGATATCACGGATGATCTTGTTCTAGAATTTTAAATAGATTTACTTATAATGTTTTCATCTGAAAAGTGTATGTTAGAATCTGGTAAAGCGTCTTAGTTTTATGAACGAAAATTTGTCTAAAGTTATTTTTATTACTTCTTAACTACTATTTTTTCTGTTCATTAATTATCAGAAACTACTTTTATGTGAAAATATAAGTGTAAGTAAGTGATTACTTCTTGACTTCAGAGCGACAAAATGAATATGTAACGAACATATTTAAACTAATCTATTCTGTAACAGAAATAGTCTTGGAATATATAAATTAACTTAATAATCTAGATAAAACATTGAATTGTAAAAATTGAATCGTAATATATTAACTTAATTTTATCACTTTGAATTAACTAACTTACTAGGAATTGAGAATCACGCTAGCAAAGCGCTAATAATACAAACAGATATGATATAGTCTAATGTGCTATTTATTTATAAATTAAAAATTATTTATAATATGTATTAACAAGTGAAATTTTTTTATTTACCTCGTAAAGCGTTCTAAAAAAGCAATATTCATACATGTCAAAAAATATAATATTTAGTAGAGTTTTACAGTATAGTTATTAGAACAAAAGCTTATTTGAATTCAATGAGCATTTGACATATTTACTATTATGTGTATTCCAAATTATTGACTATTGAAAAACATCTAAATAAAATATTTTTGAAAAAATACGGTTATTCCAGACAGTTCCAGCGGCGATGATAAATAGTTTAGTTTAGTTTATTTCGTTACCTGATACTTTATGTGACCTTTGTATTTAACGTTTTTCTTTACCTCTTAAAAATAATCTTAATATTCATCACATACACGCACAAACTCTTTCAAACCACTATAGTGACTTCAGCAAAGTATTCTCAAACTGCGATGCCCACGCTATCCTGATTTCTGAGAGTTGGCTAAAGCTTTATTTTCATCTACCTTCAACGATGTATCCGCTTCCGGAATTTGTCCAACTTCATAACGATCGAGTGGGTAAAAGAGATGTAGGTGTGGCAATATGCTTGAGATACGACTTTCTCTTTAATTTATAATGCTCAGCGCCCCAAAATTTACTTAGCAACGGCTAAGTATTTGTTTACATAGGTCATTCTTAACCACACAAAAATAATCCTAGGTGTTGTATATTGTCCTCTTAATGTTCACTATATCACCGATTTCAATTTGGTCCTGGGACTCTTGGGTTCGAGGTATTCTCACTTAGTTATCATGGGAGACATAAGTACACATTTCCTATTTCCTGAATCCTCTCGCTCTCCTAAATTACTTCATGTTGTCAAGTCAATTTCTTTTCATGTTGTGCCTCTCCAGGCTACTTAGCACAATCCTTTCGGAGAAGATACTTGGCTTGACTTAATCTTAATTTAAAATCCTTCCATGGTTTTCTCCTATGGTCAGCTTTCTACCCTGGAGTAGAAATCTTTTCTCACCACGACTTACTTTTTCTATCCTACCTCCTGAAACGTCCTAAAATGAAACCCAAAATTTTGCATATGCGATTTTTTGTGAGAATGAACGTCGAGGAGCTGCAGAGCAATGTCGCTACTATTAATTGCCATCTGTTAATGGAAGCCCACTTTATAGATGACACGGTAGTCATCTTAAGCACAGCCCTTTACAAAATTTATGACAAACAAGCACCTATTAAGCAAATAAAATTGTAGCGTCCACCAGCTCCAAGGATGACACATGATTTTAGGATGGTTATGAGTAAAGGGATCGAGATTTTAGAAAATTTGAAAAGCTTCGCGCAGATGAAAACTGACCAAGTACAAAGCCATCAGGAATCAGTATAATCAGGTGATACGAAACGCTCAACGCCGGCATATTCTTGAAACCCTTTCTTCAAATCCGGCCCATATCTGGAAATTCTTGCAGACTTTGAGTATCGGAAAGTCGCGTATTTCAAACTTACCTAGCTCCATTTCTTTTAATAAACATTTTCTTTCTACTTTTCAGATTGATCACCCTTCTATTTTAATGTCAATGTCAAAGTCTAAATTATTCATTCAATTTAGGCTCTACTGAGCACTTATGAAGGTCAAAATTTTTCCATTTACCACCGGTTGACAAATTTAGATCCGTCCAGAGAAGAACCGGCAAAAAACTCTGTGGTCTTTTTTTTAATATTAGTATTTTCAAAATTTGACCAATAGATAATTTTTTTTAAGTTACCAGAGGATTTGCAAGTGCAGAATAAACTACTTCCATAGATCTTGGTCCTCAATATAATTTATAACAGATTAGTCGGCCTTTTCTAAAAGCGTTGTTTTGACAACTTTACGAAAGCTCGAATCATTCAGTTGCGTTTGGCAGTCATTTAATTTATTATACATTCTTATACTATCTAAGCTCTAAGGGCTCAATTCTACCCCTGCGCGACCTAATATCTTTTTAGCAAACATATGAATATTTTAACGCGCGTACCTAATATTTTCAAATATGCATGGCGAGGGTAAAGTTAAAATTTCAGTTTTATTAAAATTATTACGTAAAGATTCCCGTGAACCCAGATTGTACATTGCCCTAACAGCCTATTTTTATAGCATAAATATTGTGTTCAAACCGGCTGCAGATCCCCATTATAACAATCCATAGGACATAAGGCTGTTAAAGTACGCGTAATAAGCTAGATTTGCAGTTGCCTCTGCAGTCTGCTGCCTTATTTTGCGTATGGCAAAGATTGCTTTGCTTAGTTTCTCAGAAAGTTTGTCAATCAAGCGTATTTCAATTTGCGAAACAATTTCGCAATTAAAAAGTTTGAGGCGTTCTGGTACCAATGCATTTTGCTTTTCTCCAATCCGGTGAAATCAAAAAAGCTTCTCTTTCTAATAATAAAAGCTTCTGTTGCTAATCTTTACTATCAATTCTACCACTGTAGGCCCCAACAAAACAGTTCAAAGAATGATAGTTCCTTCTCTACACTTCCTGCTCCCAGCAATCACACACATCATAAATTTCTCCTTGGATACTAGATGTTTCCCCTTCTCATGTTTTTCCGTTTTGAAACCAGAAACAACTTACTAAGTTCCTATCAATCTGGCTTTAAACCTGGCCATAGCAAAACATCTACCCTTTTTAAGGTGACTGACAATATTAAGGTTGGTATGGAGACCATCAGAATCACCGTGGTAATGTTGGTTGATTTGTCCAATGCCTTTAATACCGTCAGTCAATACATCCTTTTAGCAATGCTGTCGCATTTTATGATTTCTAAAGGGAGTGTGGAATGGTGCTTGTCATACCTTCGGGGGCGCCCGCAGTCAGTTCTTATTGATTAATCGTTATCAAGTTGGCTTGATATTCATTCTGGTGTCCTACAAGGCGGTACGCGCCCAAGCAACCTTAAATAATCTTTTGGAAGCTTTTGATAAGGTTAAGCAAGATCTAGCTCCTATTAAAAGTTGGTCTGATACGTTTGGGTTTGCCGTTAATCCAGCGAAATGTTAAGCTATCACATTTGGGAGTTCCAGAATTTAGGCGTAAGTAGACGTAGCCGCACCACAAATTTTATTTGACAGCACTCCTATAAATTTTAGCTGAAGTGACATTCAGCTGGAAACCCTACATGGCAAGTGTCAACCATAAAGTCACCAGTGCTTTGAGATTGCTATATTGGCTAGAAAAATTTCTATCCTCGACAACAAAAGCTATGCTTGTGCAGACTTTGATTTTTCCTCTAATTGACTATAGTATGCTACTTCGACCTGAATACAGAACACCTCAATAAACTCGACCGACTTCTAAATCACTGAATTCGATTCGTATTCAATATTCGATAATTTGATTATTTGTCTTCCTATCGTGGACAACTGCGGTGGTTACCAATTCGCCAAAGACGCTCTTTAAGAGCACTTACAACTCTTTTTTCTTTTCTATATTCCCCTTTTACTCTTTACTACATATCTTCGCAATTCCAAGTTTACGTGACGAATATAACGATGCCTCCATACCCCAGTGGTATGTGCGTATGAAACCGAAGGTCGTTAGTTCGAATCCTGCTCAACAAAATTTCAATGTTGTGTCCTAGTTGGTTAGGGCAATTTGGGCCGATCACCCAATTGTCTTAAAAGAAAGATGATCCATGCGTCGGATGGGCATGTAAAAATCAGGTCATCCACCAATCCGCATAGGACCAGCGTGGTGGGATTCGGTCCAAAATTCCCTAATGGATAGGGGTGTATTAGGAGAGGAGACCAATGTCCGGTAGTGGACTATCGCAGGCTGATGATGATAATGAATGGCGGTTGATAAGGCACTCGATGCTGGAATGGACTGTATCCGTGTTGTAAATATTATTAAATTTTTTATAATAATAACTATACTAGAAATAATACACATAACAATAATAATGTCCTTTTAGTCGATTCCGACTACGGCGGCCGATCTATTAGAGATCAGCCAACTGCTCAGGAGATATTATAGTGGGTAAATGTTAGCGCAAACACAGGTGCTCTCCCTCTTCCTTTACTTTTATGGTCTGATGGAACGGATAATTGACACGACCGGAGAGAGATCAACAAACGACTTTATACATTTTGTATTGCTCAAACAAACTAGGAAACAATGAAAATTTGTTGAGCTTACACAGGATCCGACATTCTACGGGGGCAGTTACAATACACATACTTATTAGATATCGTTAAATAAATTTAACAAGAAAAAATGTTATTATTACATTGGAATGCATCGTTACAGATTGTGTTAAATTAAAAAAAAGCATTTTAAAAATTAAAATCTTTAAAAAGATTTTTATTTGAAACGAATGTGTGTTTTAAAAAACAGTATTTTAGTACATATCTTATCTAAATATGTCTTGTAACCTCCGCAGTTCAACTGGTTAATATAATACTGAAAGATAATCATGACCTTTTGTACACGATATTTAAATCTTTGGATCTTAGTGATGCAACTAAAAAAAAAATTAGTCTGTAGGAAACAAGTGTAGGAATTAAACAAGTCCTAACTTATATAAATCTACAACACAAAGTGTTTTCATACCATTTCAAATTTAAATCTGATTTTAATTTCTCATTAATTAAGTAATCTAAATGCTGTCATTAAGGTAAAATATTTTTGAATAATTTTATTTAAATATTGTTAATACTTAGACAATACTGCCGTTTTATTAGTATCGTTTGTTTTGAATGTTTATTCACAATAATTAAAAAGTTGATTTATTTTAGATGTATCAGCAAATAATCTGTTTAATTCTGTGCCTTTTGATTTGGAGCTATATACGTTGGACGGCTGTAAAAAGTTATTGGAAAATGAAAGGTGTACCTTGTTGGACACCCAACATAATATTTGGAAGCCTTTCTTTCCTGCAGCGTCAAAACCCGGTTTTTATTTTCAAGTTTTAAAATCTTTAGTAAATAGTTAAAGTTGTTTATTCTTTTTTTTACAATCTATATCGTTGTGAAGTTACCAAATACTCTGCTTAGTGTTCTTTTATGAAGACAATGGCATCAACCGTTATATGTTAACTGTGTAATAGATACACATATACAATTTATTTAGATGTAAACTATGTTTTAGTTATTCAGATTTAATTTATACTTAAAAGAACAAACTTATATTAGACCGACTTCCTTGATGGATATTAGCTGTCATAAGCTACCATTTTTTATAATTTTTGATAGATAGTTTTATAGATTTCAATAAATTAAGAAAATAACGACGTCAAAAATTACAGCCTTCTGCGGTTAAATTTCAAACGCTATCTCAACCTTAAGAGATACATTTAAATTATGTTTTATGTAATTGTAGTGTTGTTGTAGTAAAATAGTTTGCATTAGCAAAGATGCATCTAAGTTTTAACAATAACAGACAGTATGTATGTATAATTATTTCTTTTATTTACGCGATTATTACACATATCAAATCCACAATCCTGGAAAGAATCCGAAACATCGGGAATAAATATTTTTAAATAACGCGAAAATCCGTAAATTAGTGGATTTAATATGTACGTATTTAAATTTAATTATTTAAGTAAATTGCAATCGGGCACATTTAAAGCGCGTTTAAGAAAATACAGTTTAAGTTTATAAACAAGTTTTTGTTTTAAAAAAATTCTTCATTATATGCGCATAAAACGATATTTTGCTTAAGTTAATACCTTAAAAGATATCAAAGTTTTTAAATGGCAGAAGGCAGGTTGTTACCTTCTTATAAAACGTAAAACAATTATACGCTGTATTGTCATATTTTTTTGTTATAACAATTGCAATTATTGCAAAAATTATTTATGTTATCAACAATTAAATGTGCAAATTTATAACAACTCTAATTCCTTTTTTTTTTTTTTTGTGTTTTGATTTCAAAAGGGGCAGTGGATGCGAAAAGTTTACGATACATTCAAGTCACCATATGTCGGGATTTGGCTTTTCTGGCGACCGGCTCTTGTTATTAATAGTCCAGAGATTGCACGTCGTGTCCTTGTGAAAGACTTTGCGAACTTTAAAAACCGCCATTTGAGCTCTGGCAAAAGTGACCCCATTGGTGGACTTAATCTATTTACAGTTAATGTAAGTAAGTCTAAACAAAAGGTCTAAGTTAAGTTCTTACGGTATGTATGATCCCTGATCTCATTTCCTTATCAACTATAGCTTAGGCTTATAATTTAGTACAGATATCATCATCATCATCAGTGTGTGTTAGTTCACTGCTGGACATAGGCCTCCCCTGACGCACGTCTTTTCCATTTAAGGGTTATAGACCGTATCTCATTAGTACATATATGAGCTTACTTTTTGCATGATTAATATACGGAGAATGATAAAATGTTGAAGGTAAAATAATGTTTATGTAACCTTTCACAGGTTAAGAATTTTATTCCAACTCAGCCGTAACAAACTAAATAAATAAGAAATTGTTTAAAATTTTATTTCAATACCAGTTCCGTTTTTTTATTAAAATTCTATTAACTGTTATTGCATGTCTTAAAATAAACAGTACTTATAAACAATTTGGTTAGGTATTACATTACAGAACGTTTATATTAAATTCACAGGATCCTTTGTGGTCTTCGTTGAGACGGCGCCTGACCCCCGTTTTTTCGGCAGCTAAGTTGAAAACAGCTCATGGTGTTATTAGCGCCAAAAAAATTGAATTGGTGCAACGAATTAAGAGAGAGATGGAAGTTCATAACTATATTAACTTACGGGTATGTTTTTTTTTAAGCAGATCTTAATTCAAACCAAAAGTGACTTCAACCAAGAAAATGGTATGTTAAATGTTTTAGGTTATAAATCCGATTTTTACCACATTTTCTAGTATTTTATCGTACTATACGTTTAGCGTACATACAACATAAATATTATTAAATGAAATGACTTGACGGATTTTATCGCGTTTATTTTTACATTTTAAGTTCCCGTTTCGAACACTTTCCAGCGGCCGTGGTCACGGGGTAGACTGACCACGGCCGCCATGTAAAAATAAACGCGATAAAATCCGTAAAGTCATTTTATTTAATAATGTATAATATTCGCGCAAACAATAGAAATAACTAAACATAAATATTTCATTAGCTAGAAAGGATGAGGCATGTCTTATGCATTTTTTCTAAAGTTATATATAAGAGACAGTTAGATATCTGTGAATATAGTTTATACTGGTAGAATACACTATATTCACAAGAATGAAGAAGTGCATAGTTCACACATAAGTGATTAAACAGTTAAAAGTCTAACGACTTAATCTAATTAAGGTCTAATTATTATCCAAAAATATAAGTTTTATCTCTTTTGGGACAATATGATAATTCTTATCAGTGTTAATATAATATTATGACTTAAGCAAATTAATTAACTGTATTTTTTGCCCATCTCGAATTAAGTAATGAAGTGAATAATAATTTTCAAACTATCAAGTTAATGCAGGAGTATTTTCTAACTAGCTCAAATATAGATTTTATCTTTTTTAAAGAAAGAATATAGAAGAATATATTTTAACATATTAAAGTTTGATGAGAGGCCAATGGATGCCTGGGTATTAAATTAATTTGAAACAATTTTACTTATTTTTATTTTCTCAATTGCCGAGACATATCTTGGTTTGTAATGACAAATTTTTTGAGGCCGTGAACTTTCTCATTTATCAAGACGTAAGGTTGTACTACAAGTACTTAGTATGGCATGCGGATATCGGATTTGGCACGTGTAGATATATTCTTTATCGTCAGTTGAATGTTTCCAATTGTGTTATCAATTCGTGTAATAACGAATAAAATTTGCTATTACTTTTAAATGTTGAGTTTGAGCAGTAGTATGGCAAAAAATAACATCACATATATCTTTGTAGTTACATAAGCATTTTAATAGTATTATTTAATAATTTTAACATAACTGATGATAGTATTTGATCAAAAGGTGTTTCAACTTACTATGCATCATGCTGCAAAGTAAATTTTTCTACGATTCAAAGATGAGAAAGACGATGCAAAGGCATGCATTAAAATTTCTCAAAATTAAGTCCATAATATTATCTTATACCAGATTTTAACTGAGGATATCATAAAGGACAAAAACATTTAATTTAATTTAATAACGTGTTTACTTTGACTTAGGTATTTATCGTAAGTGTGATAATTGAAAAAAATTGAAACATCATACTTAAAATATATTTGAAAAAAATCACAATCACATTTTTATTCCACCTTTCAAATTGAAATTGATTTAAACGTAATATTTTGAAGCTATATATTTAGTATAGTTTTCAATGTAGATGGTGCTATCCGACTATACAACGGATGTTTTTGGAGCTTCCGCGTTTGGTATTTCGTGCGATTCAACGCTCACAGGCAAGGGACCCCTAAGAACTATTACCAAGGAATTTATGACTTTTAACTGGATAAGAGGAATAAATTGGAGTTGCATATTTTTTATACCACAGTTAGTTGATTTTTTTAGGTAAGAATAAGAGCTTTAAGTATTTTTTTTATGTCACTTACAAGATAAAATAAAATAGCTACAACAATAAAAACTTCTTTAAGAGCTTAGCTATGTAATCATATTAGATTATTCATTTTTGTCAAAAACAAGTTTAATATAATTTTTTAAATGGGACGAAACTAAAACCTTCGTTAAATAAGTCTTACCTAATTAATATACTAGGAGGAGAGGCCTATGTCCAGCAGTGGACTAACACAGACTGATGATGTGTGTGTGTGTGTGATGTGTAAATAATATTGTAAAACGAATGTCAAAACATACGCAATAAATTTAAAAAAACACCTTCTCTTGTAAAATTATGCAACAAGTTATAATAAGTAATATTTTTATAAACAGATATATTAAAAAATACACGTCAAATGGTTTTCAGGGTAAAAGTCAGATTCTAAATAATTTTTATTCAAAAGAAATCAATAATCATAATTTTTGGTTAAGCTTTGAATTAAACAGCTCTATTTGTTTTTAAATCTTCCATTTGTATTTGTTGATACAATTCAAATAAAACGATTTTTACAAAAATTATTCTATTTTAATTACAATTTCACTTACAGATTTTCACTTTTCCCAAAACATGCAACGAATTATTTTAGAAAGATCTTTCTTGCTGTAGTCGCTCAAAGGAGCGAATACAATGAAGAGCAAGCGAACAACAAGGATCTTGTTGACGCTTTGATAAAAATAAAACAGGATTTCAAACCTGATGATAAAGGTCTGTTTCTAAAACATATATTGCGGTCTAGTTTTTGGTAACATCCTTAACATCATCATAAGTAAATTAAAAACCATCTTTAATTTAAGGTAAACGAGATGGTTCTCAAAATTCAATATGATTATGTTATTTTATCAATACTTATTCTGAACTATTTTAGTTACAAAAATATATAATTTTTGCATGTCCATCAACGGCGAAACCTTGTTTTCTGTAGGATTCATACCTGTTCAAACTACATATTGTATAGCTCGTGCCATTCCTGCTAGTTTTATAAATCTGTATGGTTTTAGTTAGTCACGTTATTGTTTTTTGTAGTCGTCTATATTTCGCTAATTAGTTATAATTCAATGCGCATTGTACGTGATAACCGCCACAGTAGACTAGCGGTATTGGCTCTTGATTACAATCGTCAGTTGTCTTTGCCGTCACTCATGTGCCATTAAACAATTGAATTGCATAAAGGTAAATTACTTTATAATTCATTTCTAAATTTTCATTTAAATAATATTGTCAATTTTTAGAATTATCGGACGACTCTTTGATTGCCCAAGCGGCAATTTTTCTTTTGGGTGGCTTTGACACGACCGCTTCTACGTTATCATTTTGTCTATATGAACTAGCATTCATGCCAGATCTCCAGGTATTTTGATTTTATGTTTACTAATAAGTCAATAATTAAATTATCTGACTTTCACCTGATATCTGTTTAGGAAAAATTATGCGAGGAAATTTTGGCAGCTGCAAAGAACAATACCAATTCAGAGTTTGATGTTAAAGTGCTGTCGGAACTAGTACTCCTAAATAGTACTATGAAAGGTTAGTAAAAGTTGTTTATTTGTTAAATTCAAATCAAATATGTGTGATTTTTAATCAATAACAGTAATTTAAATAAAACGATCACATTTTAATATTGCTGGTCATGCTTTTAAGCTGAGTATGATTGACGGACATGTCATATTTTTTATTTACAAACTGTAGAGATATTCGTCAAACGTTAGCAAGCAATAATGTATTAACAATTTATAATAAAATAGAAATGCAATATATAAAGGATAAGTTAGACATATATATAATTTTAGATCATTGAATTTAATTTAATTAGGCGCAAAGACTTAACAATAATTGGCTATAAAACTGTTTATTAAAATATTTTTATAGGTTTGCTGCGTTTTATAAGGGTTTTAAATGTTTTCTACTTTTAGAAACTTTAAGAAAGTACCCACCGATGGGTTGGTTTGATAGGATAGCGTCTAAAGATTATCAGATTGATGAAAATCTAACAATCGAAGCAGGGACACCTATTTATGTCAACGGCATTGGGATGCATTATGATCCGGATCTATTTCCTGAACCTGAAAAATTTTATATTGACCGATTTTTCCCAGAGAATGAACAAAAAATTGTGCCTTTTTCATACATGCCCTTTGGTGAAGGACCTAGGCAATGCATAGGTGAGAATTAAACAAAAGTAACGTGGCTAATAAACTAATCAAGTAAATAAAATAATAATTAGTAGCAAGTCAATTTAGCCTAAAGTGGCGTGTATTTGAGTTCTATTCCATCACTCTCATAGTTCCATGGGACGGATAACCGCCATGACCGGAAAAAGGCGCAGGATCAACTTTTGACACGCCTATCTAACATATGGAGATGCAAACTTTATGATCTAATTTATTAAATTGCCGAACCCCGCAGGATTTCAACCTGCCGACGGTTTTAAAGCACAAACTGGCTTAACATAAGCTTTCGTAATGTAAATTAATAAATAATTCATGAATTGTAAAATAATAAATTACTCTTAATTTTATATAGTAAAGATATTTTTTTGAAATAGTAACACTCACAAAAATGATAACAACTTATATCTATGTTGCAGGTCGTCGCTTTGCAGAGCAAAACTTTAGATCCACTCTAGCAACTATCGTTCTAACTTTCAAGCTTAAACCTAGGTCAAACTCAACTCCACCGTCACAAGTAGAAATAGATAAAAATGGATTGTTCTTGTTTCCAGGGCAAGATTTATTATTAGAGCTTATTCCAAGGGACAATAACCGTGTTAAATAACAAACATAACAATTTCACTCTTTTTAAAGTGATAACAAAAAAAAATACTTTTTTTGCTAGTTATTAAAGTTTCTATCAAGAAATTTTCGAGATCTTCTTTAATCAGAGGAGGCAATTTTAAAACTACAGTGTAACATTTGAGTTGTACTAGCTTAAACTAGGTATTCCTTGGCAATAGATATTGTTTTAATCCAATTAAAAATATGCTATCCGATTTAAAAAATATTAATATCTAAATAAAATGTAAGAAATAAATTAATATACCAATTGAATAAAATATCAATTCAATTTGTTGTTTTTTATTTTAAATTATACTTGAAATATTATGAATATGTTTTATGTTAATTCTTTATGTTTCGTAATTGTTTCAGAAATTACTTTGAACAATTTAATGTTTATTACCAAACTACACAAACAAATAATGTTGGATTGCCTGTTTCGATCATTTAAGTAACCATTTTTAAACGAATACATTGTGATATATGCCCGGTACATTATATAACCACATCTTTTTTATTTTAGTCTTTCGATTAAGATGGGACTCTTACTGAAAGATAGCTAATGAAACTGAGAGTAACAAAGACTACTTTATAAAATAAATATTACCACGTAGACGAAGTCGCGGGCACAAATTGGTGTTGTAATTAAAGAGATAACGTCAAAGCACAATAAGAAAGAGGTCAATTTTGTTATTTATTTTTGTTAAATCGTAGTGATACAATATAACTTGGATAAGAGTCAGGCGACAAGATGGCAGGCCTTGGGTCACCTTATTGCGTTTTGGTTAACCCTTTAGGTAAACTACTTGCTCTAACGCTAGGATGTTGTACCTCACGACCTTAGTAGAAAGTTTTAGCATTTTTGTAATTATTCAATAAACAAATAAAATATACGTAAAAAATTGTATTTAAATATATCTTATTTAAATACGAAATCATTTTAATAGAAATAGGTTTACGTGCTATGCAGCTGTAAAAATTACCCACTATTGATGTAACTAAGCAAGTGGACGGAATTTATGCTCGCACATCCAGGTTTTTTTTGCGTAACAGTATTTTTTTTAGTATATTTGTTTCAGTTTTACATAATGTGGTTAGTAGACGTAAAAGGAGCCAAACTAGAAAGCTAGTTCTAAGACTTTTTGAGGATTAATTTTTAAAACATTTTGTAAATAAATTTTCTGTACATAATTTTAAAGAAATTACATTTATATATAAATATATATATATATATATATAAATGTAATTTTAAAGTTTTACATTAAGTCAAACAATAACGACGTTTACTAAGAGAAAGCAAATTTTGTTCAAGTAGCAGCTTGAACAATCTTTTTAGGATCAGGGTGTAATATACTGTACTTTAATATAATAGGGAATTCACTCTATTTATTGCCCTCAATACGATTACTTTTTTAGAGTAGAAACCCCCAAAAGTTTAGATAGAACGTTCCACACATTCATTTTTTTTTATCCCAAGGCAAGCCAAAGGCATACTTCAGATCCAGCGACTTTGCTTATTAATAATAATTACAATTATTATCAATAAGCAAATTAATTACTTTAATACACTTCAGTGTATTGTAAGTACTACTTCGCTGTAAATTGCTAAAGATTATTCGAAAAATCGATTCCAATCAAGAAAATTTGCAAAAATTATTTTGTTTGTATCGATGACCTCCATAAGCACTAGCCTAGTTTGGTTGTAACGGCAGAGTATACGATGATATCACACTGAGTGTCCCCTCCTCCTATAGATGTTGAAAAAATATTTTTTTTTTATTCATCGGCAAAGGTTATCATTGCCTTACACTAAACATAAGACTTAGACATTTACCGACATCTTATTATTAAATAAGCAAAGTATTTTCCAACGTTTCAATTACCTTTTGCCATTAGACGGTACATTTTTAATTTTTGTTTAACAAAAATTCATTGTTTTTTTTTTTACGGATGACACGTTGGTGAAGTTAACCGCTACAACCCGGCGGGTTCGAGGGCTGTGCAGCTTTAAGTAGTCAGACTTCACCTCTATTCAGTGCTTAGCTGCGAGGGACCCTAAAGGGGGACCTCGGCTCGGCTCCACTTCTTTATCCCGTAAGCGGGCTTGATCGAGGGTGCCCAAGAGGGCCGAGCCTCGGCTCGATCAGCCGCTGGTCAGGTCCATGCCTATACCCGTTAGCAACATTTATCGAGGGCGCCCCGGTGGGCCGAACCTCGGCTCGATAATTTGCTTTTAGGACTTATTAGTGGAAGGTATTTACCACCCTATCTGATTGGTGAGAATCGGCCTGGTACGTGCCGATATCTGTTGTACGGTGTACTAGTTTGTCCTCGACGGCGAGGACAAGTTGTGTTGCGTAGTGAGTTTAAACCTGCTTGCACGATTGTAGTCTGATCGGCCGGATCCGTTATCGCGTTTCGCGCTCTTCGATGGATGTCGTTTTTAGCGAGTGAAATTGTTGGTTCGAAATTCATTGGTTTACTATGCAGATAATATGAAGAACACTGCTAACTTTAATGTAGACCATCTCCAGAGCTTAATATTACGTTATTTCAGTCAATCAAACACAAGCTGAGGAATGTTTAAGTAGCGCAAATTAGGTAATAGCGAAAAGATAAAATCTGTTATGTTTTCTAAGATATAACAGATCTGATGTCATTGCTATAAATGAGCAACTAACACTAACGCTAAAGCAAAAATTATTGGCAATAATCGTTTTATAGGAGCGAAAAATCGTTTTTACTGGCGGGCGTAAATTTTTCCAAAAATACAAACTATTATAAAATCAGTACATGTCTAATTTAAGCAGACTAAAACCTGAGCCTAAGAAGCGCTAAGAAAGATATTTACTGAAATCAAATAATCAATGTCTTGTCGCAATATTTAAAGGAAAATTTACTGAAAATTTAGAACAAAATCCTAGAAAATGCTTAAGATTATCTTTGAACAGATTCGAAAAAATTGTAAAGAAACATTTTTTTTAATTGAAGATTCACCCTAGTAATAAACAGTACGCTCTAGGCTATTACAAACTGTTATATGTATAAATCATGTAAAAAAAATTTAATGAAAATTATTATGTATAAAAGAAAATAAGCCCGGCTGAGATCATTACGCCAGAAGATTTCGTTTCTAAACCGGTGGTAGTTTATTTCGATAAGAAAATGAAAAGCTTCCCTATTGAATAAAGATATTTGACTATGCATTTAATTAATTAATTAGTGATTATTCACATAAACATTAAATAATAGAAAATCTAATTTAATCATGCCTTCGAATGACCTCAAATGAAACTTTTCAACAAACGCCTTTGGCCCTTCTCCAGTAGACGTTTATGAAATGGCGACATTAAATGTTATGAAGAAAGATGACTAGAAATTTCTTATATTACGTGGGGTAAAACTTTAATGTGTGTTTCAATACTAACTTGTGGCCTTATTGAGAGACAGTGTCGCAACTTTTACCACAACTGTTTTTCTAGGTCTAATAACTATTACTAAATGATAATTTACCCTTTTTTTTTCGTCTCAGAATATTTAATTTTACGTATTTTTAACTATTAATATTAAAATATTTGATACACAATTCACTTGTCTTCTTGCGTGATATTGAATTTCCAAATTATATTGTAAGCGAGAAGAAAAGAGTTGCATTTATTATTTTACGACGGCGTTGAATAGCTCTTAGTTTTGGAATATCGGTTAAAAACAATTTAATTATCATGCAAACAGGTCTATGGTCACGGAAGTCAATCCGGACTTAGAATTAAAAACGAGAAAATCAAAACTGTATTACTCATCATATCTATTATGTATATTGTATATTTGCGTTAGCAAGAAAAAGTTTTAGTAATATTTGGTAATGCTGAGTAAGAAATGGACATCATGAACTCTTATTGATACATTTATATAACAACCCAAGGAGAGGCTTATGTCTAGCAGTCGACAGACACATGCTGATGATAATGTTGATGGTGTTAAATACATTAAAATCGACTTAGCTTACATCAATAAATATTTGCTAGTAAAAAAATATATATTCTTTTTAATCTCTCATCTATTATCCTCGGAAGTACAAGTTAGGCTAAGAAAAGTTATTATTAATTACAATAAATCAAGTACAAGCCCAATATACCCACGGTGCGCCAAAAAACATACCTTCGAAATAAAAATGTAGCTCATAAATTTACAAAATAGAATCAGGTCAGGCCCCACGGAAATAATAAATCCGTTTTTATATTATTCCATTATCACGTGTATTGTCACGTAGTGAGATCCCAAACGTGCGAACTCTAAATTAAATATTTCAGATTGTTCGAATGAATTATTTCGAGTTCTGAACGAAAGTAAAAGCTATAAAAATACTACGCAGAAGGTTTATCTTTCAACATAATAAGATTGTGTAGAATATATTAGCTTGTATTATTGACTAGTTAATGAAATAAATTCATTGTTCCATTCAACTGTATAACACAGTATTAATGTAAAGCTCACGCAGATTCTTTGAGTTTCGTTTTGACACACAACTGTTGTAAAGGTAAAATTCATGCTATATTTGTCTGTTAAAATATATGTGTAATCATTTGTAATGGAATTTACCCTAAAATTACAAGAACACAACTAATGGAAATTTAATGCGGATCTCAACTCACGTTAATTTGAGTTTGAAATTTGGTCGCCTCTTGAAAGTATTTAACCAAATTAGATACTTTAATTATAAATAAAATTTTCTTGTTGCTGTCTTTAAAATTTTTGGCCCATTTTATTAGAGATATAAGTTTTTTAAATTAAAAGGGGATTTAAAAATTAATCAAATTGTAAACTTCTTTAAAGACTGAAAAATTATTCGAGTAACTTTCCACTTATTTCATGCCCTCAATGTACAACTCATCAATGTTTGCAAAAGCTGTTAACACGTGCCTTTTGACGTTGTCTTTTGTTATTTATTTATTTACAGGCAGTCTTTTTCAATTCATGAATAGGCAATAATCACGAACTAGATCTGATAAATCGATAATAGTTAAAACACATAAAATACTTTAATAAATATTTTTTCTAGTATATTTCATAATAATAATTTTCTTCATGTTGATTTCTACTGCGGCAGCCGATCTAAATTAGAATTAGAACTGCGGATGAAAAATTATAGAGCACAAGTATACACGCAAACGTTGGTGCACTATCTATTCCTTACACTCTCAAAGCCCGAATAAAAAAATAATCTACAATGGAAGAAAGGCAGGACCATGTTTTGCACCATCTGCATGGATCATCTTACTTTTTAGGCCATTATGTGATCAGCCCACAGTACCCTAACAAACTAGAAAACAACAATGAAAATATTTTGAGTCTCGGTAGAATTTAGATTCAGGACCAGTTTCTAAAGCATAAACCCTACTACTACTAGGCTACGATGCCTCCTCAGCCTTAGCCTAGCGTTAGTTATATATTGCAATAGCTATATAGAAACACCCAGAACCATAGACTGTCAGTACTTAACATTTAATGCCATTAAATAGTTGTAGTTGTTTTTAACTTGTTAATTTTAATTTATATAATAATTTGTACTAACGTGATGTTAGTTTCAAATTCTGATAGAAAGCGGTTTGTGGATCTGTTTTTTTTTCTATTACTTCCAAAGGCAGACGAAAAGTCGGCCCTGATGATAAGTGTAATTGAATTATAAAAAAAAATCGGCCTAATGACTACAGCAGACACAGATTAAATCACTATAGGGTTGCTTACTGCCGTTTCAGGAAAACGCTAAACCACACACTGCACACAAAACCAGTAAGATGGATGAACTACAATTAGAATTTCTACTACTTACTCCGCACTCCTCAAGCTTCCTCCAACTTAGTTTGCAATATTGCAATTGTATTTATTAGTTGTTTTTTCTTAAGTATATAGAAAAGAATAAAATGAATAAAATAATTGCAACAAATCTAAAACGATTATTTTAGGCAGATTTATAATGTATTCTAATAATTTAATATCAAGACTTATACGATGCTAATATTATTAACCTTTAAAATCAGTTTGATCCTTCGTGGTTTATTTGCGATTCATTCTACTCTATAACTTATATTATTTACCCGATTGCGTATGACTACAAACATGTCAATATTTCATAAACTACCTCTTTTATTTACTAGTAATATAAAGTTAATTTCGAAAGTTATGAAAGTGGAAATAAAGATGATTATTCCTACTAACGCTATAAGGATGAATTTTGAACGATCTTGGAGAGATTGGAAAATAGTTTTGATACTCTTAAAAATAGTAAAACTATAACATAATATTACTTATAAAATTTACAGGCTATAATTTGTAAAATAAAAAGTGTCATGGCAATGCATTGAAAAACCTTTGAATTTGCAAGATCATCACCACATATTATAAAAGGTCACCTCGTTGTCCTATATCCATGTAGTTTTAAATCTTTAAAAATAAAATATTGTGATGGTTTTTAATAGATAAAGTGATTAAAATGAAGTTTAAATATTATTTATGCATAATTGAAGAAAGCTATAAGTTTATTCATTTTGAGAATTAGTATTGCATCCGTGCAGACCGGGCGGTCATTAGTTAAATAGCTACCAGGTTACAGTTTATTGAAATTTAGATTTTCATTTCCAAGTAACTAAATTATATTGATGACTACATTATTTACCTTTTTATTGCCAACGCAGATGAACAGGAGACGGCCACGTGAAACGGTTCACGCCCATTGACGTGGAATACAGGAGGTATTAATCGGTGGTCAACGTGAGCAAATGTGTTTTACTTCTGCAGAGAAATTGGTCCGCAGACCCAGGGGACCCACCAGACGGTCCCAGTAAAAGGACCCATCACTGAAACTTATTCACGGCCGGCCAAACCCCTGTCTTGGCTAGTTTTTTGACTGAATCTCGTGTTTGGAATAAACCTAATTAAAACGGGTGGGGGCGTTCCAGGCGTCTCCCACCGAGTGACTTTGCACCAGGGCGCCCAGATGGGAGCCTCGGCTGGCCGCCACTTTTGGTACCGTTTGCATGCTGGAATCGAGACTGCCCAGGCAGGCCGAAGCCTCCGTTCGACGCTTTTGAAGATAATTTAAAGGAAGAGCTCATCAAACTTACTAACACTTCATAAAGCGTTTGCGGGGAAGGGCCAAACCTGTAAGCTCCTATCTAATATGGTGTTAAAGATCAATCGAGGCTACAGCCGAGGTGTTCTGTGTGCCGGGATTGTGGCTTACCACGCTTAGGTGGCCAGGACTTTCGTCCTGTTGGGATAATCGCTGTGCCGTGATGCCATTCCAACGCAATGGGTCGGGAAACAGTTCCGCGCAGCGAAGAATAACGGGCAGTTTGACACTGCCCTGGGAGACCATTGGAATGCACCGCTCAAAATAATACGGCTGATCCCCACAGTTGTTCGACGTTGTATGAAGCGCAATGTATAAAGTGCTCCTTTTCCTTAAAACGAAGTCCCTCCAAAACTCGTCATGGGCTAGCTGCAATTTGATTACCTGGAGGCCCCAAATTTTATATTATTTGACGGGGCCGGCGAATCGCGACCCACTTCTCCTTTTTGGTGAAAGGGGGGGCGTTTCCCTATGGGGAGCTGTGTTTGGGAAGGCTGGGACGGCGGGGCGGGGCGTGGGGCCGGGCGTAGGAACGGGATGGATGGATAGGGTGGGTTTGTCGACCGGGAGGTCGACGGTTTGGCGACCTGTGAGGCAGCTTAGGAACGTCAGGCTTTGCAGCCTTAGCGGGAGGGACGGGTACATGTGAAGAGGTGCCGACCTTGCGCTTTCTCTTTGGTTTGACGGTTTTGAAGCCGTCGTTGGATTGTCCACAGCCGATTCACTGTCGTTGTCATCATCCGCAAGGAATGGTTTAGTCGGTCTAGGTATTACGGCAGAAGAGGGAGCGGTTGGGCAATGATCCGCGATCAAAATATGCAGCACAAAAGTGAGTTTTAGGTACAATTTTCGCCTTCAATGATTGCCCTGGTATCAAGACCAAAGCGATCCTTAAGCTCCCGGTCGACTATCGTGCCGGTTAGGTCGCGCCTACGTTTAACGAAGCATAGGCGTCACCCAACGCATTCGGTGAGCCACGGCGATTGCCGACTTATATCCTACCCGCCCCTGCCTGGTTCGGTAGGGGTTGTCGTGGCTGGTTCTGGTAACAGAAACAAATTAATCGTTCAACCATATAGTTGTAAAACAACTGTTCGGCCGACAAGAAAACTAGTCCGCGGTTGATATCACAATTGTATTAACAATGAGTTGCTTACACTGCAGTGTCACGCCGACCGCCTTAGGCAGCGCAAAACCGCAAACGCGCTGACGTCAGCGGTGCACAAAAGGTTTTGAGCGCAGGTGCACTCAAAACGCAGATGGCGCAGCGCTACGACTTCTCGGAAGCGGACAATGGATACCGCGCGGCGAGTTCAAGAAACTGCGGTGAACACCTGTGGGCGGGTCCGCTGCTGGCGACGCACTGTCTGTATTGGCTAGTCTACCTTCGTAATTTAAATTACTTATAACATCCCTCCCCTGTAGTTCATATCGCAATTTTTAATACCATCATGTGTATACTTTTTTTTGAGAAACAACGTTGTAAGTTTTATTAAATTAGTAAACGACAAAAATAATTAAAACTTTTCGTATCTATGAACATTTTATGTAGTTTAAACAGCAACGATAACCGAAATAAATTTTGTTATGGATTATTATAAAGTTCACATTCTTCTCATGATAATACTGCTGTAAATTCAGTTTTTGTACTTTTCATGAATGACTGAAATATGGAACAAGACAAAAAATAAAGTCTAACGCTCAAGTCATGCTTCATCATCAGCCTGTGACAGTCCACTGCTGGACATAGGCCTTCCCTCACCTCCATCCATTAGGAATTTTAAACCGTATCCAACCACGCTGGTCCAATGCAGGATGGTGGGTGAAACTTTTACATGCCCATCCGACGCATGGATCATTTTATTTTCAGATAATTGGGTGATCATCCAAATAATCTGAATCTGAATCTGAAACAACAATGAAAAATTTGTTGAGTCCCCTGCAGGATTCGAACCCGACCTCCAGTTTCAGGGCACGTATACCACTATTAAATATATATATATGTATACATATTATACATATATAAGTTAGTATGACAAACTTTAGAAAAATATTAAATTATGAGATACAATAACCTGTAACTACAAAATTTTGTGTATTAAAATATTTTTTAATTTAAAGAGATCAAAGAAAATCAAATAAAATATGAATAAGTCCGCTTTGTGATCCAAAACATTGAATTTCTTTTTCGCATTAGTCCTTTTTTCATCAATCTTATTTGTAGAGGCTTTTCAAATATACTTTCCGAACGTTTCCTGTAATTTGATTACGCTTTCAACGATAATTCTGCAAGGTTTTATGCGAGGTAAATATAATTGTTGGTGTTTTTTTCTTGTTGTATGCCGTTTGTAGATGAAAGTAAATACGTTTATATTAACTCTAATTTAATGATTAATATTTTATTTATTTTCACTACATTATAATTATTACCTTATTTTTTTTATCTAATATCGAATGTTATTAATTTTTAAAAGAATGAAACTAACGATTTGATATATTATAGATAAAGGCGTGACCTTACTGAATTAACAATCAATAGAAATACTTTCCCATTTAACTTTTACAACAACTATCAAAATTTTTGATAGGTTGACAAATATTAACTCGACATGGTCTCATTCTTTCGGAATCCATTATTTAAAGGCTCAGACGTGTCAAAGAAATGAATTAAATACATCGTATAGATTTATAATAAAATCTGGAATAGCAAATGTCAGTTAGTTAAGAATAGTACATAGTTAGCTATGTTTAATGAAGTTATTACATGCAATAAAAATACCCATAAAAGTTTTCTTAGAACACATTTTTTGGAAATATATAACAGATTTCTAATGATAAAGTTGCCGCCCGATATATCGAAACTGGTAGCTTTAAGTTGTAATATAGACATAACTGCGCTGAGTTGAAGGAAACATTTTACTGGCGATATTTACGAAATGATTTAAAAAAATAAAGCATTTGTCTTTACATAATCAAGTACCCTAAATACATTTTCATTTAATATGGATTACAATAGCTCTGTACAGCATGTATTAAAAATGGATGTTTCTAAAGATAATACAGTTTTAAATACCGGCTATCAGCATTACACCCGTGCGGATGGGGCGGATCGCTAGTTAAAATTTACGTTTGAATAATAATTCCACCAATTGCGTTTTATGAGGTATTTATGGATAAAAATAAAAAAAAATTATTGGCAGATATAATTTCTCAAATTTGCCAAATTCAAAGATCAAACTACATTTATATATTTTTTTTGACTTGGATGTTATGCTTCCAGACTATTCTCTTTGATAAGCTTCATTGAACACAGAGTTCTGGCTTCCTCCCACGAAACATAGGTGGCCAACATTTTGGTTAAAATGAAGCCACACCAAGAAAGGTCGGTTGGCATTTGTTTTTTCGTAAACAAATGCCTCTAATTCTAACCGCGTCGACGGATCGTCGACAATCGCTTGAAGGACACATTTTATATAGATATAATTATGTATTACTGTTTTGATAACAAATTTAATTGAAATTGCAATCATTTTAAACCACTTACTAACAATTTTAAGCGATTTAGTCATTCAGATATAATGTAAAATGTGGAACGTTTTAACATTTTAGAATAAAATATTATAACTTATTTTAGCACTTGAAATATAACTTTAAGAAAGGTTAACAACAGATGGCATGGATTTTTCGTTACGATCTTTGCGATAACTTTAAGTCAAACTGCACTTTATTTCTCCAACTTCTGTTGCGAGAATATATCCGTAAATTTTGTATGGCTATTAATCTATTACATAATTTGATTTTAATAAATATCGTTATAATAGGTAATACTTGTAGGTTTTTTTAATTAAATTTACACAGGACAAATAAAATTAAACTCAAAGTTAAACGGATTACTCAGAGACAAACGAAATGATTTAAAAAGAAATTGTACCTTTTTGCGGACCCACAAATTTACTGGAGGAACAAAAGTTATAAACGTTTGTTTTCCATTTATCCTTAAATTTATTTTTACGTTTTAGCAAATATAAATAAGTGTAACGATATTATGACTTTTAAAAACTATGTTAGCAGATTTTGAAAAAATAAATTCTGACTTTTAAACACTCAACTGACAATGAATATTACCTTATTACGTTTGACTTTGCCTGACAGTTTTTCAAATTTAGAACCAAATGGTTGTAAGATTCTTATTTGCATATGAATAAACTAGCTATATTTTAAACACTTAGTTCTTCGATTATTAAGTTTTACTCAATAAGTTTAAGTTTAATGTCCTCGAAAGAACCATAGTATGAACTATAAGTGAACAAGAACAGACTCTCAATTTTACACTTTTTTAAATCAACACTAAAGGCATAACTAGATTTTGTTTATTTATCAAGCCAATGTAAATATTGACATCAGCTATTCAGCTTGAAAACTCGTTATTAATACAACTGAAGTAACTTAGAAATTTTTAAGATTATTTGTAATTTGAAAGAAATTAATTTCTTCCTTAAAAATTTAAAGTCGAGACATATTAGTGTAAGCCCTGAGCACGTGTGGCCAAGTTCTACAGTATGATTCTTTTATCAATTTTGATAGTTTTGGTATAATTTTAGATGATATATATTTAATATAATTAACTTTAACCTGAAATTATAAAACCCATATAATAATCTAGAATAATCAATACCTGAGCAACTCATTGTATTAATTTTAAATCCAACCCACAAACTTTCACTGTGTGTCTTAAAACAAGATTTTCCATCTGAGTCAATTGAAGAACAACATATTTCAAAGCCAAAGCCAAAGACGATCTCAAAGTTCAGGGCTCTCCACTGTGCCTTTAGAACAAACCTTTTTCAAGATTATCCATTAAGCTGGTTTCTGTTCATGATCCCTGAATGGTACCAAAACTCACATGGACAATTTTTTCACAACCTCTCAGTGTCCTACAACATAAGAAACCCGTGGAGACTGTTGAGCAATATTTATGCTCTCCAAGCATAACTATGCAGCCTTCGCTTTTAGGTCCATCTTTAATTGGAAAAATCTTAAAAATATTGCCTCCTTATAGATGTTACAATTAAAATAATTATAATAAATAAAGCATTAGTAATACAAACAATTAGCTAAAACCTCTACTTTTTTACGCAGACGAACTTGTTGACCCACCAATGTAGTCCTCATCTCGACCTTCAAACGTACGCACAGCTGCTCAAATTCACATGATGCGGGGATACCACCTGCCTTAGAACATCGCCTTTACTGGACGGATCAGTTAAATACAAGGGTAACTGTAAGAGGCTAAAACCCTCCGTAACAACCGGGAAATGGCTTTAACTCAAATATTTAGACGCCTGCCTTTTTAATTTCGCAAAGGGAATAAGCTCCAAGGGATCCTCCAGACAAAAAGTGGATAAAACCGGTGTTTCGAAAGTTGGCGGGCCGAAAACATGTCCAGCTGGGGATTTTCTATGGTTGGAAAATTAATCTGTGCATACAGCGTGGCGGCCAAGACTTTGACACACTTGGCCAAGTTTTAACCCGCTCAAGGCAGGCCCTAATGTTGGCCACATATCAATATCCTATTATTAATATCTATATGCAAATAATACTTTAAAAGGGCTTTAACAAGTAATTATTCCTCAATAACTTAATAAAGGCTTAAGATTTAAGGAAATGGTTTGAATTTCACTCGATTTATATCTTCTCTTTATATAAAAGTTTTTCCGGACAGACAAACATCAGTGGTTCTTTTAAGTTCAATTTTTTTTTATTCCCAAACAAGTAAAATCTTTTTTTTAGGCATTTTTAAGCAGCTTTAATCAAAATTAATCCTTTAAAAAAAGGTTTTCGTCGTTAAGTTACGAAACCCGTTTTAAAAAATTTTCATATTTCAGGCTCCTAGGGTATGTTCGTGTGTCAAAAACCTTGGTTAAATTAAGTTATATAAATTTGAAAAACGTTTTGAAAAATTTTCCATATTTAAAAATCTAAAAGTTTTACATTTTACAACCTAAAATTAAGTTATGCCTATTGATGCGCGATCTTTTATTACGCTTTGACGTTACAATTTTTGCAAACAACGAACTTTCCCTTAGCAATTTTAAAAAATTGAATAAAAAAATAACCAAAGAAAAAACGAAAAGGTTAAATTTCGGTTTCCAGAAGTTAAACCGTTTCCTGAATCCAAAGCTGGCTAAGTTAAAAGCCAAAGCCAAAATATATCAGCTATTATATTATATAAACTAATTATAAATAGACAGCAATAGATGGATTTGTTTCAGGTCAATTAGTCAAGGAATACTCAACTGAATAGGCCAGAAGCAAACAGGAAGAACTTGCTCTCAGCCGTTTTGGTTTATGGCTGTGTCTTCTTTTCCCATAAAAGGCGGTAAGCCTCCTGGTCTGATCATTTCAGGCCCTTTAAATGTTTTTTACAATCAAAACCATCATGAACGCAAGCCTCTAACATTCTTTCTTGAAACACAAGCTGGACCATCCGTTATGCTTATACACTACACACAGCACACACATAAATGCTTTTTTATGTTAATAACTGTATTTTTATATAGCACTTGTTTCCCTATTTTAAATTGAAATATAAAAAATATTGCCAAATGTGTAGGTAAGCGCATTACTCAACGACCACTGGACCACTTTAGCTAATTCTTTTTGGAGTATGCAGATAAAATAGGCCGTCAAAGCAGACTGCGAAGAACTTTTTCAATCATTTTAGGGAATATCCTACAAACAGTCCTATTATTTTCCCAACACGTTTCTAATTGTCAGTCTATCTTACCCCTGTTTTCTAAGCAATGTGTGTGTTCTAAAATCAAAACTCAATTTTTTTTTTAAGTTTAAAAGGGGATAAATCTCTTACCTAGGGACCAAGGTGTCAAAATTTGTAGAGGCGAAAATATTTCGGTCATCCGGAACCTCCCATCCAAACGTGACGTTCTTTCAAAAGGTTTCCCCCAATGAAAATGGTGGTTACAAAAAACTCATTTAAATCTTTTTTCACGTAACCTTTCGGTCCTGTATGAAATAAAATTGTTGTTTTAGTTATATAAACAATTAAATTTTATAATTGAGGCCTATATTTATGGGGTAAAAGAAAGAATATGGGTTTTTTAATAAGTTTTTTAAAACGGTTTTTGCCGACTTCCCCGAAGGAGGTATTAATTAACTGTAAGTTTTTTGTTCCTTTTTATCGTCCTAAATTTAAAGTTTCTTCCTTTTTTAATTAATATAAAATAATATGCAAGCTGTCATTCGGTTCAGTTTTAAAAAATTCATGATAATTAGTTTAATATATATTTAAGAAATTAAGAAAATAACAGCATCGAAAATCTCAAACGCATGACAGACAACCTCATGCGATTAAATTGCAAACGGTGCCTCAATCTTAAGGAATAGACATTATACATGTTTTTCACAATTATAATCCTTGAATCGGATAAAATCTGCAAGAGAAGATATCTATGTTTTAGAAAAATACACTGTAAGCATGTTAATGTAAAAATAAACTCATTGAGGCTTATTCATAGAGCTCATTAAAGGTATAATACAATATCAGTTCACATAAAAGTTAAAGCATTTAAAAAATTCTTCATTTTATGTGTATAAAACTTAATACACGGCATTTTGATTGAATGAACACCTTAAAAGATACCATAATTATGAAACGTGTCGACAGAAATCACGAGGTAGTTTCAAGTTATATACTCAAAGTTGAAATTTCACTTGTGTTTATAAAAACTTATCAGTATTAAATAATAAGTTTTGTTTTAATGCATTACCTGATTACCTAATTGCTCAGTAAAATGTAAATTAAGCACATTTGAGAGCCATTTTTAATATGCTGTTTTGCATTACAACAAAACAGATATTATGTGTTAGAGAAAACACAGCAATGAAATAAAGAAGCAGTCCTTATGATTTCATAGCTTTATGCAAATATCCCCTAATTAAATATAGATATTCGTTATACCTTTTTAATTTATGTCACCTCAAGTAGGCAGTATCTGCTACATATAATCTTATTCTATCTATCTCCGACATATAATAATTGTTTTGATGCAATGCAAACTATCAATATTCTATGTATTCGAAAACACAGCAATGAGATGAAGATTTGTTTGAGTTCTGCTGGTGATCATAAATTGTGGAACACAAGAATGCAATGTGAACAAACAACTCTTTGTTAATACTGTATTGAAACTATTGCTAGTTTTATTACCATACTCAATCTTTTTCTGAAAATGGAGAGTAAGATGTAATTATAAAAGCCATCAGTATTTTAATCACTCAAAATTGAAGTCAATGACAAAATGCAAAACATAAAAAGGAAGTGTATTCATTTATATACAAATCCATTTATTTGTAATAATTATTGCTTATAAAACTTATTAAAACTTAAGAGATAATTATTTTACTGATAAAAATCAAATTATTTTTTTTGAGCCAACTCCTTTAAGTTATTAGGTTTGAAAATTCCATGCTTGCGCATGTGATTTTCTAATTCATTTTTTCAATCTTCTAATACATTTTTTAATCTATTGAATTGAAATGCTCATATCAGGCAAAATGTCAAAGACGGTCGTTATATCTTCTATCAGAGTACCGTTGCGAATAAAATGCATAATGCAGACATTACGCATTTATTCACCCTCATAAAAACACCTTAGCACTTCAATGTACCGATAATTTGGTTACGCCAAACGGCCTACAAAATGCCAAAATTTCCGCAGCATTAAAGAATTAATTAGTTCATCTTCATCCGTACCTGGTAGGGTATGGTATTCTATATTTCTATATAGATTTTTTTATGGCATACGCAGGCAGACGAGCAGTCGGGTCACCTGATGGGGAGTGGTCACCGACGCCCATAGACATTGGGAATACCAGTGGTATCGCCAACGTGCTGCCGATCGTGAGTGTGTATATGTCATCTAATATGCTAAAGTGTGTCAGTGGCTGAAGATCATCTAGCCTGAAAGTAAGACATTGAAGATGATTTACGTGAATGGGACATCTGATCATGAAGATTTTTTCTACATTTATGTATATATATATTAGTATAGCAGCTAAAAAACTAAAATTTTCGCGAGACATTGTACTAATGACGTATTCTATAAACGGCTCAATTCACATGAAATCGGTATTCGTGCCGACTAATTTAGAGTGCGAGTCGGATGTACTTCCCGTTTATTTTTAGTTTTGTGCCAGATAATCATTTACTATATGGTTATTAACATTCAAATTTTAGCTTTCCCTGTTAAGTAAGATATTATCATAGCATGCTGCAACATTTTCGATGAAGTCATTTTGCCATCATTCAAGATATTTTGCCTGGTGATCGGAATGTTGACATGAGATTAAAAAACTACGATACTTTTTTGTTCATTTTTTACTTTGTAACGCTTTACAATAACGCTTCTCTCAGGCAATTGAATAAATTTAGTTTTGCAGTGACAAAATCAAAAGTTTTTCTATAGTCGTTAATGGCTACTTAAGAAAAACATAAAATAAAAAGCATGAGTTCCATGTGCTTAGTATTTAAAGTTATCAGTAACGCTAAAAATACTGTTAAATGACAATTAAATATTATATAACGACAAAAACAAGACGATTCACTGTATTTCAAAATTGTAAACGCTGCACGCGGCTTTACTGTTTATTCATCTGTCTATTGCCTGTGTGAGCATTTGAAAAGGGTACGCTCTCCTTATTAAACTCCCTACACGCTTTCTCTGTAGCAAAGATGCGTGTAAATAATATTTCTTGTTATATTTTGTCAATTGTCTTTAATACTAACGTGCATGCAAATCGATCACATTTTAGAATGATTTAAAATTCCAATATCAAGAAAAACTATTTTTATCATCATTACATGCTAATACTCGCTATTGCAGTCTGTTGGACTCTATGTCAGTTTAAATCTTAAAACTTGTAGTGTAGATGTATTGGATTATTAAAAAAATATTTATGAATACTAATTCTACATGGTTTATGTAAGTAATAAATTTTTTTGTATGTGTGTGTGTGTGTGTGTCTAATATATTTCAAGGTATTCATTGAACCAAAATTTCATTTTTGACAAGTTTTACGTGAAAATACATTTTCCCTATTATATTGCTTACTAGTATTTAGAAATATCAAATAATTATGTTTCTGAATTTAGTTTATCTGTTTCGTATTTATATTAAATCGAGCCCCTATTGTACTTTAAGACATTCGAAGCACGTAATAAGTCAGTTTTAGTCTTCTTTCCATAAAGAAATTCTTTGCCTGCATAATTTGACTATATTGATAGATTTTCACTGAATAAATTTCAAAATTGTGTTGGTAAATTTATTGTCAGTCATACCTCCTTCACTAATTTTTTTAGGGCACAAATGACGCAATGTCATCTATCAGAGTCCACTGTTGTGCACAGGCTTCCCCCATAAGTCGCCAAGAGGTAAAATCCTGCACATTTATACAGGTCAGGTTTTGATATTTTAAATTTGTTATGATTTATTTACCTCTCAGCAACTTGTCCATTGAGACGAATAACCGAGATGGCGGGAGAGAAATGAGGCAGGGTACCGACTTTTTACATGCCCATCCGACGCATGGGTTACTTTACAGAAAATCGGCTGATCGGCCAGCATTGCATACCATTGATTCAAAGCCACGACCTACGGCTTTAAAACTCGTGACCTAACTACTATGCTACGGAGGTAGACTAACGTTTATTTCTAAAGTAACAGAAAAGTGTCCACAGTCCATACAAGATTTAAGTGAAAAGTCACTTACGTTGAAAATTTTAATGTTTTTTTACCGTTTCACAATATAGATCGCAAAATTAAATTCTTATGTTGCGTATATTGAATATTTAGAAACCTTTTAAGTAAATAATGTAATATTTTTAGATTTTCCTAAAATAATTAAATATATGTTTTAATTTTAAACTTTTATCTTATTTTGATCCATTAACGCAATTCCAACAAACTCATTTTTTAATTTGTTCTAGTTGGAAATCTAATTAAAAAAACTACACCTACAATGCTTTTGTTTTTAATTATAATAGATCGATTTAAAAACTTATTAACTTAAAGAAAAAACTATTTGATATGGAACTAACGATATGAAATGAATAAAAAACCAGCATCGATGTATATATTTATATACAAGTTCAACTTAATTCAAGTAAACTGGGTAACTATTTTTAATACTTAAATTGATTATTATTATAGATTGAAATTATGCAGGAATTGTTATATGCAAATTTTCATTATAATATAAAAAATAGCAGTTACGTTTATACCAATACCAGAAATGCTGACAACATCAAGAGTATCATCTAGAAACGATGTTAGAAAATTTACTTTAACTAACGTTACACTAATAATAGCAAAGTAAACAATCAAAGGCTTTCCATAGTAAAAAATATTATAACGTGTTCATTAAGTCGAAGTTTTAGCCCGCAGAAAGTATTTTATTTTTATTTTTATTAGTCGTTTTATTTTTATTAACCTGATTGAAAACATATTTTGTTATTTGTTTAAGTAGATAAAGTCAAATCTGCTGTTACTTATTTTTCTACCACCCAATTGTCTGAACAGTTAGATGCTTGCCTGCCCATCCGACGCATGCAAGATCCATGCGTCAGATGGGCAGGTAAAGAGTCGATCCACCTACCAACCCGCATTGGACCAGCGTGGTGGGACCAGGTCCGAAAACCCCTAATGCAGTGCACTTATGGTGTTGATTATGATATAATTATAACTGTACCCAACTTTGATTTATTTAAAAAAAAAATTCAACTGCAACATTCAAGCATGGTTTCAATGATTTTCGTAATAATTGCTCCGCTTTAAACCGTATATCCATAGATAAATCGGTAAACGATTTTTATGTGGTCCTTCTTTAAAAAAATATTTAGTGATAAATATTTAGTATTTTAGGGACATTTTATTAGACAAAGTTGCTTCCTGGCGGGATTTAAACCCACAACGTAAAAAGTAAAGAAACAGGGGCCAATACCGCTAGGCCACGGAGGTGGTTAATGTAATAAACGTAAACCGATCTTAAAAAAATTATAAACTATTTTTGATATAAGATTACATGCTATACATTGAACAAAATGGAAATCGTAGTAATGAGAATATTTAAATTAATTAGAACGCTTGGGAGCTTAAAGTTTCATATATATTGTTATGTCAGACATTAGTCTAAAATGAGGCAAAGGGGTGGCAATATATCATTCCTAATTTTTGTATAAGTTTGTAAAGGATCTGTGCGTGGGAAAACATTTAATTTTTTTATGTAAATGAACCCTACATATGTTTAAAGTGCAATATTAAATAATTAAACCTTTGGTTCAGGCTATTATTACATATATTAAATTTCCTTGTATACGGATTTTTCGTCTAGCTCATGGGAAACACCTAAGATACTGCTAGCTCTCGATCGCCATAAGACATTAAATGGTTCGTCTCGTATTGTATTTATTGTTATCAGTATATAAGTTAAATCATAAAAAAAACTGTGTTTCTAGTAGTAGATTCCATCCAGATATCAAATCTTAAGTAAAATTCTTATAACAATTGAAATTTTACCAAAATAATATGACCGACTTCAAACAGCGTATAACTATTTTAAGCCATAAAAGCATGGAACAATAAAATTTTCTTGTGATTTCTCCCAGCGCATTTTCAAACTCATTTAACATATTCATTTAATCAAAATGTACATAGAATGAAATAAAATTAATGTATAAATATTTAGTCAACGAACTTTGTAGTACTTTAAATGACCTTTGAATATGCCTCATTGCAATATGTAAAAATGTTTACATTAAAATATTGATTTAGACTATATTTTAAGACTTTTCAAAGTTAAGCTTAAGTAAAAAGTTAAACACGAAATGTATTGGCTAATACTTTCGAAAAACTTCCTTGAAGAATATTAAAGTTGCAGAAATGTAAGTGAGATGGCTACTGAACATGTTAAATGAGGTAAAATGTCTACGAATCTTTATTTTTTCTTTTAATATTTTATTATTTTAACATGGTTAATCTCATCCTTATTTTATTTACAAAAAGTGCTAATTTTCCGTTAAAAGGATGTAAAATAAATATGGTTGCTCGTCGCAACTAAACTTTATCTGTAGCTATAAACTGTTAAGGTACATTAATTATATGAAATTTTTGAATATATAGATCAGGATTAATGCGATTGTGTTATTAAAGACTACACGTAAGTCAGCGTACTTTTGAATTACTATTTATAATTATTTTTTTATTTACGCGATTATTATACATATCAAATCCACTAATTTACGGATTTTTCGCTGTTACTTAAATATATTTATTCCCGACGTTTATTTTATTATATACACTATTTTCAGTTTAATTTTTGAATTCCAAGAAAAAGTATGATATTTAGTATAAGGCTAGATTTGGTCAAACATAAATTTATCACAATGGCATTAATTGAATAATAATATTGTTTTGTTTAATTTTAATATTTTATAAGTCTGTCCAATCAGATTACAGAATCTGCCTTCATGTCCTAGCGGTATTGGTCTTTGCTTTATAAACCGAAAGTCATGGAAAGCCACTTTGGGTAATCGTTGTTTTCTGATTGGTTACATACAAAACACCAGAGAGAACGTGGGCTGATTACCCAATTGTTTCTCATCTCATCTCATCAGCCTGTAATAGTCCACTGCTGGACATGGGCCTTCCCTAATACGACCCTATCCATCAGGGGGTTTGGGACCGTATCCCACCACGCTGGTCCTATGCGGTTGGTGGGTTGACGACTTTTACATGCCCATCCGACGCATGGATCATCTTACTTTTCAGACAGTTGGGTGATCGGCCCAAATTGCCCTAACCAACTAGGAAACAACAATGAAAATTTGTTGAGTCCCGCAGGAATCGAACCCACGACCTCCGGTTTCTATAGCACAGCCCATACCACCAATTGTGTTCCAATTATTTAAATTTAAATAATTAGTTATTATTTAACAAAATATTTCAGTAAATAAGAACAAAATTTTTCTTTGTTTGTAAACTTATAATTAAAATAGGACATTTCATTAAAAATGTTCGTTTTAAAATGATATTTTATGCATTTATGTCTAAAGTCCTTCAACTTTGTTATTTTGCCACAAAGCCAAAAATTTTACCTAACCAATTTAAATGCAGTTTCTCATGTAGTAGTTAGAATGTTCAATAGCGTAAAGTTTGCAATTAAAGTTCGTTTATTAGACCTCCAGCCCTCATTACGAGACTGTTGGATTTTGGCCAACCGCAGAGAAATTACTTTAATAGCTGTTAGTTGTTTTTGCAAAATAGCCTTGGCATAGTCCTATATGTTACCTAATTGCTACGCTCCTAGTGCTCCGTTCTTTTTTTATAGATCTTGTGCTCCGTGGAGTAAACCTATTAGAACATACCGGATGTCGGGGGGCCCGTTGCCATAGGCGCGTCTCCCCACCGAGTGACTTAACTGCACCAAGGGCCCCCAGACGGGGAGTCTCGGCTTAGGCCATCACTTTCTGGTACCCGTTAGCCTGCTGAATCGAGGGCTGCCCAGGTGGGCCGTCGCCTCGGCTCGATTCATACGCTTTACAGGGATAATTTAATAGCTAGAAGAGCTTAATCTAAACTTTACTACCACTTCTTAAAGCGTTTGCGCTGGGAGAGGAAGTGGCGCAAGAAACTCCAGCAACGCTCCTATCTAAATTGGTGTTAAGCTACAGTGTCATATAACAAAGGGTGTGTAAGTTCGACCTCACCGGTGGGGCCGATGTCATGATAGTGTGTGTTTGTCATACACTTTAAGTCTAGGGTGTGTTTGGCTACTGCTATAGTGTCGCAACCTATGCCTTAAGGGCATTAATTAGATTCTAATATTTCTCAAGTAAGAAAAACCTAGCTATAGCGTCACCGGCGGCGGCGGCGAATGCATCTGATGTTTGATTGAATTCGTCTAGATCTAAGAGATCTAGCGATTTTAAAAATGACGTGCAATTATTGCCCGTGCTGCCATTGCTATGGCTAGCATGCTGGCTTTTTGAGGCGGCAGCGGGCCACTGTGCGCTCGGAGTCGGCTTCGGCGCTGGTTGCGCCACGAGGGTGGAACTGCCAAGCCTTGGAAGGATGGAGGGTGGCAATGCGGTGTTTTTGGATGTGTTGGGTGGTCGCCTGGAAAAGGCTTCCTGGGATTGCACGAACTCTGCATTTTGGTGCCTTAGGGCAGCCGAAGTAGTTGGTCGATGGCCGGGATTGCGGCAGTCTACGCACACGAGGAGGTCCGTAGGTGGAGGACTCTTTGTCCTGGGTCTGGGACAGGAGGCGGCGCCGTGATCCCGAGGTATTTAACGCAACGGCGGCGGGCGAAACGTCTCCACACCGAGTGACTTGGCTGCACCAATGGCCCCCAGAAGGGCAGCCTCAGCTTGGGCCGTCACTTTCTGGTACCCGTTAGCATGCTGAATCGAGGACTGCCCAGGTGGGCCGAAGCCTCGGCTTGAATCAGACGCTTTTAAAAGATAATTTAATAGCTAGAAGAGCTCTATCTAAACTTTATTACCACTTCTTAAAGCGTTGGCGCTGGGAGAAGAAGCGGCGCAAGAAACTCTAGCAACGCTCCTATCTAATATGGTGTTAAGCTACAGTCGAGGCTACAGCCGAGGTAGTTGGCCGTGTTGCCGGGATTGCGGCAGTTTACGCACGCTTGTAAGTGGCCAGGACTTCTTTGTCCTTGCGTCTGGGATAATCGGCTGTGCCGTGATCCCGAAGCATTCAACGCAATGGGGGCGAGCGAAACAGTTCCGCGCAGCGTGAACGAATAACGGGCAGTTGTGACACTGCCCTGGGAGACCGTTAGAATGCGGCCGCTCAAAATAGATACGGCCGATACCACAGTTGATCTACATCGTAAATGCGATTGCCATCCTGGAGCGCTCTAGGTAACTCAGCACCATACCATAGGGCGTTTGGCGTGGGTGTACATGCGTTGCATCGAAAGGGCGAGAATATTTAAGTCTTTTATGGCAGATGCTATCTCAGAGCAAGGGATTTCCTTAGGCGGTCCTTTACTACTGTCCTAAGTACGCGCTCATCCGGGAGCGCGAATGTATGGTATTGTTGTTCTTTTCCTAAGGAATACTCGTTAGGTCGCGCCTAGGTCTGATGAGCCATAGGTTGCGTTGCCCAACGCAAGCGGCGAGTCCGGCGATAGCCGGGCGTAGAAATCCTACCCGCCCTATATATTATATATGTTACAACGTTCACGTGGCCTAGTGTAGTTGTAAAAGCAACTAGTTCGGTCGAGAAACACGATAATAACCCTAAGAAACAAGACGCTTCGGCAAGCGGGTAGCAACACAATGGTGTTAGGAACACACAAAACACAGCTGTGCACAAGCCGGCCGCTTGAGGCAGCGCAATAAATCGCTACCGCGCTGACATCTGCAGTGCGACAAAGGCTTTAAGAACGCAGGTGCACTCATAAAACGCAGATGGCGCAGCGTGGCGACTTCACGGAAGCGGACAATGGAGACTGCGCGGCGAGCTCAAGAGACTGCGGCGAATACGTGCGGACGGGACCGCTGCTGGCGATGCACTGGCCTAGTGCTCCCTATTTTGTTTATTCTTTTATAGGTATTAGCTGTTATTTGGTCGAATTTTATTTAAATAGTTTTGTAATAGTTTAATAGGTATTAAATAAATGAAGAAAATTTCGGTGCCAAAAATACGAACCTCTTGCGATTAAATTGCAAACGTAGCCAAATTCGTAAAATATACCCTTGTACCTCTTTGCATAACTGGGTACAGTTATGCAAAGAGGTGCCTTAAGCCGCGAGGTGTTATCTAAAGAGAAATCTTTAAATGGTCTACAATGAAGTCTCAGAGCGCATATATCTACGTCTTAGAAAAAAAATAGCAAATTTAATGAAAAACATTGTAAAAAATTTCAATAGGGCTTATAAAAATCTCATTTTAGGTAATATAATGTAAGTTTATATAAAAATTAAAGCATTAAGAAAAATCATAAATTAGAATATATTTATAAAAATGAAATTATGATTAAATAAAAATCTTAAGAGATATTTAGGATTTAAAATGCTGCGGCAGAAAACGCGTAGTAATTTTTTGCAGATGGCTCGTTGTTGTATAATTACGCTATAAGGTTTAGGGTTGTATGCATAATAATACCGGTAGCTCGATGCTTTTATTCACAAAATTCGTTTTAAAATACATGATTTTGACTAAACAACGTTAGAATTTGTTGCTGCTGTCTATGAATAATTACTTTTCTATGCACCATTTCCTTTTGCTAATATGTTTTAAGTACTCTTGACGTTTTTTGCGCACTTACTTTTAGTACTCACTTATTCGTCCATGATCACGGGTAGACTATGATGGAATGTGTCCGTGTTTATAGCTCGAAAACAAAAGATCGGGAAGAAAATATAAACAATGAACGCAAAAAACCTAAAAATAACAACGCGCACTCAATCTTCTGTCTCAGTGCTTGACTCACGCGGCACCACCGAACTCAGAGGGTTGACGTGAATGAGTAAAGGTCTCCAGGGCCCTGGTAAATATTGGTGTCCCAGAAGGTCTATTCTTGGGCCTTTTCTCTTTCTCATCTATATAAATGATTTACCATATGTTATTAATAAAAACGACGAGATAGTATTATTTGTTGATGACACTTCCTTAATTTTAAAGTTAAAACGACACACTCAATAATTGACGATGTAAATAATACTCTCTCTAGAGTGCGCACTGGTTTAGTGTCAATAATCTGCTACTGAAACCAGGAAGAAGACAAAATGTACTTAAATTTATGACTCAAATGAAGACGAGTAAATGTGAAGTGTTTATAGATGAGGAAGAGATGCGTTGTTGAGTCAATTAGCTGGGAAATAACATGACTGGTACTATTGTTATTCCCAGAAACAAACATTGCATGGGGCCCTCTATTAATAGACTCTTCGAATAAACTCAGCTCTGCAGATATGCTGTCAAGAAAATCAGACAATTAACTGCGATGAGACGGCTCGTATAGATACTTTAGCTATTTCACAGTGTAATGTCTTATGGCATTCTACTGTGGGGAAGTGCGGCGGATACTAATACGATCTTTGTCCTCCAAAACGAGCTATTCGAGCGGTTTATAACCTGGCCCTGTGAATCCCTGAGAAAATTGTTCCCAGAGATTAAAATATAACCGTTACTTCTCAATACATTTTGAAAACCCTAATGTTAGTGAAAAAATAGAAATGATTTTCTTAGACATTGTGATGCAATATACATAAATACTAGAAACAAACATAATTTAATTCTTCCAGCAACTAGACTGCGAAGAATAAGTAAATCTTTTATGGGACAATGTAATAGCTTTAAACAAAATCCAGTAAACGTTCAGAATTTAACTGTTAATAAATTTAACTAAAGTAGTTATAGGAACGTTTATGTAGTTAAAGGTTATTGACATAAAATGAATTTCATAAATGATAACACAGCCTGGTAATGGAATGCTCGCTTCAGGCTTTTCAAGTGTAATATAGTATGATAGTACCATATGTAGCTCATAAGAAAATGTATATGTATATATTTGAATATTTTAAAAGATGACAAAATGCCCGTGAGTTTTCGCCGGTTCTTCCAGGTCGGAGGCGTCCTATTCCGAACTGGTGGTAGCGTCCTTGACAATCAATAAGCGAGTGTTAACACTTGCTATATTGAATAAAGATATTTGAATTTGAATTTGAATAACTTTCGATATAAATATACATTGCTAATTATATTTTTAATAAAAATCAATTCAAAAAAAATCTTACCTCAAAAACTTCTAAGGAAAGTAGCCAATCTCCAGTACAAGTACAAAAAAGTTACATGAAATGTTACGAGAAAAGTTAAAACTAAAAGTTTCGTCGAGTAGTATTTAGATGAGACTTTCAAATTAAATAAATAGGATTTTATTTTGCTCTGCTTAAGAGTAGCCAAAAAGAAACTATACCAAGACGAACTTAGACTTATTTGAAACAGTAAAAGTTTTGATTGCTTTTGAATGTAAATAATATAAACTTTTTTAAACATGGAATTCTTTTAACAAAGTAAGTACTTTGCTTTTTGTTTAGCTTCATTTCTTCATTACATTTCAAATATTTTCACATTTGTGCTACCGTTGTATAAAAATGCGGCACAAATGGCATAAAGGGATGGTTTGACAACAATTGTAAAGATAAAAGAATAAAACGTAAAGCCAGTTATTTGTATGCCACGCATGGATCGGGAAATTTTGATTATATTAACCTTCTCATCCTTTAAAAAGCTTTGGCAACAATGATGATTTATAGTTGATTCCAAGCTGTAGTGGCAAGGAAGTGGCGTCATCATTGATTAATTGTCACTCAGTTTTCACCATTATTATTTTAAATTAATAGAACTCCTATTAATTCATATTTTTATGAACATTTGAATTATTTTATTACTTTTCTGTGACATATATGAACTGGCGTTGGACAGCTAGTAAAGTATAAAAATCTACATATGTTCTTAAAACTATTTACGGATTGAATTGAGCATATTTGCAACTGTTTTAAATATATTTTGCTGAAACTGTAAAAAAAGTGTTTGCGGTCCACATAAATTTTACTCAAAGCGTCCTTTTACAAATTTGCATTCTATAAATTTTACCCCCTTCATCATAAAACGCGTGCGCGTTGCCTCACGAATTTCTGAGTCTGTTAAACGCATGATTTACTCTATACACGTAAATATTTTGTGGGAATTAGTAAAAACATATTATATAAAATAAGTATAAAATTATTTGAAAATTATTTATTACAACAACAAAAACTTCAATTTACATATAAGAAAAGTCTATATCGATTTGTTTAACAAAATTTTTCTTTAGTTGTTCGACTTTTTAAAACTATGGTTATTTACTATATAATCAAGTGGAGTTGTGTGTTATATACATGTTATGTTTGTATTTGTGAAAGTACGTCATCTATTTACATGAATGAGACCAGCTGGAAAGCTCATATACGGTGCCTATATTTGGTGCATAGCGCCTGTTACAAGATTTCATTGGTTCAGGATTTTAATATCTGCAAAATTATTGGAAATAATCGATATGAAAAACATGGTAACGGAGGTAAACAATAGCGTACGTTTGTCAAGAAAAATATTGCACTGTATTCATGAAATAATATTTTGAAATTGCATGGTAGCCGATAATATAAGGGATGTCATGAGTTTGCATATAAATATTTAAATAAAATAACTAAAAAATTATAATAAGTGCGATGAAAAAATACAAATAAAATATCAATATAAAAACAATGTTAGCCCGTTGAAATCGACTTTTGATTCCTGCTGTCCCAAGAGGAAAGATCGTCAGCCACCTACATCCAGTGCTTCTTAGTCATCATCATCTTCATCTTCATCTTGTGTTAGTCCGGTGCTGGACATAGGCCTCCCCTAATGTACGCCTTCTCCATTATTTTTGGACCGTATCCCACCATGCAGGTTCATTGCGGGTTGTTTTGGGCATTGGGTGGACCGACTTAACCGACCGAAGCCCATCAAACGCATGGATCATCCTAAAATTATGAAATTTTATTATCATTGCGAATAAACTAAAGGCCTTAACTGGGGGTTTAAATTCATATAAATATTAACCATAGCTGACGACAAAACGTTGAATCCACTTATAGAATGATACAATAAATATACAATATTTTTATTACTAAATATTATATTCGAATATACGCCATTACACGCGGATGAAGTCGCGGGTACCAACCAGTTCTCGATAAAGGCTTCTTTTAAGTTTATTCTAGTCGGATTAGTTTACGAAACACTGAGTACGTGTCATGCCTATTCAAGAATTATATATGATAATGTTATGGAAAATATTCATAAAAAAATAATAAAACAAATTTATATTATCACATAGATTATATCTGTATATTCGTTGAAGTTCGTACATTTCAATAATAAACGCTTCATCATTAATTAATGAGCTTCAGTGGCAATATTGGGGATATAATTTATGGAGACTAACGCTGTATTCTTTACAATACAATAATAATTATAAATCCTCCTTAATTTCTATATTTTGTTTAAATAATTTTAGGTTAGTATAGTTAGCAGTTTAAAAAAAATATAAATATAAAAAGATTATTAATATTAATTAACGAGATTACGTATATGCACCGACCCTTTTTTAGGTAAAGGCCGTTTCCATAATTTTCTAAATTACTCTGTTTTTTTGCCCGCAGCTATACAATCTTGACAATGTTATCTTTCCACCGTCTTCATGGTCTGCCATTTTTCCTTTTCCCTTCTGGTTCCATCCAGATTGTATTTTTTCAGTCCACCATCGTGTTATTGGACCTGCCCATTGCCACATAAATTTTGGCGCTGGTAATGAGGCGACAGTTATTTGTGTTCATTACATTTTGCTTGAATTTTTGTAATATTCCGTATTTTAAAACACTTCTTTCTGACCCTATCTGTGCGGTTCTAATATTTTGTTTCGCTTCTTCTGTAAAAACCTAAGTTAGGCAGCCGTACAGATATGGCATTTCTAGTATATATGATAAACAAAATTTCGCTATAATTTTTTAACGTAGGTCTGTAATAGTTCAATAGTTTTATTTTTATCTACAGCTTAACTATTAAAAGAATCTCAGAATGAAATTTAAAAAGATATTGAATAACTGCCAAAGGTTAATTTTTAAATATTATCAAAATTAAAGATGTCATATGGAATAGGTAATAAGTGTACGCTATGTCCAAGAAAATACTTTTTCTTTAGTCTAAAATATTAAAATTATCTAAAATGATTATCATACGAATTTATTATGAGAGCTTAAAACCCTCACTCTTAAAAAATATTCAGTAATTGCAAATAAAACGTTAGTTTTTCATCATTCTCATAAAATATTTTTTACAGAAAAAGAAGTTCAAGCGATATGTATGCAATAAATTTTTTTTTTCAACGAATGCGGGTTTTGAAATCTTATCTCAGTTTGCTTCCTAAAGAAAAATATTTTAAACACTTTGGTTAATCAAAGTGTTTAATTTTTTTTTTTGCTAGACTTATAAAAAATAATTTAATTGAAATTATAGATTATGTTCTATTGGCAATGTAAGGGAAAACAGTATCGTTGTGTTATATTTCAGAAAAGTATACTGAACTAAAATATAAAATATGTATTTTGCTTTCAACTTATTACGTTATTACATGAATTCATAAAATTAGAAACAATTTTTAAAATTCCATGGTTATCTTATTCCTTCCTTTCGCAAAAAGATGTATGAAATCTGGACAAAAGTTAAAATAAAAAATTTCTTTATTTGACCGTCTTCCAAAAAGTAGGAGGTTCTCAATTCGGAGCGTATGATTATTATGATCTTTTTTAATTCTGTATATATGTATGTTACCTTGTTGCTCTGCTCCTTGTCGTCCGATTTGGTAAACACTTTTTTTTATTATAGGAATTAGTTGTCATTTAATCTCATTTTGTTCAATAATTTCGTGGTTAGTATTTTAGTATATATTTGAGAAAAAAGAAAAATTACGGCACCAAATATCACTACTTCGTGCGATTCAATTGCAATCGCTGGCTTAACCTTTAGAAATAGACTTAAACTATATACCATATAATTAAGCTAATTGGATTGGTTTGCAATAAAGTCCGTATTTAGCACATATTTATACTTTAGTAATAACGCAAAAACAGCATTTTTATGTAAACATTTTTAAAAATTGTAATCGGAGCTCATTTTAGATACTATGCTATACATTTGTATAGGAAATGTTGCATTAATAAAATTCTTCATTTTATGAACATAAAACGAGTCATATACGACATTTTTAATAAATTTAATCTCTTAAAAAGTTATCCGAAATTAAAATGCGGTGGCAGAAAACGCGTCGCAATTTTGTACGGAGAGCAAGTTTTTACCTGCTTATGTTACGTTAAATAGTTATAAGCTTTTATAAGTCAGTCATATTTTTTCGTTTAAATTTCACTTGTTTTAGAAATCTCGAAGAGAATTTCAAAAAGTAAAAATAATTACATATCGTTATCCCACTCTGATTTAAAAACCAAAGGAATTCCAAAAGTAAAATGATAACAACAACTGAACATCATTGGCTGGCTCACGTAACCCTGACAATAGCTATCGATTTCTCGTACGAACTGAGTGGATGCAAACACTTATCGCACACGAGAGAGTTCGTTCCGGTAGCGTCTTATCAACTGTCTTTTTCTACATTTCAGATCCATCTTTTATACACCATCGCACAGAGATTAAACGTCAATATCGAGACTCTTTGTCTCTAATTACCCGCATTAGAAATAGTATTCCGACACTTGTTTATCACTTTTTGGTAATAATGATGATGAATAAATAATAAAGTCATATTAAATCAAGAACACCGACTTATATATCAAAATCTTAATTAACTGCGGAGGTGAATTCCGAGAAGAGTTATAATAAATACATTTTTATTATAATTAAGGCAAAAAGATTCTGCTATCATATCGTGCAGAATATATAGAATAGAGATTATTACGATATCTCAATTCAGAGGGATATTTTTAAGGAACCATTAGATACTTTAGGGTATCCGCAACCTCGTATCTACATAATAATTCTGCAGGCAATATTTAGTATCTGGAGTTAGAAAGTTGTGTAGTAAGTGTACTGGTGGTAGGTCCCCTGTTTACAGGAGACCGTCTGGTGGAGTACCACTGCGGTGCCTATTTTTGCCGCGAAGCGAGTGTGAAAACACTGCTGTGTTCCGGTTTGAAGGTCACCGTAGCCAGCGTATTTACTGGAAACGAGACTTAACACCCTTGTCTCACGGTAGGCAGCGCATTGGCGATACCACTGGTATTGTAATGTCTATGGTGCATCGGTGACCACTTCCCATCAGGTGGCCCGACTGTCCGTCTGCTGCGTATGCCATAAAAAAAAATGTAAGCTAGCACTGTAGTACTCTTAAGTCTTATGCCTTTTAGAAGCTGCTTATAATCGCTACGTGCAGCCTTAGACCAGGCTAACTGCATAAGTCGGATGGCGTAGTTAGGGAAACCAATCGTTAAGCTAATTTAAATTTATATCCCAAAAACAAGCATAAAACTGACATTAAGACTTATAAACGATTGTCAATTTCTCATCTTGTTTACAATTTATGGATAGTAATTAAATACACTATATAGTATCTTTATAAATATTAATAATATTTCTCGTTATTTATTAAAACCAAACAACATTATAACATAAATTGTTATTTTGTATATATATATCACTTCAAACTTACGCATATGTTTAGATATTTTTACTTTATTGACAAAATAGTCTTTTTTTATAAAAAGTTTATTATTGTTGAACATAAAGGCTTACATTATTCTATGTTTATTCTATGGTGATTAAAGACACATAATACCATACCATACAATAATTTTAAAAGGATATACTTTTTACTCGATATTTTTCTTTTATTAAACTATCTAAAAAATTGTGAGGGATTATAATAAGGAAAAGAATTTATTATCAGAATACAAACAATGAAATCAGACCAACAGAAACAAGAGGCAGTGATCAGGTTACACTTAAAATTCGAAGATTTACGTAGATTTGGTATAAAGAACCATTTATGCTATACACCGTTATTTCGAACTAACATGATCATCATCCGCCTGTGTTAGTCCAGTGCTGGACATAGCCCTCCCTAATCCATGCTTTCCTCATGAAGGGGTTTTAGGACCGTATCCCACAACGCTGATCCAATGCGGGTTGGTTGGTGGACCGACCTTTTACATGGCCATCCGACTCATGGATCATCTCACTTTTTAGACAATTGGGTGAGCGGCCACACTGTCATAACCAGCCGTAAAAATGATAACACAAAGTTTTTTATTTAAGTAAGAGCTGATACCTCTAGATCATAGCGAATTTCGAAGTAACATATTCATCAAAAAGTAAACTAAAATTAATAAAATCAGATATAATCCGCTTAAACGAGTTCGTGCAGAAAAATGTGTAAAGAGAAATGTTTTTACCCTTTATTTACCTGATATTTATAAAAATGGAATTATTCATTTATATTAATTAAGATGATTTAAAAAGTAATAATGAGTACTAACAATAGACTCTAAAATTTATTTTTGTAAAATTTTCTGTATCTATGTAACGATAATTTATAACATGTAAGTAAATTTATAATTCCCACGACAAATATCAGCTTTAAAAAAATATACACAACAAGCTGGAGAAACAGAAACATGACGTACATATTTTAAAAATTTCGGCCCGGGCCTAATGCTGTTGTTGTACTTCAACAAAGCAAGTATTTTCCTAAACTTGTAATAATTATTTTCGATGTAATTTTTATTTTAATTGTTTTTTCGAGATTACAAAGGCGTTACTTTAATTTATAACTAACTATTAAAGATATTCCTAGGGTGAAAAGAAGCCTCAGATAATGAAGAATAATATAGCTATGTAGTAGTACAAGAATATTTATAATCTGTTCAGTCGTTAACAGAGCCTGTTATAATAAAAAACAAACAAATCTTACTACTTTATAATATCGGCATAAGTGTAACTTCAAATTTATTCAATCAAAGCGTACGCAAGTGTATGTGAAAAATTACTGCGTAATTTTCTTGACAGGATGCCATTGACAGGCTTCCCAAAAAAGGAGGTACTTAATTCGAAGCATGATTTTTAATATATTACGCTTTGCTCCTCTGTGATGGAACGATGGTAAAAAAAATAATAAATACACTAATAAAGAACTATTCAAGCAGATATTTCGCTTGATAGTTCCTTTTCTGTTTGTTTTTACTAGTTTTATTGGCAATGATTGTATCATGAAAACCTAGTTAAGTGCAATGTTACATATTTACTGTTTTGAAATGTTTAGAAGTTAACGTGTATATTAACTTCATTATCTTTAGATGGAGAGGTAAAAAGGGGTTTTTATTTATCGCTTTAAATTAATGGAGCAAACGTAATTATTCATTTGACTGTTCCATAATTGACCGTGGATTAACTGGAGACTTAAACTTAGTCTACAATTAACAAGGTACATTCTCACAAAGTTTTAGTTACGAATAAAAGTAAACAAGAAGAATCATTATCTTACTTATACCAAGTCTATGTGAATTCACCATACATTTTATTTAATGAAAATCTATTGAATTGAAATCTCCAATGAACGGTGAGACAAAGAGGTTTTTTCTATTTCATTAAGCACCGGTTGCCCGGTTCATCATTAAGCCAGAGTTGTTCATTAATTTCCCATAGGTCGTGAATTTACGGAGGCTTAGTTTATTATAAATTAATTCCAGATGACTGTATGTGATGTCATGTGACACATCATGAACGTTTAGGTATCATGAAATTGCATATATAAATTACTCATTTTAAAGAAGTGAAGTGGGCCACGCAAGAAACTCAAGCACCATTTGTGCATTAAAAACATGTAGTTTGAAAACTACCATAAATATTTAACCATCCTTAAACAAGGATAAAGACGTTAGGTTAGAGAAAACTTGTTATAATCCGCTAATCTGTAAAAAAAATAACTTTCATCTTAATTATTGTGTATTGTAAGTGCATTTCGAAATCTATACAACGTTGACAATAATATCATTCTGTCTAACAGTACTAACTTACATGATCTATTTTATATTAACAATTATATAAATAAAATGCGTGATGTTAGAAGGTACCAGATATAAGCATTAAGAACAAAACACTATAAGTTGAATAACACAAAAACTAGACTTGTCACGAATAGCGATTCGGCCGAATAACGAATTTTCAGCAGAGCTATCAGCCGAAGCGCCGTATATCAAGGCACCGAATATTCGGTACAGAATACACGCTTATCAAGCGCATAAATAAGAATAATATGAGTCGCAACCAATTGTTACTTGTAGTAGAAGAAGTTTATCTTTTTATTTCTAGGAGTAACATATTTATTAGGTGGTAATTATCTAAAGCTGAGACCATATGGGACGAAAACTTTTGCTTACAACAAATGCTGAAAATCTTTGTTTTCATTCAATTACAGTTCAGTGGTAAATTTTATTATTTTATCCTGATTAACTGTTATCCGGGTAGGTCAATATTAATGCATATTAATCGGCACCTAAAACGTAAGAAGCAAAGTTTTTAACAGCAGAATCGATTTCATTTTATATATATAGTAAAAATACATTAGGCAAAGTAATTTTAATAACATAAAAAAGATCGTTTGGTTTAAGCGTTCCTAAATTAAAGTTAATTTCACGTCAGACGGTAACGGTTCTGTCTAAGATGTCGCGTAGAGTAATCTCATTAAATTTAATTTTAAGTTTACATTTTAGAGGTGGTGGTGGTCCCAGCTGTCCTTCTGTAAAAAGGGGCCCTCCCCTTTTTACATGAGGATAGCTGGGGCGGTTCCACCGTAGTGCCTATTTCTGCCACAAAGCGGTTACCTTTGACCTACATTAAAATAATGTAACTGCTAGTCTCTGTTATAAAATATACGAACCTAAGAAACATATTATTTGCCATAAAAACTATAAAGCATCAAAACTAAACACTTAAATATCTTTAATTCTTTGAAAACTCTTGGTAAATACAAAAGCCACTAAAAAATGCTCAGGGTGTTATCTTAAGCCGGATGACTCCATCAGCATGCCGAAACGGTAATCTCAGTTGCAGTAGCTAAAAACATTGCTGTATGTGGTTTTAGAACCGTCTGCGAGCAGATATGCGAGGCATGTATTGTAGGTTATGTGCCACGGATCAAGGACCCTCGCAGTACGCTGGAGAACATCAAAAAGGCTGTGATACACACTATAACCTCTGAGGCTACTTCTCAGCTTCTCAGCTAAAAACATTTGGCGACGCCAGAGACTAAACAGTAACGTGCGCACACTAGAACGCTCAGTCTAAGTAATTTGCATAGTTAAGGTTATAGTAACGTTATGGCTTTAGTAAGCAACTTTTTCGCAATAGAGTTATGACAAAAAAAAAATAAAAATAAGCCATAACCACACGAACCGTGCTTTCCATATTTTTTACCATTGTTACAATTATCGTTTAATGAAAGAAACTATTTCTTTTCAAAGATATAACAATTCTGAGTAATATTCATGAAATCAAAATTAGTGACTTACGGACAGGTCGTAGGGGTGGGTAATAGCAGTTTGGTTCAGCCGCAGGAAAACTAAAAGAAACCTCTAAACCGAAAAAGCTGAAGAAGCCTTCTATAGACGCAGTGTTAAGGATCGAGGGAGGGGTGGATGGTGGTAGTTGTGCAGTGCTGTGTTGCAGCCTCACGAAGAAAGAAGACGCAGATTTTTCAATGTGTCACAATAAAACGATGCATGCGTCTCATTACGAGGCAGAAACTGTGCACATAATTTTTTGTGCAGAAATTGTTTGCTTAAGCTTCACTTTTTTTGGTGATGATCAATGTCGCCATTCTATTGATTGTGGTCTCGATTCTGGTGTGCCGAAAGTCTCCAATGTTTCATCACAAGTAACAAATTTTGACTTTTGATACAGTGGTTAACAAGTCAGGCGGCAGAATTTTATGAGAAGGGTATTAAAGAACTGGTGCCACGTTATGACAAATGCCTCAACATTTACGGAAATTATGTAGAAAAGTAGATTAAGGTGCAGGCTTTCATGTAAAAATAAAATTCTTGCGATATCTTTGTACGTCCTTTACAAAGATATCACAAGAACGTAAGTTAAATTTCAAAACGGTGCTTACAAGATGCCTCGTATCTAAGTAACCGTGCAAGATATTATTTATATGTTTAAACGAGTGACTTCAAACAGTACAAACCATTTTACGCAATTCAAGCGGGTAACAAAGTAAAATTGCCCTGTGATTTCTGCCCCAGAATTTTATTATTACTCATATCTTTTAAGATATGCATTTAATCAAAATATAAATATACGCTCCGAATTGAGTACCTCCTACTTTTGTGAAGTCGGTCAATTTAAAATTGTAAACATCATTATTATAACAAAATATTAGTGTTCCGTCACATATGGGTAACTAAATGTGAAATTTAATATTCGATTGAGTGAAAAATTGTTACAAGTATTTTACTTTTATCGGAGCGAAGCATTTTTTGTTGTTCCGCTCCTGGAGCTACGGTTTTGTTAATTCATTTTACAAATGAATGATTGGTCCCATTTTAAAAATATTTATGTGATAAGTAGGTAAATTGAAAAAAAATATTTAAGAAATTAATAAAATTAAAACCCCAAAAATGACAACCTCGTGCGATTAAATTACAAACGCTGCCAAAACCGTAAAATACAGACATATAGTATGCATTACATAATTGTACTACGTGAATTGATCAACAATAAAATCTAGAATAGCGCATATCTATGTATCAAGACGCGCAATAAGCATTCATATTGCATCATAAAAAAAAACATTCTTTGTACATAGACGACATTTTGATAAATTGAATACCTTAAAAGTTATCAGAGATTTAAAATGTGATGGCAGAAAAAGCGACGCAGTTTCGCACGGAGAGCACGTTGTTACCTGCTTATATTGCGTAAATAGTTATACGCTCTAGTCGGTCATATTTTTTTTACAAAATTTGACTTAAGTTGCCTCTAGATAACAAAATTTAACACTTCTTTAGTAAGTATAAAGTTAAAAACATTGTTGTTATAACATTTCATTAGTGTCTACTGATATAAGCCAAAGTGACTGTAAAAGATAACATTTACCATTATAAGAAATTCTTGGAAGTACTTAAAATTATATATAAGTACAAATATTTCAACATCATTATTATAACACGTTATTAGATACCATTGATGTATGACTAAGTAACTTTGAAACATAGCAATCATTTAAACAAGAGATTCTTACAAGTATTATTTAGTAGGTTAAAGTTTTATATACTATTATTAACATTTACAGAATACAAGTCTTGATTTTAATATTTACTGCCAACATTATCGTAGTAAAATAGATATGCATCTATGCTTATGTCTAATACATTACTTATTTACCTGTTATTAGGTTTTTTAAGGTCCATGTAGAATTATGCCTCAAGTATATGTCAAAATACCATTTTCTTTTTAAAGTGTTAAATTTTAAAAATGTAATTTATCAGGTTTATTTCATTATTATTGCTTTATATAACAACTATTTTAACTTCACTCATTCTCTTTTTAATAAATGCGTAATAGTATGTTAAATGAGATAATTTTAATTCCTAAATTTCATTAAAGACTATTTGAATTTATCAAAAAGTTTATTTCTAGTCATGAACAAAAAGTTGTTCTTTACGAGCGAACAAGATATAAAAACTGATTTATGAACAGCAAAGACATGTTAAATTTCCGCTTCATGCGTTCGGGCTCTGTAAAATATCCAGCGACCTTTATCGAAAGGAAATAACAAGCCATTGCAATAAATAAGAATGTAGCGGCCTAAACTTCACAAAATTTGCGATGAAAATAATTACGATTCATTTGAGCGATAAATTATAGGATAACGCTTTTTGTTAATATTGATGTTTTTCGTTTCACAGCATAACACATAAAAAGTTATGTTACGCTAAAAGAATTAAACTGCCGTGATCGTTTTTAAATGAATGAAAAACATTACAACACATAGTAATTACATATATAATAATAATAGAAATTAATACGTTTTTTGTAGTTGTGGGTCCCTTTATTACTAAAAATCATCCGGGGTCCTACCACCGTGGTGCCTACTTCTGCCGCATATTAGATTTTTCTAAACGCTACAATCTTTCAGTTTGGGTAGCGTAGCCAGCGTAAATACTAGATAAACGAGACAAAAAATCTCAAATTCTCAGGGCAGTGGATTTATACATAGAGTAAATACTTTGTATTAAATACTAGTTCTCCTAAAAAGTCTTGAAGTTAAGTCTTCTTAATAAATACTTTGTAATAGATAAAACAACAATTAGAAATTGTTGATAGGTATTTGTAAACTTTGTTGCGTGAATTTAACAGACTGCGTAACAGAGCTTTTTGTGGTTTTTTGGAAACGCTCCGCTATTTCATGTAATGCTAATAATGTACTGTGGGATACGACAAACATTAAATCCAGCTATGTGTGTTATATTTGATTATCCAGTGTTAGAGAAGTTTGAGTAAGTTATTTTTCTATGTTTGTTATACTACTTGTTGATGTATCCACAAAACGAATATACACGAAAGTTTTATAAGCGGCTAATCTTGTTAAATACGGTCTTAAAACAACTGCATTTCTTATTTCAATAAATATATTTGTTAATATGTTATGACAACAAATATTTATATCATCATTATTAACTGCCCAATATTAGAAATTTTATTTGGCTAAAACTCTTTTTCTCAATTCGGTCGCCTTATTCATAATTTTAGGTACCGTGCCAGAGCAAATATCACGGCAACTCTTCTTGAGTGCTTCTTTAAGTGACGTGATCAACAAGAAGGTGCAAGCGGGCTTTATTTAAAACAATTCACTTAAACATTTAATTTTTCATAATCAAAATAGGCTTATTTTATAACGTAAATTTAAACACAGTTTTTAACATTTCACGGATGAATGTATACATAATATCGTTACAATTTATATCGGAACGCAATTTCAATTCCAAAACCAAAATGTTATGTTGAAGCAAACAATTCTAAATTGATTAAAAGTACGTACTGATTTTATACCAATCTTAATAGCCCTTAACAGCCTACTACGTATATTACATTTACCATCATTCGTCGATCAATACTACTAATATATTTATATCAAGCTACAAAAGAATTTTCGATTTTTAGAATTATAGTGCTTCTTTGTCAAACACCGCATGTATTACATAAATTATCCTTATTTGAAAATAATTTCACGAACGATACTTAATGCATAAAATTATTTATTTCTAAAACATTAAATAAATTTTATCTAAAACCCAAGACTGCATATCAGACAGAGACAACTTACTGGCTACTTGTCAAGGACTTATTAAGTTTAAAAATGTAAAAGAAATGTGTATTATGTTTTTTGCAAGAGCTACGGGACGGTTAACTTAACAGAAAAAGTTTTCTAATTTTGAACTAAGTGTTAAGCGTTTTGATTTAAATGCAACTAACTTATTATTAGTAACTTAATTTAATCATGTAAGAAGAGTCTTTGCACAGCTATAGCTTTGACATTGCTATGTATATGACAATGTCTGATTTAATAATTTTTTCCTATTTACGGCAACTCCTATATTAAACTTGAATTTTTGTCCATAAGTATGACATAAATATCTGTAAATTCATTTTTTAAAACTACAAATGCTGGCCTGAAACAATTTATTTAAAATACAATTTTTAACTCAAAAGTGTTTATACTTTAGGATGCTACATGGATAGTTTGTAAACCCGTCTGCGCGCCAGTTATGCTGGCTTTTTATTTTTGTACAAACTTAACAGAAAAAAAAAACATGTTCTAGCAATAATAATTGCAAGCCCGCATATTTCTTGTTCAAAATTTTCTCATCAAGATAATGGCAGGACAGACTCTAAAAAGCTTTTGTAATCTTTGAGAGTTAACTTTAAGTAAATGAATTAAATGTATACTTTACTTTTATAAATATAATAATTATCTAACATCTTTAAATTCTCATTCAAATGAAGATACTGAAATGCATGAAATTTGCATATATTAAAATGCTTTATGCAGAAAAAGCATAAAGCATTTTATTATATGCATATATATAATACTATGTTATCATAAGGTCTAAATAACTGTTGTGTATAAGATTTGTCCTAATGCTTTTACGTTAACCATGTTTTTTATTTTACATTTATGCATATGATACTATACTTTACCATTTAAATTGGTTTTTGTTTTTATACACAGAAAATACAGCATGAAGATTTCAAAAAAGCACACGTGAAAGGCATTAAATAAGTTAATATCGCTATCAGACTTTGAATTAAATTAAATATTTATTATGTTTCTGTAGTCTGGATATGTAACTTAATATAAATAATTTAAGGTCGTGGGTTCGAATACTGCAGGGATTCGGCAAATTTTTTTGTTCTTTCCTAGTTGGTAAGGGCTATTTGGGCCGATCAACCATTAAATATAAGAGCAGCAATAATCAATAATAGTGGGCCACAGGGGCTTTTAAATGGAAAATGTTTATGCATCTCAAGCATAAACATTTTCAATTTATTTAATACAACCTAGTTTTATAAAGATTGATTTTTTTCTAATTGTATTTATTTACGTAATTTTATTAGTATGTAATTATGAATGTACTATTCTAAGTATGAAATAACAGTCTTAAATATTTGTCGAAACCACGTATTGTTGAGGTTCTATTAAACTATTCCTTTTCCTTTAAATTAAAATAGCTTAAGTTGGAGGTGTTAAAGCTTTAAACACGGGGTACGTTTGCAAAGCAATTTTCCGTCACGCGATTACCGTAATGCGCTGGTAACCCACAGTGGTAATTAATTTACAGCAGTTTGTTAACTGCTATGAATTTTAAATGTAATTTTTAATTACTATGACTGAATTCCTCGATAATTCATTCTATATCATATAAAAACTTATATTCTTAGATACAATGTAAAATATGCGAATAATGACATCAAAGTCAAAATCAAAAATGATATAGTCAGTTCAGGCTGTATTGACACTTATGAACGTTAAAAACATAGCACCAGTTCAAAAGCTCAGGCCTATTCAGAAAAGCAACAGTATTGAACCAGTGGTATTTTTATATGTTAACAATTTTAACAGAAATTCACTTTAAAATGCTTCTTGTGGGTTGCACCTAAAACATATGCTCCATTGAACTATATTGTTAACACATTCAAGAAGTAAAATTACAACTTGAAGATAGTTTAAGCGTATCTGCTAAGGTTAAGCCAGCGCTGGTAATTAAATCGTACTAGTTTGTGATTTTTAAGCCGTGATTTTTTTATTTCTTAAATATTTATTAAACTACTAATCTAAAAAATATTTACATAATAGGAACACATGACAGCTACTGTGCCACCTTCAAAAGTAACATGTGTTAACACAAGTAAAAAAAAGGTGCACTCTGAATTGAGTCTTTGCACAGCACTTTTTGGCAAGTCGGCCAAAAAGAAGTTTACCTAATATTGCATAAAAATGTACTATGCTTTAAGATATGAGAATATTGATTACAGTGTACCAAAGAGCTGGATCAAATATATGTATAAACAGAATATTGAATTAAATTCTAGGGACCACAATAATTAAAGCATTGTGATTAGTTTTAGTAACTAATCAAATACCAGATATTTGATTAATATGGGGTCGTTATAATTTTGTCCTCGCTGTTTAACATTCAAATTAATTGTATTATTGAATTCCAGATTCAATTTTGCTTTGGTTTTAAATGTTATAGCATTTTAGTGTGTATTAGGTTAATTATTATAAATGTAACTTTTTCATTAACTAAATTTGTATTTCTTACGATGTTTAGTACTTTTCACGTAAGAATTGAGGCAATACCAATAATCGCAAAAGTTTTTATAAAGACTTGAACTGATTTTAAATAAAAGATATATTGAGAACTATACTATTATGAACTATTGTTGTTGTCAATCTTCACAAAAGACAAAACAACATCCTAAAATACATTCAATATCATCTAAAAAAAGAACAAACGTAATTAATAAAATTGAAAAAGTACGTGGTAATAATTACCTTCATATAAATTATACTTTTAAACTATAAAAATGATCGAAGCAAAAAAATAAGTTTAACGGCTATTTTAATTTTTAAACAGAAAACACTTAGCTTAAGTTATAAAGTGTGATGTTTTGACGTAGACTGTAATTATTGTCGCCAAACCTTCAGTCGACAAAATCTTTTAAGCTGGTAATAATTAAAAAAGTTTTTACGTTTCCTCACTTTAGAAAATGCATATTACCATTTCTAATTGCCTAATTGCCAAGTTGTATTTAAAATTTTGCGTTTACTAAACTTTATGTTGATAACGAGCAGTCTAGTGCTTTTAATGTATACTTGAATCGATGACAAAGATGACGATTATTAGTGTAGCTCCGCTATTCCTAGGCACGTAGTGACCATGGTAACGGCGGGGCAGGGTTTTAAAAACCCCCAGGTGAGATATGGCTTCCATCAACAACGACTGGACCTAGCAACATTCAACGCACTGACATTTAGGACAGACGAGTGGATGATGGAGCCGGAAGAAGAGATCAATAAGCTGCGTTGGGATACAGAATTATAGTTCGAAGGAAATAGATTCAAGGATTATCGTGTGCTCCCCGCACGATAATCAAAATGTGTCAAGAATCGCATACCCTATACTCAGAATATCCAAACAGTATTCATTGAAGGTCATACAGGTATATGAACCGACATTGACACACTCCGATGATGAGGTGGAGGCAATGTATAAGGCCAATTTACGAGCCATAAATTTCTTCAAAACTCATTACATCGTGTTAAATGAAGACTTGAATGCAAAACTAGGCATACGAAAGACGATGAGCTGAGTGGGCATTTTTTGGAATGGAGCAACGGAACCCAAGGCGGCAACAGCTGCTGACTTTAAAGAGAGGTAAGGACTCTATATGATAAATGCCTTCTTTAAAAGGCAGCCCCACAAAAAGTGGTCCTGTATAGGCTCCGATAGTTCCGTAAAAGCGAGGTTGACGTTATCATGTCGACCAAATGCCAAATATTCTGCTGCGATCACCAACTGGTAAGAGGCATACTAAATTTTAACGTCACGCTGAAAAGGCCATGTCAAATAAAGTCCACGCTTCGTCCGCCTCGTGCCCATATTCAAAATGCCAAAAACTTTCGGCTCGATCTTAGAAATTGCTTCCAATGCCTAGAAAATTGCAATACTGCACGTTAATGACGCTGAGATCGTGGAAACTGTCCATGCTGCGGGTTCTAGGTTTTATAAAACCCACCGCAAAACTATAACCCAAAAATTGTCCGATCCCACTTTTAACCTTCTGGATTCAAGACGGAAGATGCTGCTACAGTCTTCTTCCAATTTGTCAGATTACAGGCAGCTTAATAGGCAGATTTCCAAGTATTCACGGTGGGATTTGCGCATCTTTTATACACATCATATTAAAAAAGGAATGGAACGGAACAAAAGTACTAAAATCCTCGCCAGAGATCTATCTAAGCCTTACTTAGTTGTGTGCTCACTTAGCTGCACACATCGTCGTCGGAGCCTTACTTAATTGAGAGGCGCATCAAGAGCAAAGCTTATACATCACAGCTCCGATAATATTCCGGACATCACTCTTAGCGCTATACACATGGATCTCGGCCAAGTTAACGATGGCAAAGCACCTTGTGAGGACGGAATCACAGCTCTTTATATCTTTCTATGGAATGGTACTCCGGTACGCCGGAAGCTTGGAGTGGAAGTTTGGTAGTGATGTTCTTCAAGAAAGACGATAAGAGCTTTTCGAAAAACTAAAGACCGATTTTCCTTTTGAGCCATGTTTATGTACTGTTCTAGAGAGTCATCTTGAATGGTCTCGCTTCCAAACTAGACGACTTCCAGCCCTTAAAACAAGCAGGATTCCGAAAAAGCTTTAAGCCATAGACCACATATTTACGCTGCGGCAGATTATAAAGATGACTAGGGACTATGAGAGATTCTTTGATTCTGTCGAATTTTTGGTTTTGTTACAGGCCGTTCAGCGTTGCCAAGTTGACAGTCAGTACATCAGTCATCACCTTTTTTCCTTTATTTTACCGTTGAGAAATGCTTACGTGTACCCTTCTCGTGGGGGAAAAGACGGGTTATGTCAGACTCGCATTGACTAAAACCACAACGTTGTTCCTTTTTTACGCTTTTAAGCGCTTGCTGCCTAGGCAGCCCCATCTCTGGCCTATGACCTATGGCCTATGGCCCAATCCACTTCAAGGGGCGTTAAAACACACGCGCCTTTATCTCGGCCTCTACATCGGGGCAACAGACACCCCGACGTTGTTGTCCAGGCACCATGGGAGCCAGGAGATCTCAATTAATATAGGCGAAAGTCTGAGTTCAATAATTTTTTTTGTCAAAATTACATTTGTCGTTTTATGAAATGGTAATGTGGACGGATGTACTGGCACTAACAACTACTTTTGAGTCACACTTTTCCTTAAATGGAGTTCTGTTAAATATTACCTACTCCAGTATTTTGCTCAGCATTTTAGTAATATTTATCGAAGTTTGCAAAGTCAACAAATTTCATCCTCAGTATATACACAACGCTTCTGCAAACATTGAAGGGCTCAAATCGTAAACCATAAAAACAAATAATCCATTTGAGCTACACGACATTTTGAGCAACGTTGGACATTATTTATTTGATAAATTACATGTGAGTTTGAATTGTTTGAATTGCTTTCACCGCAAATCGTGCATTGATTTTACTATATAATCTAATATATATTTTTTAGCTTTCAGTAAAAGATAGAATTTTCAATAACTTTATTACTTAATACTCATATTGCGGTGAATGGTGCGGTGAATTCTATACTGCTTGAAGTCGGTCACATGTTTTTTGTTAAAATTTCACTAGTTTACCTGATATTTTAGTAGGTTATTATTAAATAAAACTAACTACAGACGCACAGTCCGTGCTCGTTTTTGAACTTCCTTTACTTTTTTGGTTTCTTAGTAGGTTTACCCTATTTTGTATCACTTCATTTGCGGGTACTTTGAGTACTTCATCTACGTATCATTTTGTTACGACAATAACTATGTATAATTAAGTCAAAACATCTCACGAATCAACAAATTCGCACATAATAATGGTTATTACCTAAAAAATACTCTCATAAAATTGCATTCTTGCCTGTTCCTGTGAAACTACCATTTTTTTCAATAAAGTAGGAGAGCTAACATGAAATGAAAGCATACTCTCAAAAAATTACACTTACATTTATGACAATTCATGACTTGCTTTTTATCAATTCTAGGTAAATTAGAAGACCGTGTTGGTTTTAGTTCAAAAATTTAAAAGCTAGTTTCCGTTGACGTAACCATAAGAGGCTTAGCAACAACTAGATTTATTACATCATACATTAAGATATAAATAAAATGTGATTATCAGATGTATTTTTTTGAAAACAGCTCAAAATATCATAATAAAAATAATAGTTTTGGACTATAAACATAAGACCATGTAGTACTAAATTAAGCAATGCTTGTTATATAGAAACCGGTTGATAAGACAATCCATAAATAAACTTTCATTGCAAATAACAACGTATAATAAAGACATTAGCACTCAGACATGATAAAAACTTTATATTCATCATACAATATTTTTTCCGTGATGGGAATCAAGCACACACCCTTTGGTGTAACAGTCAAGGTCACCAACTATTATGCCCAGCGGGTCGTCAGATCATTTAATGATAAGCAATATTTAGATAGATAAATAGCGTCAAAACTCCATGCGCTATAAATGAAAATTAAAACTGTTTCATATTTTTTAAAAGTGTTACTGTGTTATGTAATTTACATTTACCTTTAGTTAAATTCTCATAACTTCGTGAAATTTATTTAAATAGAGTTGGAATCAACAAATAACCACAACAAGGCGTTTCGTAGAAGCCTGTAATTGTTTCAAAGGATTAACAAACATTGCAACAAGTTAATTAAGTGTAAGGCCCAACAATGCAAATGGATCTCTAACTGTTTGGTTTTAATACGGCAAAGAGGATGTATCGTTATTTGGTAAAATACAAATAAATAACCCAAATAAGGACTGTACTGTGGGTTTGCGGCGTAAGAATTCTGCTTCTCCATTTACTTTTGTGGTCGACGTAAGAGGCGACACAGAAAAAAGACTACACTTTCAACCAGAGGCGGCCGACAGATGGCGGGATAGCCATCCATACTTTTAACGAAGTGATAGAAGTGACATATACCTAAAACGGGCACCATTGGAGTAGCGAATGATCTAGAAGTGACTACGGTTGCCAATCCGCTCGCCAGGCGTGGCATCAGCCATGCATACTCGTCCCACCACGTTGTTCCTTCTTGGCACATTAGAGATTGGATCACAGGAACTCTTTGGCAGTTTTCTGCGATTCAGTTTTATTGTGGTTTTTTTTATAATGAGTCATAAAAACTATTCAAATAAATATATTAGTCAAAACGTAATTTTGGAAATCACTTTTGTTTGGAATTCCTAAATTGTTATAATTCATACTATCCATACTAATATTTTAAATGCGAATGTAACTCTGTCTGTCCGTCCGCTTTTACCGTCTTAACCATTGAACTGATATAAATAAAATTTGGGATATTCTTAGAAAGAAAGAAAGAAAGAAAGAAAGCAAGAAAGAAAGAAAGAAAGAAAATATGTTTATTTGGAACATTAACTCAAAACAGAAACAAAGTATAAAATAATTGTAAAAAAACAAAACAATATTATAAATATTGCACCAAATGGGTTTCCACTCCGCGTTGAATCATGAGTTTTTTACCACCCATGAATGCTGGTTTTAAGTGAAACCTAAATATAGAGATAGACGGTGACTACTTACACAATTATAAATAAATAACACATATAAAACATCTTTACGGAAATATGTAAACCTTAAAATGAAAACAAAAATAAACAACTTAATACCAAACATTACTAAAGCAAAATAACAGTATTTTTTTAAATGATACAACAATACAGAAACAATAATTACAACAACAAATATAAAATAGTACATTATTATTATTAGGCCGTGTGCTTATGGACATGAGTGTGTGCAGGTAAGGTATGCGTTATTGCTTGGGCTATTGAATGTAGAATATTTGGCATTGCTGATGAACTATCTAAGTGCTAGACTTTTGTAAAACAATCAAAAACTTTTTAAATTTTAGTTTAAAAGAGTTTGTCGTCCTAATAATATTAGAATAAATCCCTTGGAAGGATCACAGTCTATTAACTATTGCGATAAAAGTGGTTAAAAGGGTTCAAATAGGGGATGAAAGATTAAAAATATTGCACCACATGGAAATCGTCTCTAATGAAAATAAGACGATGAATTTTGTATCTAGAATTAAAACGAAGAATAATCTAATCTAATCTTTGTCAATACCATAGACGGCCCGACTGCTCGTCTTCCTACCTAGGCAATAAAAAAAATATTTTAAAGAAGAACCGGTGGTATATTTCACATAAATAAGTAAAAAAGCTTAATTCTAATACATAATTTTAATACAGGTATTACAATCAACCACAACACTTTGAGCATCACATCATCAGCCTGTGATAGTCTGGGATAGAAATAGGCCTTCCATAATAGACCCCTAACCACTAGGAGTTTTGGACCGTATTTCACCACGCTGGTCGAATGCGGGTTGGTGGGTGGACCAACTTTTTACATGCCCATCCGACGCATGGATTATCTTACTTTTTAGACAATTAGGTGATCGCCCAAATTGCCCTAACCAACTAAGAAACAACAATAAAAATTTATTGAGTACCCGCAGGATTCGAACCCATGACCGTCGGTTTCTAAAGCCCATACCACTATGCTACGGAGGCAGTTTCAGCTTCAACCAATCGCTAATAAAAAAACTAATCCAGTCTTCTTGTTGGCATACGAAACGTTTATAACGCGTATGATGTCTCTGCGTTAGTGTTAAGTATCCAGCCCTTTGGACAAATTTAGAAAATGAAGAGTGTGCTCCTATGCTTGCGCGTAAGCTGTGAGATGTGCATTATAATATCTATTGTTTTAGCTAGTCTTTACTGTAAATGTGATTTGCGTTTAGCTTCAAGTTGATATTTCATTTTAATGCAACAGGCATATTTAAATCTATTGGCAGAATCAATAGTTCAAAAACGAAACATTTTGTATCTAAAGTTCTTACAATATGTGTATTTTAAACTAAAGCAAGCCACCACTTACGTAGTTTTGCCATTCATTTCAGGTGGGTTACAACATGCACGACTGCGCATTACATAAATAAACCACCCGTTGCCACAGAACCCCGGAATCCGGCGAGACAAATTGCCCAGCGCAGTCTGTACATAAATTTTGCTTGCCTGTTTTGTAAATTCCGAGTTACGTTCAAACCTAGTATCCTAGATAAAATATCGAATATAAAATCTTTTGTTTAGATTCTTAATTCAATACATTTGTATACACGCGTGCAAAATTGAATAACTAAAATTGAAGTAGAAATTTTTTTACAAAAAAATAACCATAACCGTCTTTTAATAGTGTATAACTATTTTTCGCGATATAGGTTTCATACGGAGAACTCGTTAGCAACTTGCTCTCTGTACGAAATTGCGACGCATTTTCTGCCCCCGCATTTTTAATCTCTGATAACTTTTAAGGTGTTCATTTTATGAAAATGTCATCTTTGACACGTTTTAAGTATACAGATTGTAATTTTTTTTTCAGTAACTTTTATGTGGACTTGAACGTCTTAAACTTATCTTAAATATGCTTTGTAATTGCAATTTTTAAAAACGTTTTCATTAAATTCTTAAAACAAAGATAAATGTTATCACAGATTACCGAATATTAGAAGACCAATCAGCTTACGGTTTTTGGAATCGTTTGTAATTTAATCGCACGAGGTTATGATTTTTGGTGCCGTATTTATAAAAAAAAATAATCAATATTATTAAAAAAAAAGGGACAAATGGGAAGCTAATATCTATAATTTAAAAAAGAATCAAGAAGATCGGAGCTCTAGGAGCGGAGCAAAATGGTAACATATATCAAAAACATACGCTCCAAATTGAGTGCCTCCTTCTTTTGGTAGGTCGGTCAAAAAGTAAGTGGAAGAAAGAAAACATTGGTTTACAAACATGCACCATTAGTAAATGCTTCTATGTTATTAACAGTACCTACGATATACCGGGATTGAATTTTAAAACATATCAATGCATAGTATAAAACAAGATCACTTTCTCTGTTCTTATATACCAATGTATGCTTAAATCTTTTAAACTACTTTTTTAATAGATAGATTAATTGAAGAGCAAGGTTTATATGTATTTCACACGCTTAGCATTGTAAGTATATTTTCTATCAGCATAGCTCCCGTGCAAAGCAACGGCGGGTCGCTATAAACTGTTTGAATTTAAAGTCAAAATTTTATCTGTTTGATAGATAATAAATTTCTAAGTTGGTAGTTCTCTTATCTAAAAGAAAACGCCTGAATTGAAAGACAATAGTGTTTAATCAATACTGTCTTCCGGGTAGAAGGGTAAACGAATCATACCATCCATATCTCAAAGTGGTAAGTGGCGTCTGACGCTATTTTAACTATAGACAAGCGTATCACTTACCATCAACGGATAGTACTGATTTTTTCATCGCTCCAACCAAAAAAAAAAATTGAATTAAAATGGTCGTTCTGATGTCCTTTTCAAGTTTGTAGGAGTTGTTGGGTATTTTCAACTTTACCTCAACTAGGTGTACCTTTTGTGTCTCATGGTTTTTAAACGGAAACATAGAATCTAGTAGATATAAATAAATATTAAATATGGGATCACCCTTAAAATATTGATTTTAATGAGTTTTTTTTTCTAAATTAAATATGGGGCTTAATTCGATTTTTCTAGGACAAGTCAGTTTCGGACCATCATCGAAGCAAAAGCCATAAAACATATAAACACTTCATTTGTTTTTATTATCTATACTACGTTATAAATGCGGAAAAAACTCTGTCTATCTATTCGTCTTGATTGTGTAAACCATTGAAATTTATGTTATACTATATTTCAATACACCTCACGGACAATCTCCTATTTCAAGCGGACGAAACCGCGCATAACAGCTACTTCTTTTACAAACGTAATGTTTGAATCTCAAAAAGATGAGATGGTATAAAAAATACAGTTTTATTGGTAGAATTCTGGTGATAAAACCGCTAAAGGTATTGTACTTATTATTAGTGTAGAATTAAGTGTCAATCATGAATCATAAATCATTTAACAAATTGACACAACTGTTTTGCTATTTTTTTTTATATATTATGCCAAAAATATTTAAAATAATGTAAATAAATTAAATACGGGAAAATTGTACATTTTACTTAGAAATAAAAAAACGTGTTTGTCAAATACTACCTTGAATCAATTATTGCATGTTTTTTTTTATCAAGACATAAGCACAAATACCCACCGTATTTGTGCTTATGTTGTGATTAAAAATATTCTTTAGTCTTCTCTTTTAAATATCTAACAGAAAGCTGTCATCGAAAATGTCATTTATAGAAAACTAGTTTTTTCGGGATGAACTTGCAGGATATAGGTGACATATACTTTTCTTAAGCGTCCATGGAAAAATGTTTACGACTTTAATCCGGATATTTAATATAGAACAGTATAAGATTAAAAAAAATGTAATTTGAGAACAATTTGCAGTGGCTTATGTTTATGTATGTCCTATATGTGTTATTAAATGAGATTAGTGTAGCACTGTAACATTTATTGCAATACAACACAGTGTTAGCCCTGGCAGAACGGAATGCATCAAAATGTACTCAAATTTATACTCGAGGCTAACTAAATGAGTAAATTTTAAATCCTGTGCATGGATCACTTTACATAATAGGCAATAGAGCAAAGAGTTATCGAACAATCCATAAGCATTATAAACCTCATTATACTTAAAATTACATAAGTTACTAATGTGCTATAATAATTTTTTATAAAATACCGTGTTCTCTTACAAAGATTTTGTATTCCAGCAACAGTATAATCGCAATTGTCTTCGACAATTACCGATACCGTTTTTTAAAAGTGGTATTACAAAAAATCATAGGATGACAGGTAAATAACATGATAGAATCATGTTATTTACCACGAGTTCTTAGCATTGTGAACTCTTGGAAGGGCGTTTAATAATTAATGGCGCACCCTTGTCAAACGCCGTCCGCCATGGGCAATAGACAATTGGGTAACAGTGACTGTTGTTACAATTTTGGATTTAATATCCCTTTAAACCGTGTTATCTCATATGTATACGACATTCAATAAAAAATATTGCTACCGTGAGGCAAAGGATGATAGAACTCGTTTACCTAATAAATATGCTGACTACGGTGCCTTCCAAACCAGAGCACTATAATGTTTTCACACTACGTTTTTACGTAGTTACAGATTTGCAGATTGAGTTTTTTTTTAAACTATATTTCAAAACAAGGTTATATTGTTTTGAAATATAATTATAGTAAGTTTAAGTTACTTTAATTTAAGTTGTTTCAGAGATATTTTAAAAAGCCAGTTTTATCAAATAAACTTTGTTAAAGGCTTAAAAATCGATTTTAGTGTTACAATCATTAAGGAAGTGTAAACTTCTACTTTGAATTAAGACATTTGAATTTGAAAAACAACGTTTTATTTGTTTTTTTACGAATATTAGTATAAAGAAAAATTGCTTTCAGTTAACAAAAAATACAACTAATACCCGGAAAAATTTTTGTTAACAGGAAAGAAAGAGGTCATCTAGATTTGATACCCATTCTAAGTTTCCTACAAAAGTGTCATGATTCTTCTACGAGGAGGAATAAAAGTAATGAGAACGATATAACTACTCCATGGTAGGAAAGAAATAGGTCATCTACTAATAACGTAACTACAATTATATACATGGTTTATAAATAAACTTTTATACAATGTTGGATATACGACTATTACTGGAACTTTCTCAAAAGTCTGAAGAAAACCATTTTTATACAGCTTCCAAATATGTTTAAATTTAAAAAGTATACATTAAAACATTTTTTTTATTGCATAGAAGACAAAAATTTAAATATTGAAGTAGTGATTTTAGATGCAAAAAATTAAATAACATTCACTACAAGTTAAATACGTAAGCACAAGTTTATTAAACATTTCGATAATAATTCACAAAATTTTACTACAACTGATGTACATATTTTGTTGAATTTTTTTCGTTATTAGTATTTTTTTAATGCAGTGCCTCAATTCTGCGGCTAAAAGTGGCGTTTACTAAGCTGTCGCTTACTAGTGGTTTTAGCAGATCTTATCATCCTGTTCGTGGTTCACAGTTGTCGCTTGCAGCTTGATAAAACTGACAGTAAAAGAAATAAAATACATAAATATTAATATATATATAGTAACATTTTTCTTAGTATAAGGAGTGTCAGTTGCAGAAGCTTTTGAAACTGAAATATGACTTAACTTTACAAGTGGGTTGCCTTTTGTTCCCAATCTTTGTCTGGCTATAACGGTCAAAATCATCTGCATTTCACCAGAAATTGAATAAATATGTAAACATAGTACAGAGTAAATTTTTACTTAAATATGACACAACGTTTATAGAACAACCAAAAAAAATTATGCAACAACAAAGTTAATACCTTTAGTTACATTTTAAACATATTATTAACAATGTAATACAAAAATTATTGCGGTTAAAGAGTTGTTTCAGTTTTTATTATATTTTATACACATACATATTGTTAGTAGATATGCATAATGCAAATAGTGAAGCTTCGTAGATCTTCTCAAAATTCCCCATTTGAAATTTAGATCATTTGGATCTGGGATGAGTAATTTTTGCGAATGGTGACTAATCTAGACTTAGCCACCATTCGCAAAATAAGCAGTTAACGACATGCTTTTCTTATGCCATTGCGCAAAAATTCCGTCATCTTTTTTTTAGATATTTAATATATTCCCTAAGATATTTTAAAATAAACTTTTTATTCAAATACCTGTATAAAATGTTCAAAAATATAAATTATAACAACGTTCATTAATTTACTTTTCTGCAAGTTTTTTTTAATGACAAATAAAATTGGTAAGGCATATAGCATTTTAGATAAATTGACGACGTATTAATTATGAATAATAAAGTTTTGCGGCTGTAAGATAAACTAATTACTATTCTGAATAATTATTTAATAAAGTGACCCAAAAAGGGTTTATCCGAATGCATAGTTTCAATGAAGACAATACGAGTAGTAAAAGTCCATTTTACTTCACAAACTTCACCGCGCTTTTCCCTATAGGGAAAATATTGCTTTTGAATGTGGATTTCTGATTTTCCTAATTTAATAACTATTATTCAAGTAACTTTAAATGGCTTACAAACCGACTCTAAGAATATATAGAAAAAAAACTAAATAGAAGTATTACACGAGTCACTGATTTTACTTAAAAATAAGTCCGTGACCTTTTTATAATTTATTTTTAAAGAATAATAAGTTTCTATTGAATACTAGTTCTTACCCGCGACTTCGTCCGTTAGGAGGAAAAGAATTGTCCCCAAGGTGTATTGAAATATAATATACATTAGGTGTTATAGTTGCAGATGTCTATCATTGGACACAAAGTTTCATAGCTTTAACTCTGCTTATGGCTGATTTCTAGTATCTAGACTACATTAAGATTTTACTACATATCATCGTTTTATGTTTAATAGAGTCGATTTCATGTAAATTATATATTTCAACCCTTTCGTCCACTTTTATCATAAAAATTAATAGCCTATTTTCTTTTTGGAGTCTATTCATATTATATACCAACTTTAGTCTAAATTCGGTCATTGGTTTATACAGTAAAGACAGTCAGACAGACAGTTAGATAGATAGACAGAGTTACTTTCGCATTTATAATATCAGTATGGATTGATATTAACTTGCTTCAGTGTTATTTTTACACTTAAGTACGGTGTTATATTTTGCCACTTCATTATTTTCAATGCGGTATTCAAATAGTACTGCCTCCGTAGCCTAGTGGTATAGGCGTGCTTTAGAATTCGGAGGTCGTGGGTTCGAATCCTGCGGGACTAGGGACTAGGACAAATTTTCATTGTTGTTTCCTAGTTGGTTAGGCAATTTGGGCCGATCACCCATTTGTCTGAAAAGTAAGATGATCCATGCGTCGGATGGGCATGTAAAATGTCGGTCCACCCACCAACCCGCATTGATACGGTCCAAAACCCCCTAATGGATAGGGGTGTATTAGGGGAGGCCTATGTCCAGCAGTGGACCATCAAAAGTTGATGATGAATGATTTAAATAGTTAACATACATACGATACACCTTACGCATAAAATTAACAATAGTATTAGCTAAAACATTTTAGCCGTCTCGGTTGTTCAATAGCATTTTTTTTCTATTAGTATCAATAATGGAAAAAATTGCAATACTCCGTTATAATATCAGTAATTTTTATTACAAATAAAAAACCCCGACGATTCTTTTTGTATAATAAAAAAAAAATATCGAATAGTATTAAATTAAATAACTTAAACCACAATTCAATTTATACGCTGGGCTTAATTTTATGTTCGGCAATTATCGCATAAAATGAAGAGAATTATCGAGGCAATAAATCGAGTTCCGCTCAATTTTTCAAACCCCTCACAGTCGGAATTGAGGGAATGACCGTGGAATAAAAGGTAATTTAAAACGTGGATTACTCTAAGCACTACTTAATTTACGATTTCCGTAATATCTGGAAAAGAAAAAATTTTACAATTTTAAACAAATTAAAAAAAATTGAACGCGCACAACATGAAACGCTGCTTGGTCAATGGAATTTTTTCAAACAATACGCTGGTCCGTAGCCAATTGGAATACGCATGTGTAGTCTGCAACCCATTTTATATCTCAGCGGATTGAAAACTTTCAACGTAAATTCACTAAACAATTAGCATATTTTTCTAAGGAAGTAACCTATAGGTGCAGTAGAAGAACGGATAATTTTTTTTCACATGCAAAGCCTTCTAAACCGTCGTAATATGTGTTCCCTGTTGTTCCTTCATAAAATTTTAAGCAATAATTTTAATTGCAGTAATATTTTGCGCAATTTAACATTATCTGTTCCCCACAAAATTCCGCGTAAACCAATTGTTAAAATAAATCTTGGTTTAAAATCACCTCTTGTTGCTTGCTCAATGCTCGTTTTAAACGTATTTTGTGATTCCTTGAAAGTTTTCAAATGCAAATTATTAAAATCATTTCTTTAGTTACCTTAATTTTGTAAATAATTTTGTTTTTAATTATTTATATTCCTTTCTATTTAAATTTTTAAAAATTCATGCATATTTTGTTCTTTTGTAATAATACTTTTTAGTTTGAGTTATTTTTGTTATTATGAATACTGTACATACCTATTATAGGTGTACATATTAGTTACTTAGCCTATTTTTATGTAAATTTATGACCATGTATAAATATGTATACCGTTGGTGTGTCTAGATAAATAAATAATTATCACAAATCACAATTACCCTGACTAACAATCAACTAACTAAGGCGGAGGGACTAGGATAGGAGACCTTGAAAATAGTTATTAGAATTGATTTTTCAATAACTTTTACATTTGCTGCTTACATTAAGTTTCAAACATCTGTGTTAAAAAATAAAATAATAATTATTAATCAAAGTCTATAGAGGAGTAGTATATACATTGGGTTCAAAATTTGCTATCACTGATCTAGAAAACTTGTACTTACTACTTATCTCTTCTGTACTTACTACTTATCTCGTCTCTGTATGTTAATGCTAATATATATATATATATACCCAAATTAGTTTGGTAGAGGAAAGCAGGGAACAGTTGTTATGTATGTAAATTTATTAAAAAATCATTCATTTTAATTTAAGAAAAGAAACTGTTGTATGGGGTCAGTGAAGGATAATTAATTTTCAAAGCAGATGGTACTTTACTATTATAAAAATGTGATCATCTAAGAACATCCTTGAAAGTCAATGGTGGTTATTGAAGAGCCTCTTATATCTCCCTCTTCAAAGCCCAATTAGCCTCGTAACTCTTCAACCATTATAAAATTCGACAGAGGCTTGAGCCGCCTTTTATAAAAAAATCTTATACGAATCATATTTGAGTTTCTATTTATTTAAAAAACTGAGGAAATTTAAGCTATTTTTTGAGATTATCAAATTGTAAACATTTTTTTATTCGAGGCTACGTTTAAATGTTGTTTGCTCTAATCACATTGTCAAATAAATAAACAATTATATCCCTAATAATGTATCTAGAAGTTTTAGAGATAAGCGTTACTTTCCAATATATATTTGCAGTTTCAAAAAATCTTAGTTTTATATAAATATTACTATTCACAGTGTTATGGTGTACGTCGAGCGTCCTTTACTAACAAACAGTAATATATTGTTGCGATAATATCATGGATATGATAACATCATAGCAATCATAAATCTCATCTAATCTCTGCTTCGACTACATAACATAATCATAACGTAAAATATTAATTTTATAATAAATAGTATAAAACTGCCAAAAATAAAAAATATGATGATAGTATAAAATTTAATTAAAATTTGGAAGGAATTTAAATAGGTAGGTTCGTCAACGAGGACTCAGAGCGCATAAATTGGTTATTTGTTTTTTTGTTAATTATATAAAATATATTATTAGCAATTATTTTGGATATTTTTTTAATTTTAATGGTTTAACAGAGTATTTGAATATGACTTTTGAGGTGCACTGCTATTGATAACTATTACATAACTTTGCCTACTACTTACTTCTTTACATCATGAGCCTTTGGTAGTCCACTCCTGGACATTGGCCTCCCTTAATACACCCCTATCCAATAGAGGGCTTTTGGACCGATATCCCACCACGCTGGTCCAATGCGGGTTGATGGGCGGACGACATCCGGTTTTTAAAGCACACGCCCTTACCACTAGGCTACGGAGGCTGTTTTTTATCATTATATCTACTGTTATATCTACTTTTTAAATATCTGTGTTACGTAATGACTAAGAATGTCTAAATAAAAGTGATTCATCAATTTCTGGGAATAAGCTGTAAAGCTAAGCGCGGAAAGCTTATTCAAATAAAAAATTGAAAGACTGTATTTTAACACAGAATATTTTCAGTCTGATTAATAATAAATATAAAGTCGTTTAAAATTAAAGAAAAAATAAAAGTTATCATTTTATTATAAATATTAGATACGAAGTTTTAAAGCAGAATCGTTATAATTAATTCATCGTTGCTATCAAGAAGCTAGAGGAAATGACTATTCATAAATTGAATAACTAAAGAATTTGTCACTCTATTTCTAATGAAATAATTTGCAATTCCAAAGTAGCACAACTATTCACAGTGTAAAGATGTATGTCGAGCGTCCTTTATTACCTATGTAGAGACTAACTACCGATGTACACATGGCTAAAATTAGATGTAAAATTTTCGTAGATATTTTATTACATTATTACATTTTTGGGTAGAACAAATTGATTCTAAATTCATTTATGTTTATTGCTTTATGCATAATTTGCAAATACTGTGAGTGTTCAAATTTAAATCAGCTGGCCCTTGGGCCCGTGCCAATGTGGAACATTGTGGTAAGGCTAGCTAATCGCTTTTTCATTCCAGCCCTTAAAACCGATCCTTAACGTACTATTGCTTTACCTTGCAATATTGTATTTTCTGCTATCTTTTGTACTATAAAGGTTTTTAAGCTTTCTCTTCTGTATCACTTCTATATTACACAGTATAAGACAACACTTACAGACCCTAGGTTATATCTCATATATGACGTCACGTTTACCTAGTACTATCACTGGCTACTGTGGCCTTTAAACTGGAGGTTTGCAATATAAGGTAAACTTAAATAAGAATAGAATAAAATATAATTTTATAAAAATGTTGACCTAACATTTTTCATTATTATTCAGATTATTAGTAACACTAAATTTCGCTATAAAAGTTCATGTATATTTTTGTTATGTTAGTAATTTGGAATGTACAGGAATACTTTATATTTTTGATCGACTTCCCAAAAGAAGGAGGTACTCAATTCGAAGCGTTTTTTATATATATGTTACCTCGTGGCTCCGCTTCTAAAATTCCAATTTTGATCATTCTTTTTTAATGATAGATATTAGTTTCCTATTGGTTTTTAATAATTTTGGAATAAATAGTCAAACAGACATTTGAGAAATAAAAAAATTACGAAATCAAATGTCACCACCTCGTGCGGACAAATTACAAACGCTGCCAAAACCACAAAAGAGCGGATATGTCGATCATATAACAATAACGCACAATAAATCTTTTTGTTTATTTTTTAAAACTTAAGCAGGCATTTTTACAACTTTAAGGCGATATAGTGTAAGTTCTTAATTCTATTAATATAAAACTTGTAATACACGACATTGTGTTCAAATTAATAATTTTCAAGATATAAGAGATTTAAAATGCGAGGGCAGAAATAACGAAGCATTTTCACTTTGTTACCCGCTTGTATCGCGTAAAAAAGATAAAAAGCAATCGTAAATAACTTTCTTGACCACCTCAATTTTATTAAATCCAAAATTAAATTTTTCAGGAATTTTTCGTCGCAATAATAATATACACATCTTGATACAGTAAATGTATTTTCCAAAAGATTTTCCCCATTCCTACAGCGTTAACAATAACGTAGGCCGTTAAATAAATAAAAGGACAAACAAACATCGTTTGCTAGAGGAAGTTAATAGCTATTTCCGGTAGTTCGAGTAATATTTATACCCGGATTAGAAATTTGAAGTCCCTCGCAATCGGCACGCCGATTACGATACGATACGTCCAATAAAACCAATTATTTAAAATACGGTTTTTTTAATATATATTAAGCATATGATGATATAATAAAAAATATTTGTTTATCTTCAAGAAAATTAGTTATTTAAAAAAACATGCGGAAAAAGGCATAAAGTCACTTGTCAACGAACATCTTCCCTAACTAATGGACGGTGGACTAATTAACCCAACTAACTATAAAATCGTATCGGCTACCTTGGCGTTCGTTAAAAAGGCCTGCGTCCAGCACTGGACGGATAACGGCTGCTGATGATGATGATAGTAACTGAATTGACTAATATACTATTATCCTAAAAACGTTAATATGCCTTAGAATTTGATACTTACATTGAATTACCCTTGTACTTATGTACGTTCTGCCTCCAAAATAACGATTACGTAATTTTTAAAATAGCCTTGTATAGAATAGCTAATAACTATATGATAATAAGGAAATCTATACCACTCTAGTCTTGCTATAAGGGTAACGAGTTTCATATCATAACTAAAAAGGAGTTTAGGTTATTAATCGTTGTTGTATAAATGATTTGTTAATAATTTACTTTTTGCAGCTTAGTTACTTTAAAAATCCTATTGGAAAAACATATAAACTTACATGTACATAAACTTAAAATTTTAAAGTTTTTGAAATGGATTCTCCTAGCGCAAAAACTATCATGTTACTGAAGGATAATAAAGCTTTCTATATAGAAGAATATTTGATATCAATGCAGATTTTTTAGAGGCCGTTAAAAACAAACAAATGTTTCCTCTTCTTAATATTTATTTCATATTAAATTCAATGAACTTGTTCACAATTTTCACATATGCATACAAAAACAATAGAGTGTTACGAAAATATTTATTCTATTCCAACTACGAAAGTAAATATTTTATCGTGTATGGTCACGATAGGAGATCCGAATGTGCGATCTCAAAAGAACATAAATTTGATTGTTTTATATATTTACGGATGATTCTAGTTTGCCGTACATATATAACTTTATCGTGTGTGGCAGATGGTATACCTCCGTGTCTAAACGAGGTTACCATCTACGCATACATAATTGTTACTGACACCTTGAAATGCTAACCTTAAATCTTCATTAATCAATAAAGTAGTAGTTATCTCTAGACCATCATGGAACTAATATATGGTTATCACACATTATGAATTAAATAAAATTTGTTGTTTAAATGCAATAAAAAAGTTTTGACATTGCGTGAAAACTTAATTCTTAATTAATGCAAATATTAAAAATTAGGTAAAAAGAATAATCATATGCATTTAATTAAGTGTGTTTTTAGTTAAAAATAATTAAATAATGTTTAACTACTAACTTCGATAACTCGGATATGGTCAAGTTATCTTAATTTGTTGCTCTTATTTTAATAGTATAGTCAAATTAAGTATGAAATTAATTAATAAAAAGTTTATTTAACATCTAAACCTTCAAAAACTTTTCATTTAATCGTACGTTGTGTTTATCATAATTGACGTGATCCTTGATGTCATTGGTAAACTCATATAAATATTAAGCCGCTGATTATTTAATTTGTCATATCTAGGTCTTAATGTTCAGTTCAGTAGAAATAACAATAACCGATTTAGATAACAATTTAATATTTTTGTGATTTTTTTACGTGATTGACTTCCTGTTTATTTGGTCGCAAAGGAATTGTTTTCTCAGAGATGTGATTGTTGCCTCGTTTTTTGATAAATCGTATATTAAAAATAAGTATCATACTCATAATGACTACGTTTTCAAAAACAACTTTCAATTAATAACTAATTATTAAAGAAAACTTTACACTTATAGCATATTAATGATGAAATTCGCCGTCAAAAGGGTGCAAAACATTGCGGCTAAAAAACAGGTTGAACAAACAAAGGAAAGCTGTTTACTTCGTGATTAGAAAAATTGATCTTGTAAAAACACGTTTGATAAACACAACACATAAATCAGGGAGCTTGTAGGACAGATCTGCGTCATGAATTAGTAAACATGTCAGCTATTATTTTGTCTCAAAAATTCAAAGAGGAAATAAAATGTTTCCATCTAGTTATTTAATGTTGATTTAAGGTATTTAGTACGCTTTACTACCTAAAATCTGATTTAAATTTATGATATAATGAATCAAATAAACAAATTTTACTGTTCAGACTATAAGCATAATGGATTTTGCAACTTATTTGCAAGAAATTATGATTTAAGATGCCGTATTCATCTTAATTTCTTAGGTATGTATTAAACTACTAATTACAAAACAGCTACTCTTTACCTATAAAAATAGAATGATCAAAATCAGAGCACCAGGAGCGGAGCATATATTACCTCGTAAACATATAAAAAAACATACACTCCGAGTTGAATATCTCATTCTTATAAAGAAAACTGGTTAGAAGTTACGTAAAATGAACCACTTACGATACAACGTTAGCCGTAAACAAAATAAATCAATATTTAGTTTACGACTAACACTGTTCTACTTAAAAGCAGCTTGACAATATTTTAATGGGTTTTAATAAGTTTAAAATGACTTTATTTTAACGTTATTTGTTGCATTGTTAGTCTAGTAGGTATATCTGTCGATGTTTGTAACACAGTGTTCTACTTTGCTGTTATACCATTTCACAATCAGTTTAATTCTATCAAAAGATTTTTGAATAAATCTTTAAGTAGAATTAAAATATTTCAGTACACTCGAAACAAAGCAATATTAGAAGTTTTTACCTTCTGCATTTAATTAAAGCATACAGAAGAATCATAACGTAAAATACCAATAACGTTTTTTCGTTATAAATGAAAAGCTAAAATTAAGGTTAGCTCCTAACTACTATACAAGGTAATGTTTAAAGTATTATTAAATAGTTACTTAATTGTCGAAGCAAACAACCATACTGGTTGTATCCGCTAATTATTTTGTGCTCAGCTGCAAAACACAAACCAATGAAAAGTATAGAGAACTATTTTGTAAGTTTTTTCATCTTCAGCCTAATATCAGCATGATAAAGTAATCATCATCAGCCTATGACCACTGCTGGATATAGGCCACCCCTATTCAAATTCAAATTCAAATATCTTTATTCAAAATAGAAGTTTACACTTGCTTATTGATTGTCAAACACACTACCACCGGTTCGGAAAAGGACGCCTCAGACTTGAGAAGAAACTCTCTTTCGGCTCTTTTTATGTCATATTTTAAAATAATTAACAAACAATTTCAAAGCAGAATATAATACGCAATATTAAAACAAGACCTGGAGCGAGCATTCCATTACCAGGCTGTCTTATCATTTAAAAATTCATTAATGTCGTAATAACCTTTAACTCATAAACATTCCTTGACTACCTTTTTAAATTTATTAATAGTTAAATTCTGAACGTTTACTGGATTTTGTTGTGAAACGTATACATTTTCCCATAAAGACTTCTTATTCTTCGCAGTCTAGTTGCTGGAAGAATTAAATTATATTTGTTCCTTGTGTCTATGTCATGTGCATCACAATGTCTTAGGAAATCATCCTATTTTTTGCACGTACATTCAATTTTCAAATATGTATTGAGAACTAACGGTCATTATTTTATTTCTGAACAACTTTCTTAATGATTTTTGGGGCCCAGGTTATAGACTGCACGAATGACGTTTTTTGAAGGACAAAGATCGTATTATTATCTGCCGTGTTTCCCACAGTAGAATGCCATAAGACATAATACTATGAAAATAGCTGAAATATACTAAAAGAGCTGTCTCCACATCAGTTAATAATCTAAATCTTTTCACTGCGTAAGCTGAAGAGCTTAGTTTACTTGCTAGTCTATTAATATGGGGGTCATTGTAGTTTTGCATCTACAGTATTCCTAGAAATACAGTTGATTCAACTACGACTAACGCCACCCTATTCATAGCCACTTCAAAATTACTATGCTTTACATTGGGAGTCATGAATTTTATACACTTTGTTTTCTTTTGGTTTAATAGCATGTTATTAATACTAAACCAATTCGCTACTCTAGAGAGAGTATTATTTACATCGTCGTTTAATTTTAATAATCAAAGAGTCATCATCAATCATCTGCAAATAATACTATCTCTTCGCTATTATTTATCACACATGGTAAGTAGTTTATATAAATGAGGAAGAGAAAAGGCCCAAGAATGGATCCTTGTAGGACCCCTCATATTTACCGAGGGCCCGGGAGATCTTTTACTTTTCACGTCAACCCTCTGAATTCGATGGCTCAAGTACGAAGATAAAAAGTTGAGTGCGGTGTTCCTTATACCTTATATTTCCTGACCAGAGTCTCTTGGTGTACTCAATCAAAAGCCTTTTTGAGATCACAAAAAATGCCTAAAGCATCCGTATAACACCCTGATTTAAATATCGGAATAATTTTGCTATGCTTCATTAGGTCAGGAAATTCGCCCCTTCTGATACTTACATTGAATATTGTTGCCAGGTGAGGTGATATTACATCGATAATAGAACTTATAACCTTAACTGAGATCCCCTACAGGTTTTTAGTTTTTTTTATAGTTAAAGTTATAAATGTATTTACAACATATCCGGTACTTACGTCCGTAAAATTAAAATTCTCTGTACATTCAATAGTATTATCTTTTGATAGTGACTCAGAAACTTTTGGAGAAGATAAAAGTGACTTGATATAGGTAGGTAAGAAACTAGAATGTCTGAGAAGAACTTTTCGAAATAAGTAGCAACATCTTCGTCAATATTTGGAGTTATATTAGAATTGCTCTTAGTATCCCTTCCAGTTTTACTGTTGATAATATTTCAAGTCATTTTTATTTTGTCTAATGAATTTTTAATTTTTTTTTGATATAGAGATATTTCGCGAGGGTACAAACATTTTAAAAATTTTTGAATAAGCATCGACATGTGCAATAAAGGTTTTATTATGATTATATGTATTTTCACTGTAAAGCTCTTATATTATTTGCCTGCTTTTGTGAATTCCAACTGATGCCCATTCACTAAGAGCTACAGGACCCTTTGATTTAACCGTTTTACAAGTAATTATTGATTTTAATTCTTTCCTTGAGAAAGTTAATAATACAGCACGTGTGGGTTATTGTCGTATTGTAAATAGTAAATTATTTGTGATATACTACTTCTAAACTTCTCAATACGTTTTTTATAAATAGGAAGAAACATAATTTTTTTTATTGTATTTTCGTCTGGTATTTTATTTAATTTAAAAAAGAGCTAACAGTGGTCGGAACTTAATTTTTTAATAATTGTTTAAAGGTTGAAAATTTGTAAATATATTATCTATGCATGTAGCAGAATGCTCAGTTATTCTAGTAGGTTCAAGAAATAAATTGATAAAGTTATATGAACTTAACAGTGATTTGAATCTAATTGTGGTTTTAGAATTATCTAACAAATTAATATTGAAGTCACCACAAATTATAATATACTTACTAGATTCAGATAGCTTAAATAATAATTCTTCTAATAAAACTTCAAAAGGATCATGTAAAGAAGTGGGAGGTCTGTATACGCATACAACAATGAAATGCTCCAACTCTGCACAGGCTATTTTAATAGTCCATTCAATAGAGAGGCTCACAACATCTTTACGATTTTTATGTATTATAAATAAATATTAAAGAGCCACCGTGTATAGCTTTATCTCTGCTGAACAGGTCAGCAACCTGGTGACATCCAAAACTAGGCATAAATTGATGTTCTTGAAGCCAGTGCTCAGTTATACATAAAATATCTATTTTACAACTATTTAAAAATAGCTCAACTTCATGTTGTTTACTGGCAATTCCCTGTATATTTTTATGTACCAGGTGTATACAATAGTTCTTATTATTCAAAACTTCATTACTTATTTGTAAAAAATTTTGATCATAACTATCGCGCACGACTTCTCCATCAGTGGGTTTTTTTTGACTGAATACCAACACACTGGTCCAATGCTGGTTGGTGGCCAACCGACTTTTTATATGCCCATCCTACGCATCGATTATCTTACTTTTCAGACAATTGGGTGATCGGCCCAAATTGCCCTAACAATGAAAATTTGTTGAGTCCCCGCAGGATTAGAACCCACGAACTCCGGTTGCTAAAGCACATGCCTTTTCCACTAGGCTACGTAGGCAATAAAGTAATAGAATGTATAATTAATTTCATTTAATATTTCAAATCGGTGACTTAAAAACATAGTGTATTTCTGTAAAGATAACGTATTTGTTAGTATTTACTAACCAAACCACTTTAAAGTGTTTTTAATTTTTGTAATCATATTTCTTAAAATTGGTCAGTTTAGAAAACAGGATTCCATCAAACCAATCACAGAAGTCATGTATTTTATTGGTAAATTTAATTAACTTTTGTTTGTTGTGTTTGTTGTTTGTTGACCTTTTTAAGACGTTCAATTTTGTACATTATTTTGATTCATCTCATGAGGTTCACCCAGCTTTTTACAATGTGCGCGCATTTTTATATACGACGTCACATTACTAGACACGTCTTATCAGAGTTTCTCTAAAACACTATGCATTTATTTTATGCATAAACTTTTACCTGTAATCACTCGTCATCTAAAATAGAAAACCGACTTGTAGATTTAGCATACACATGGAAGACGTTCAGGCATCGAAGCGACTTGAATTGAATGCTCTATTTACCACCGAATTAAATACATTCTTTTATTCATTTATTGATGTCATTTTATATTGCTAATCACTTAAGTACTATAATAGGCCTTATTATATTTATCACAAACTTTTAGTCTTGCTGATATTTATTACTGATCTATATATCTGCTTTGCTTATTTTTTTGTTTTTGTCACTATTATTAAAATGAAAATTTTATCTGTTACATGTCATAAGCCATCGACATGTATTTTTTTCTAAACGAATTTACATCACTTGCTTTCTTTGCACTATAATGTTAAAGTCGCCAAAATAATAAATTTTATCGCGGTTGTAAATTAACTAAGTCGTCAAATAATATTTTCTAATTAGAACCTGTTACTAGTATTTCCACTATTTTATAGTACCTAAAACAATAACGAAAACACAATACTACAAATGAACAAAGAGTATATCTACATTTTTTACGTTTGACTTAATTTCGTATTGTATGAAAATTGTAATAGAATATTTAAATATCTGATTCATTTCAAAGGCCTCCAAATACTTTGTCATAAAATTAGCAAAACCTCAAAAATTAAAACAGATATATAAGCAAAAGAAATTTAAGTTTAGAATATGGCACCCAATCCAGACAAACTTGAGAGCTTATAAATTTAGTCATAATTCTATCTGACAATTTTTTTTCATGTAAATTTTTTCTGTTGACCTGCCGTTAAAGAACTTATGAAACGAACACTATTACAATTTAAATATTTGTAATTAAAAAAAAATGTTTGTTAAATATTTGTTATAAAAGTAATTTTCAGGAAGGAGAATTAAAATTTTATGGATATCCATCTATTTATATAAAGATTGATCATAACTTTATCTCTATGATGTGATGTTTAAGCAGACGGTAAGTAACCACTATAGCTGGAGTAAAAGTCAAAACCTTCAACGCTTTCTTTGAGATCGATTGTACCGTAGATATAAACAAATAAAGACAGAAAGTGACCCATAAAAGGCATAATATTTTAACATTTCATTTGAGAATCAAATTTAATCGTTAACATTTGCCTCAGTAAAAGCATCATACCGTGTTCAATACTATCGCATCACATTTCTCAAAGTTTATGACTCTCATAAAACAGGATCCAGCGGTCTTAAATCACTCATTATCGACTCTCTTACAGCTTTTACCAAAATGACTGGCGTCTGATCTCTACCTTAAGAGTAAACAAAAACGCTGTTCGATGACCGAGTATATTTCTTCTACTATTAGTATAATTACATAATATGGGGGCTATAGAGGTTTCTATTATTTTTTTTGTCATCCAATGCTTTTCATTAAGAGGAAAATAAATATTGCAAAACTAGTTATGATTCCATATTTGTAAGAGCTTTATGTATTGACGTATTTGGTATACATTTATAAAAAATAGTTACGTTGTACAAGCCTGTACCATAAAACTAATTAGTAGCTTGTATTAAATGTTACATTTAGTGTTAGAAATACAAATTTTGTGTTTTGTATATCTAAAATATATAACTATTACAGCAGTTGCCTCCATACTTACAGAATTAATTTAATTAGGTTTGACTTTTTACTTATGTAGCATACACAGTGTCTACTTACGTTTTACTTTTTAGAGGACTACGTTATTAGCCCATTTTGTCTTAATAAACCCAAGAACTTCAATACAAGAAAGTAGATACACTCAGAATTTAGTACCTTCTTATTTTGAAAAAGTCGGTAAAATAATAAAATAAAGAAAAATAAATTATTGATCATAAATAGTTAACATAATATTTATAGTGGGAGTTATTATGTAGCGTAGTAAGAACTCATATTTAATTATACAAATGCTACGTTTATAGGTATAGTAATAAACTCAAAGTCATTCCTAAATATTTTACATTCTACAATAATAGCAACTGAGCACTTTCGCTGATTTTGCTTAACCAAATCGGTTTGTAAAACATAAATGTTAAAACAAGAAGAGGGCAAGAGAATCATCAATAAAAAAATAAATAAAAAGGCAATAAGAAAGAGTTACGTATGCCAAAGACAAATTGCATACAAATTGCTACAATTTTGTCACTGTCCGAAGAAATTACGAAGAAAATGCTTCGGGTTAGCAAAAAATCAAAACGAACTGTAATTTTTAAAGAGAAGTTTTAATACTCCGTGATATTTAATATTTCTAGCAGAAATTATTGTTTATGATGTTATTAACAAATGCATATTTTTGGTAAAAGTAAAACATACATATTTAAAAATATTTATATGACTTTTACTGTAGCAGGTAAGTTAAATGAAGTTTTTGATCGACTTTCTCAAAAAGTTTAATACCAGATGAATAAAAAATTAATTAATCATATTCTGTCGCAATTAAATTAAAAACGCTGGCTTAACTTTAGGAGACGACATCTTGATAAAATAAATTACTTAAAAGTTATTAAAGATTCAAAATGCGGTGGCAGAAAACAATTTCATACGGAGCGCACGTTTTTACCAGCTTTTATTGCGTAAAATAGTTAAATGCTGCTAGAGGTCGGTCATATTTTTAGTTAATTATTTTTTTGTTAAAATTTAACTATCTTATATTTGTTGCCACGTTTCTCCGCTCCGAGATCTCCCATTTTTTAAATAGTTTTCTGTTACGTAGTGTAATATATATTTAAGGAATAAAAAATATTACGGCCGAAAAAATCACAATCTTGTACAATTAAAATACAAACGCTGCTAAAACCGTAAAAGATAAACATAAAGTATGTTCTCCGTAATTGTACTTCTTAAACTGGTCTAAAATAAAGTCCGCAAGTGCATACACGTATGTTTTAAGAATAACGCTCAATAACCATTTTAATATTTTGTTTTTTGTTTTGAATGGCTTACTATTACGATAAATACGATCATTTCTTCATTTTTACGAATCACTATATCTATACTTAAATTACTGTGCTCCTTTAAATAGTATCAGCAAACACATACTCGTTTATTAACATGTTGAGAATAACCCATTGTAACTGAATTAGTTAAAATAATAAATTTTAGGGGCAAATACATTGTTATCCTCATACATAAATTTTAAATATACGAATTTTGAAAAATCTAAATCAATTTTCGTATTATTAAAGTATATCTTGGGCAGTGTTTTGTTTCAATTAATATTTCTAATTTAAATATTTAAAATTTGGCTGCAGAAATCATGGAACAGTTTCGTGCAAAAAACATGTTCTCTTCTCAAGCAAAAGATGATTCATCGATATGCCAACTTTTGTAAATCTTTTTTCACTTTATCTTTTCTATCATATATAACAATCATCCAATCGTAAATCGTGACATTGTTCGTAACAGATTCAGAAAAGGAAGTAAAACTTTACAACACTATTGTTCCCTAATGTTGAACATATTTTTATTTTGTGCGAGAACAATAACAAATTGCATTTTGTTATTTGTTCCTTACATTTCCGATCTAGCTTCTGTTTTCTACATTAAAGTTTTCCAAGCAGTATTTTTGTACTTATTTCTAATTTCATCTAAATAGTGAACATGCCAAATCGCGCAGATTTGCTGAATTACAAAACAGAAAGAAAATATCTACAGTAAAAGACTAGTAATTTTTTATTCTCATCATCATCATTAATCATCAGCCTGTGATAGTCCACTACTGGACATAGGCCTCCCCTAATACACTTCTATCCATTAGAGGGTTTTAGACCGCATCCTACCACGCTGGTCCAATGCGGTTTGGTAGGTGGACCGACTTTTTACATGCCCATCCGACGCATGGATCATCTTACTCTTCAGTGAATTGGGTGATTGGCCCAAATTGCCCTAACGAACTAGGTAACAACAATAAAATTTTGAGTCCCTACAGAATTAGAACCCACGATCTCTGGTTTCTAAAGAACATGCCTATACCATTAGGCTACGGATGCAGTTTTATCAGTAACTTTACATATCATCATCATTATCATCATTACGGTTTTTGTCCAAACACCTGGACCAAGGGCCCTTTTCTCTGAAGCCCAAGGACGGCCAATCCCTTGCTACACGCTGTAACGAACTGATCAACACCCCGTCTTCCTGAACATGGCCTTCCTCCAGAAATTTTATTTCCCATCAACATCCGTTTTTCCTGACCCGGCCGGCCCACTGCCTCAACGAGTAATCCTTTACGGTCGATGGCTTTGGTTCTTTGCCGAATTAATTCATTACGTATTTTGGACAAAACTTCGATCATAGCGCTTGAGCGGCGGCAAACGGGACCAGTCCTAAAGTCAAAGGCAAGTTTCGGCCCCGTAGGTTGGGGACAACTCTTGATTAATTTTCGTCTTCCTTTTGCCAGATCGGCGGCGCCGTGAGAACGTGGTTCAGAATGGGAATTGGAAACCTCCTATTCGGCTTTACAATCTCGAAGCTATCTCCCAACGGTTTGTTAATAAGGAAAAATATCCGGACTTATAATTGACGGTAAATTTGGCTGGTCTTTTCCATTGAACATATCCGCTTGAAATTTCTAGCAAAATTACTATTCTAAAAAATCGAATACCCTTTAAAAGTCAAACTATTGCTTTTTAATTCCTACGGAATCCTACTCCAATATGGTATAAGCAGCTATGGTCAAACTTATTCATTATCTTAATCAATTTATAACCTTCAACTAAGAATCTTAAAAAGAAATTATTCCGGCTAAGTAAAACATAAATTCCACGCAAATGATATTTGATCTTTAAATATTGCAATACTTACCAGTCCAAACAAAATTCATCCATTACTTTTTTAAAAGAGAACTTCTTCTATAAACATTTAAAAACCAAATATCATCCCTGTACAAACTCGAGCAGTCACTGAGAACCGGTTATGTCCCTGTAAAAAAAACGTATGGAAACGGACAAGGATACCTTCTTCCCCGGCTAATTAACGGTCTACCCCCGGATTTAACTTAGTATAACAAAGAAAAATATTAAATATAAATTAAAACTTTTCTAGAAAAATATTGATAAGTACACATAAAACATATTACCTTGTAGCCAAAGTCCGACTTTCTTTTCTTTTATTTATAAACAAAACTATTTCAAAACATGACACCATTATGACTTGCATTTGCCCAACTCTCAACATAATATATTATATGTGTATATCAATAATGTAATAATTATTACATACTACAGGTATATTATTAATAATTTAGTATATGATAATTGTTAACACATGAGCACAGCAAATCGATGTTTACTCGCTCTCACTTTATGTATAAACCTTGTTGGTTTAAAATAAGTGTTATTACCATTATCTTATGTAAATTGTTTATATAAATAAATAAAAAAAAAAAAAAAAAAACCAAATATATGTCAAGGTATACAATCTGACAACTACGAGAAGCATTATCAACACTGATTCCCATTAAGAACATATCGTTGAACATGACTTTCGACTTAGCCTGGTTCATTGAGGCCAACCATCGGAGAATTCATTTAGGCTGTATGTTCCACATCCTGCAAACTCCAACGATTCGCTAATATACGATATCGTCAGCAAAATGAGGTGTGAGAGGTACTCGGTTGATGTTTATCCGCATCCAGTCCTGTGTGGTCTTGAAGACGTCCTCAAGCATTTGAGAACACTTACGATGCAATTGGATTGGTCTCAATGACCCCCGGAATTAAAGATGGACATAAAGCAGCAGGTATGTAACCTCCAGCACCTCCATGTAATTATCGATCGTGGAGCGCTCGACCTGACATTACTTAAACTTCCAGAACAGCCCAGGTTCAACATAGTCCAATAGGGTAAGGGACGAAGGCTGTTGTGCTCATGAGACTTTGTACAACCGCCTTATGGTTTAAAGTGGTCTATGCACTAATACTCTGCAAAACCCAGCCTGCTTCGGTAGCTGGATTCATCGAGCTTGTTGGTGAGGCTTTCATGTCATGTCATGGCTCTAGAGAACAGCTATGTTCAGAACAGTATATGTTCTTTACATTTGAATAAACATTTTTTTTGCTAAATATTTTGTGAGTTCTAATATCAGATTCAAAAGAAGCGAATTGTCCATAATGATCACACGATAGTATATTAATGATGAATTTATTAACATGTATACTATTTGTAAATATGTTATCAATACATATTGGCGAGGAAGCGGTAATTGTTGTTGGTTCAAAAAATTAGTTTAAAAGGTTATGAATTTTGCAATTGTTTAATATTAGTGGTTGTATTGCCTAGTAAATGATGATTTTAACAGGATTAAAATCATCGTTCAACACCATTTAATAACGGTTTAAATAAAAATAAATTTTCTATTACGAGTAATAAAATTTTGTGTGTGTAGTATATCAGAACTTTATTTATTTATTTAATCCTCATGTACACATGGAATAAAAAATAGGCACATAGGCTTCAATGCGATGATATTCTCTTCCAGTAAACATTTGATTGGTGTGGAAAATATAAGTTAGGCGTACAAAAACCAAGTAAATGTGTAGAATATCAGACTTATTTTAATCACATACAGAACAATATTGTACGTCATATTATATATATTTATGTATGCACAAATAACAACAAAAATATAAATATATAATTAATAAATGGTTCAAAATGTTAATTACCCTAGGTTCATAACACGATAAGACATAACATGTAAGTTTTTTTGGTTAGAAAGAAAAAAAAATGTATTTCATGTGGATAAAAAATTATTAAAATCATAATGGATATCGTGAAATATAACAGCTGACAGAAAAAGCATGTTGTTATTAACATATAATGCAAATGATGGCTCATAAGTAAGCTTTTAAGTCCATTGTCCTCTGAAAAAAGACAAGCAAATAAACAAGAAACTGAAAACATCAACCAAAAGAGACGTAATAAAAACGTTTTGTTTCCATCAGGCGTAGATTTATCGGGTCAGTCAACACAAAGTACGAATTTACTTTATTTGAATTCACTCCACATAGCGGTCTTTGGATAATCCATTTAGTATTCAGTTAAATTTCATTTGAGCTGCTCAAATTTTGGCTAACAATTCACTGGTGCTTGTGCTTAAAATTATGTATAATGTAAGAATCATTCGTAAAAGCTTCTTTAATAAGTAATATAAATCTCATTAAGATTAGCATTGCTTAACTGTTTTTGTAAATGATAAATTTAATAACCCAAACATTTATTTAAAGTTATACTGATAATTAGAACTATACAGCTACTTATGGCCATATATATTTTATTTAGGTTGTAAAACAGTAAAAATTTCACAAAAAATGCGACCGACTTTAGTAAGTTACTATTTTGCGCAACAACACGCTCTTTGAACAAAACAGTCCCTTGTTTCCGCCACTGCATTGGAAATCGTTGATATCTTTTAACGTACAAATTTAATCAAAATGTCATGTTTTACTCAATATATATTTTTAAATGCATGAACTTTTAAGTAAATTTACATTTTGTTACCTTAAATGAGTTTAAATTCGCCTTACACAAGTCACAGAATTATTTTTAAAAATGAAACCAAAGAACAGCTAATACCTACTATTTAAAAAACATTAACAAAATCAGCATACAACATAATTTTGTCAAATTATACAATTTGAACTTTACAAAAAGTACAATTCTAATTAAAGGAAAAAACCGCGCATAAAAACATAATACTTGTATGCTTTGACTGAAAGAAAATTTGTGCAAATGTTTCAAATCTAATTTAACCAAACATCTAGTAATTCCAAGCGCAATGAATTGGCCTTGGGTTGTGGGTTCAATGTAATCTTTATAGTTAATTTTAAAATATTATTATTATTCTTATTATTAAATTTAAAATCTATTTAATATCCAATTTTTATCGTCAATTAAACAATCTATAATTTAAAAAAAATAAACAGTCGCGTGTCTAGCAAAACATGAAAAACTTCTTGGTACTTCCTGAAAAAACAAGACTTGATTCTGACATCTTATGGTGGGTCAATGTAAGGTTTTACAACTATCGACATTTTAAGATGAATAACTTTATTGAAGGGCGCTCTGAAAAAACAACTCAAAAAATACCGGTCAATGCGTGGTGTAGTGGCAAGGCCGTGGTGTTACGAAGCCGGTCCTTCGTCCTAAATATTTAAGTAAAGTTTATAATAACAGTTTTCCGAGTCAAATTTAGTGTTAATGACTGTCAATTCTTTGTTTGTAGTGTCAAGTCTCTCTAGTCTGATTTCACTGACACTGACAATCAAGGTAAAGCAAAGGTACCGATAAAGACATTTATTGGGTTTGTTAGTCTAATTATGTAATTTCGCTAAAGTACTCAATGCCCGCAGTGATTTTCGTAGTCAGAGTCATTGATACTGTAGTCAAGTCGCTTTAGCGTGGTATATGGTACAACGGTGATTAAAAACCTTCTCTGAAAACCTTACTAAACAAATCGTCTTTGAGCAAATATCGTCAAATATTGCTGGTACGCCACCGCTTCGATGATCTTCGGCTTTTTCATCCAGTCGCTCCATCTTGCAGAACGGCGTCCCACACTGCATTTGCCGAGGCTCGGTCTCCACTCCAGCGACCGTCACCGTTCTGCGGCTTATGTGATCGGTCCACTGCCACTTTAGCCTACTTAGAAGATTAAGACAAAATCCAGTTTGTCAAAGAAAGTCAATTTATTTTTTTAACATTACGTCGTTATGCTACCCAGATGAAGCGATGGTATGAAAAATAAACACATTCTTCAAATATATACTATCTATTTTAAAAAGTAGCCTTACTCCATTTATCTATTTATTTATTGGTTTTCGTTTCTGAAGGTCATGTGCCATTTTCGGCCCAGCTGCTCGTGCACTCGAGGGTGGTAAGGAAATATGAATAGAGAAAATATTAAATTTGTGCATCATCGTCATTATCCTGAATCAGCGTGTGTAAGTTCAGTATTGGACATAGCCGCCCTAACACGCTTTCACATTAGGGTTTTTAACCTTATATTTTTAACCTCGTACGCATTGTACGAGGTTATAAAAAGGGGTGGGTGGACCGTCTTTTTACATTCCCATCCGACGCATCTATCTTCTTAATTTTCAGACAGTTAGGTGATCGGCCCAGATAGTGCTAACCAACCAGAAAAAAACGATAACACAAAGTTGTTTCCGCATGATTCGAACCCACGACGTCAATAGCTATAAAGCAAGGGCCATTACCGCTTAACCACGTTGGCGGTGAAGAGATTTCCAACCAACTTCCTAAACGAAGGAGGTACTGAGTTCAGAGCGCATGCTTTTTTTTATATATATGTTACCTTATTGCTCCGCTCCTAGAGCTCCGATTTTTTAATTTTTTTTTTTAATAAAAGACATAAGTTCTATTCTTTCTCATTTTTTTTAATTATGTGATAAGTAGTTTTATAGATATTCGAGAAACAATAAAAGTTACCATAAATCACAAACTAGTGCGATTAAATTACAAACGCTGCTAAAACCGTAAAAGATTGACATAAAGTATGTTTTTAAATAATTGTACGATTTAGATTGATGCACGGTAAAGTCAGCGATAGTTTTTAAGCTATGTTTTAAGAATAACGTACACTAAGCATTTTAATGTTAACATTTTTAAATATACAGAGACATTAACATTTTTAAATATTTAAATATACATTTTTAAATAAGATAAAACAGTTTAAATTCGCATAAAATTTATTGCATTAAAAAATTCTTATTTTATGTTTATAAAACGTGTCAGCGACGACATTTTTTTTAAATGAATACATCAAAAGTTATCAGAGATGAAAAATGCGGTGGCACCTGCTTATATTGCGTAAAATTGCATTGTTTGTATCGTTCTGTTTAGCATTACTAATTGCTATGCTAATACTCAGGTTTTTTTTTATTACCTACACAGGCAGACGAGCAGTCGGGCCACCTGATGGCAATGAGTCGTCGAAGCCCATTGACATTGGCAATACCAGTGGTATCGCCAACGCGCTGCCTACCGTGATATATAGGGTGTTAAGTCTCGTTTAACCAGTAAATACGCTGGCGTTTATAAAATGTTTTCAAATTAATCAAAATGTATACTACTAGACAAAATAAGAATATTTAACGGTAAAATTATTTTTATAAAAGTATTTAATTAAAGTAAGTTAAAATAATTATTTTAAGTAGCGATATTTCTTATCAAATCCACTATTTTACAGATTTTTTGCGTTACTTAAATATATTTATTCCCGACGTTTCGGATTATTTTCAGCATCCATTATCACGGGCAGACTAAGTTGGTATATGTCTGTATCTCTATGTTTTCGAATAACCGTCAATTTTTATGTAAAAAATTGACATATCTTTCGATTTCTTAATTTTTAATGTTGGTTTGACAAAAAGTATTTATGTTGTCCTTGTCGGTTTAGTAGTTTCTTTTTTATACTCTGCGTTAAATTTTTGAAATTATTCGATCCCAGGAATAGCGATATTTCATTAAAAAATCGCTAGGTAAAAAAAATATTTTACGTAAAAAAAAATTGTTTTAGTCCAATTTTTTATGTATATTGTCAGTAACTTAAAGGTTATTGTGAGTTATTTTAATGTACGACAGAATTTTAATGCAAGCTATTGTTGGAAAAACTCACTACAATGAGAGATATTAAAGTGTGCGTCTCTGTTAGGCATCCAATAAATTACCGTTGTTACCGTACTAAGACCTTTTACATCCATTAGGAGCTACCTAGATATCAATTTGTAGTTACTCTGCTCGTTTAGTGTTACGTATAGGTCGTTTACTTGCACAATTTAAAACTGGTTATATTTAAGACTTATCAGTACTACTACTACCTAATTTAGCCCTATCTCAACACTTAATAGGACAGCTTGCTTAGCACGTAAGCGGAAATTAACCATTATAAAACTCGTTACAGTTTAATGTAATTGAGTGTTAGTAAAATAGAACCTTTAAGAAGGAATTATGATTATAAAATTATCAGGACGAAACTTTTTCTCATCTTTGTTATATTTGTATAATAAATATTCACACATAATCGTTTTATATGTTTTTGGTAGAATGTTACTTGGTGAATAATAAACTCCAAGATAGGACATAAACATAAAAGTGGTCTAAAGGGTTGAAATAGGGATAAGGTTTCATATGGAAATCGCCTCTGTTGAACTTAAAATGATAAAATGCAATGTCTAGATACCCAAAATGAGCAAAAAGTGTTTTTTTAGCTTTTATTTTCAAAATGAACGAGATTTACACAAATTTACTACAAAATTTACACGTGGACGAAGTCGCAGGTTAAGTTATAAGTAATAAATGAAGTAAGAGAGCATGCCGAAAACTTCATACTGGCGTACTGCACTCAATGACACTGCACGTTTTATGTATTTCCCTAATGTACAATAATTTTATCTTGGAATAAAAACCCCAACTAAATATCACACAGAACTCTTACTAATTAACTATTTCATACCCTAATGAAAATCGTTTACCCCGATGCATTGACTAACACTTCTGAATCCCCGGGAAATTTAAAAGCTATACACATCTTAAAAAGTATTTTTAATTAAAAATATACCCCGGTCCTTGATCGGAATGGCAATATATTAAAGCATTTGATCTTATTTTTTTCCCTTGAAATAACGTTTTAAAAATTAATCACAGTAGCAAATAATTCAACGAATTCACTAATTTAATAGATAAATTGTTATTTCCATTTCTTTGAAATTGTTAAACAATCAATTAATATTATTGCCATGTTATATTAGGTACGTATAAAAGCAATGTGGTGAATTATACTTGCGAATACGAATGTAATAAAAACATAATTAGTCTTTACATCATAGATAAATATTTTTCTTTACCTATTTTAAATTAGTAGGAATTAAACCGTTAGTAGAAGCAATAAAAAGTTAAAAGTCCTTTATAAAATTTGTCACTAAAGAACGATAAATTAAGAGTTTTAATAATAATAATAAATTAAGAGCTAAATGGTCCACAAGAAATTAAGAGCCATGTATATTTAGAGCTTTAAAATTAGCGATGTAAGACTGCGACTCAAACAATTCTGAAACAAGTCTTTTTTATCTGACGTTATGCCTTTAGACTCATGTCTTGGCGAAGCTTCATCTAATACAGAATTCGCAGGAAGCTACGGACCCCGCGTAATAGGTGCCCAACACTTTTTGCTAGAAGTGAAGGCCACTAACAATGGTCTGTGAGTCGGGCTATATGACCAGCCCAGCCATTTTAATGTTTTACAGTGGTGCAAAGTATCTGTTATATTTGTCTCATTTGTTATTGCTACATGGTTGATTTTTTTCATGTTATTACCATTTAGAATTTTTTTCTCCATACTTCTCAGGCAGATTGCTGTTTATGTATACATTTTTTTATTTATATTAAGTTCTATTATAATAGCAAATACAATCCCATAAAAATAAATGATAGAGAGCAATCTATACAGATAAGCATATTTCTCTCAGGGAAGGTCAAGTAACATGGATTTATCACGTGCTTCGAGTGTAATAGAGGCCAATAGTGGATAGCGGATATGAATGAATAGACATGAATACTGAACGGTTAATAAAATACAACGAGAGAAAGAGTCGGTGAAATATGTAAACATAATACGGCAGTAAGCAGTAAATTATTTGGCATATAATTCTTAAAAGACTGTATTAATTGAAAATAGTATTCTTTAATCCCTCAGATCAGTACATTTAATAATTTTTATATATTTTGTTTTTGGTCTAGTAAAACAATTTAAAATGCCTTGTCGAAAAAGAATACTTATTAAGGCAAAAATTAAGTAATGAAGTGCTAAAAGAAACATTAGTGAAAACGAAACATTTTTTAAACACATATTTCGCAATCAACATCATAAACTTTATCGTATTACTTTACAATTCTTACATATCATATGTAGATCTTAATTTAAATAAAATCATTTTTGTTTTTAAAAGTAAAATTAGTACTTTCGAATGATATAAAGAAAAATATGGAATGTACGTTTAAAAAGCTTTATGCAACTTGTGTTTTCTTGTTTAAAGTATAATCGCTTAAAATTAATATGTACAAGTTGCAGCGAGTAACTTTAATTTAATAGAACTATTTTGTAATGATTTTTATTATTAATTTTCATTATATTTTAAATATTCGTGTCAAATTTATCACTCATTCATATTTTGTAAAATTTATATATGCTATAAATATTATAAATACAATTAAAAAGTTACAGTTACTACTCAATCTGGCTGGGCTCATTTAGTCTACTTCTTTTTATCATGTGTAAATTTCTTAAATAGCTAAAGCAATATCGTAGGTATACATATCTTCGAGGATTTAACTAATCGTCGTATCAGACTCTACCAGGAAACTTTGTTCTAAGCTGATCAAATGTCATCTGTACAGGTTGGATCGGTAAGAGATTTGTTTTGGTACATTGGTGCATACGTAAAAATATTTGCTTGTATTTTCCCTTACCTGCTTAACATTATATTAGATTTCACTATCTGATTTGTAGTGTCTTTGCCTCGGCCCAGCAGAAAAGGGAGGCTCCTTTTCTGCTGGCTATTGAAATAGCTTAATAAGGCTTAAGTCGGTCATCTATGTACTCTATTTATGATGATGTAAATTCTATATGACATTATTATAAACTTGTAAGTTTTCTCAATTGGCAAGAAAAGCGGGTACCGACATGCTTTTTATTTAATGTACATTACACCTTGTGCAACATTAAAATTGTCTCCCTGTTGAGATTTTATATGATTTTTTTTACCTCGGTTTTATATTAATTTAAAAGATTATAACGACTGTGTTTTTTATATGTTTCATAAAACCTTTTCATCGTCAATCATCATCATCATCATCAGCCTGTGTCAGTTCACTGCTGGACACAAGCCTCCCCTAATGCACGCCACCGCTTACGATCTTTGGCTATTCTCATCCAACCCACACCGGCCACTTTGCGAATGTCATCACTCCATCTTGCCGCAGGGCGTCCTACACTACGTTTGCCGAGCCTCGGTCTCCACTCTAGAACTTTCCTACTCCAGCGGTCGTCAGTTCTGCGGCTTATTTGACCGGCCCACTGCCACTTCAGCTTACTAATCCAATAGGCTATATCGGTGGCTCTGGTTCTCTGGCGGACCACATCATTTCTGATGCGGTCCTTCAGAGATACTCCGAGCATAGCCCTCTCCATAGCTTGCTGAGCGACTTTAAATTTGTGGACTAGTCGAACCGTAACTGTCCAAGTCACGGCATCGTAGGTCATAACGGGTAGGATGCACTGATCGAAGACTTTTGATTTCAGGCACTGTGGAATGGGTGACGAGAAAACTCGACGACACTTATGAAAAGCTGCCCAGCCCAGCCGAATCCTTCTGTTGGCCTCCCCCTTAAAGCTGTTTCTACCTAGTTCGAGCGTTTGCCCTAGGTAAACGTACTCCGAAACTACTTCGAAGGAGGTGCCATTAATTGTGATCGGTTCCGTATCCACGTGCTCGTTGAACATGACCTTGGTTTTACCCAAGTTCATCCGGAGACCAATGCGTGCAGAAGACTTAGCCAGGCTTTGCACCATCTTCTGCAGGTCCTTTATGGTCTCAGCCATGATGACGATATCGTCCGCAAATCGCAGATGTGAGATGTACTCACCGTTCACATTTATACCGTGTCCTTTCCAGTTGAGCGTCCTGAACATGTTCTCAAGCACGGCGGAGAACAATTTCGGAGACATGACGTCTCCTTGTCTCACACCGCGGTGCAGGGGGATAGACTCAGTCTGCCCACTTTGGACTACGACAGACATAGTAGCGGCGTTATACAGACATCTCAGCATGTCAATATATCGCCAATCAATTAGGCACCGCTGTAAGGACTCGAGGAAAGACCAGGTCTCGATGAAGTCAAAAGCCTTCTCATAGTCCACATGCCACACCATGCTGGTTATACTCATGTGTCTTCTGTATAACCTGCCGCACTGTGTGGATCTGGTCTATGGTGTTGTAACCCCTTCGAAACCCGGCCTGTTCTCAAGGCTACGCTTCGTCGAGTTTTCGTGCAAGACGATTCGAGGTGACCCTCGAAAACAACTTATAGACGTGACTCAGGAGCGATATTGGCCGATTTGGCGATATTTTGAAGAACAATACGAGGATACTCGATACTCCTGAGGCATGGCATGGGGTTTACCCCTATGCCATGCCTCAGGAGTTCTCCCGGAGAGAAGGGCAGAGTTAAGTAGACGACGGAGTCTCTTCAGCACCGGTGTACCGGTGGCTTTCAGAAGCTCCGTCGTGACTCCGTCCTCTCCCGGGGCTTTTCCATTTTTAAGTTGCTCAAGAGCTCCCTCGATTTCGTCTAAGCCGATTTCTAGAAGATCCTCCGACACATGGCGGGTAAGACTGGCTCGAGAATCCTTCTCATCTGGCTCCGGGTGTGCCGAGTGCGATGCGTATAACAGGCTGTAAAAGCTTTCAACCTCCGAGAGAACCTCTGGTCTCGAAGCGACGACTTCTCCGTTTTCTTTGGTCAACTTCGTTTGTTGGCTTCTTCCAAGCTGTTGTACGAAGACTTTGGACCCCCAGTTTTGCTCAAAAGCACTTTTTTTTATGGCTAACGCAGGCAGACGAGCAGTCGGGCCACCTGATGGAAAGTGGTCACCGACACCCATAGACATTGGCAATACCAGTGGTATCACCAACGCGCTGCCTACCGTGAGACATAGGGTATTAAGTCTCGTTTACCCAGTAAATACGCTGGCTACGGTGCCCTTCAAACCGGAACACAGCAGTGTATTCACACTACTGCTTCGCGGCAGAAATAGGCACCGTGGTGGTACCCAACCAGATGGTCTCCTGTAAACAGGGGACCTACCACCGGTACAGGGGACCTACCACCGGTACAGGGACCTTTCACTCGGTACAGGGACCTACCACCGGTAGGACCTCTCTGTATTGAGAGCGTATTGGAGTGACGGAGGACTTGACAGCTTGGAGATGGTCTTATTAAGAACCCGCTGTTCTAACGAAGTGACAGTTAGATCATTTCGTCACTTCTCCATGTGATCCAGAAGAGTCCTGAAAGTTTAGACTTTTTGCCCGCACATCACAGACAGCAGAGATTTGCACCCTCGTCCCGAAGATTTTTTTTTTTTTTCTATCACTCGTTCGAGTTCCTCGTCAACGTCCACGTCGAATGTATTTTCCAAGGCAGCAAATCGATTTTCAGGGTGCCTCTCAGAAGTCAGTGATCACTTCCGGTCTTAAACCTAGAGATCACTGAGACATCCCTGACCATGCGCTTTTTGTCCGATATAATGAAGTCTATCTCGTTTTTGGTCATAGCATCGGGGCTCTGCCACGTCCATTTCCTTTGGGGCTGTTTTTAAAAGAACGAGTTCATTAAGAACAGCCCCTCTCGCTCGAGGAAATTGACGAGCATTTGCCCCCTATGATTTCTGCTCCCGTAGCCATATGATCCCAGCATCTATTCGCTGCATGCCTGTACTCCTACTTTGGCGTTGAAATACCCCATGACAACGTTGAAGTGAGCCTTGGTGGTGTTATGTAAGGCTCTTCAGATGTCCTCGTACATGTCTTCGACATCATCATCCGGGTATGTCGACGTTGGTGCGTACACTTGGATAACTTTTAGGCTGTATCTATTGGTCAGCTTTATCACAAGGTACGCAACCCTCGCCAACACACCGGATACTTCAATAACATTGTCAATGAAGGATTTATTGACAAGGAACCCGACTCCGCCCTGTGATGGATTTTCTTCCTGCCTGAAGTACAAAAGATCGCCCGATGCTAGGGTTAGAGTATCCTCCTATCTTCGGACTCTATTGTACGTTGCGTTGGTCAGTTGGTTTGGCGGCCTATGTACTCCCGGGAATTCTTAGCACCCCGCCCTGCCGTTACCGTGGCCGCCACCTTGGCCAGGAATAGCAAGGCTTACGTCTTATCATTAGGGGGTTTTGGATCGTATCCCACCACGCTGGTCCAATGCGGGTTGGTGGGCGGTTCGCCAGGTTCCGAAGATATCGTTTAGATATCCTTTCACCCCAAACCTTCTATATAAAAATAATTTTAAAAAAAATATGCCATGTCTTTCTACAAACCAATTATTGAATATGATTACTAAGAGCAAAACAAAGTAGTCACACGTATAAAAAAAAATGTCATAGTCGTATTTCTCCTTTTTTAGGAAATTAATTAAATATAGTTCTTTTCTCCTTTAGAACCCTAACGGGAATTTAGAGCAGATGTGCCCTAATGGCGGGAAAATATCTACACGTTTTGTGAGATGACTTTATAGAAACTGTGCTTCTAATCTTAGTGGTTGTACTTTTAGTGTAATGTTATATTGCAGTGTATTTTTTAATTCAATATTAATTGTTATTGTTATCATATTCTTGACATATTCATAAGTGCGCTCGCTAATTTTATTATTGACTAGACGTTCCAATCGAGATAGACTTTTCTATATTTCTCTTTTAAGCAAGTATTTTTCATTGTATCACACAAGGTTTTTAACATATTACAACTACGTACAAAAATTTAATATCTATAGATGTTATCAAATAAATTCACCTTTATCACCATCATTATCAACCTGTGTTAAACTACTGCTGGACTTAGGCCTCCTTTACTGCACGCCTTCTCCATTAGGACGCTTCTCTATTAAATTAAAGTTATAGAAATCAATTGATTACTCCACAGCGAAGTAACGAGGTGAAGTATAAAAAAATACCTTTTTGAATAGATTAGGAGGAAATTAGAGCTACCTAATACGTATCTTTTTTCACCTCTTATATAAATATATTAAACTTTTATAATAAACTATTCATAAAAATGACGATGAGAATATTCATTTTTATTCCTTATGCAATTGAAAGCTTTTAAAAAGTATTCCAATTTATTATTAATGAATACATTTTGATAAAAACGACATACTGCCTCCGTAGCCTAGTGGTATGGGCGTGTGCTTTAGAAACCGGAGGTCGTGGGTTCGAATCCTGCGGGGACGCAACAATTTTTTTTTGTTGTTTCCTAGTTGGTTAGGGGCGATTTGGGCCGATCACCCAATTGCCAGAAAAGTAAGATGATCCATGCGTCGGATGGGCATGTAAAAAGTCGGTCCACCCACCAACCCGCATAGGACCAGCGTGGTGGGATACGGTCCAAACTCCGTAATGAATGAGAGTGTATTAGGGGAGGCCTATGTCCAGCAGTGGACTAACAATGTCTGATGATAATGACAATGATGAAAACGACATATTAGGTATGGATATGCATATATTTCAATATGTGGCAATAAAAGATAAATGTTTACAAGTCCAATTAAATCATTAGTACACTTCACTTTTCTAATTATTGTTATGATTAACACTCTTGAATATATTGTGTATCATTAAAATATTTCTTAAGCAATAGAATATACCAGATAAATAATAAAACTAACCTATGCGACTTATTTCGTTAGGCTGATAAGAAAAGGTTACAATAGGCGACGTAAATAAGTCATTAGATATTATTTATTGTGCATTACAAAATGTTTACACCTTACATTTATTTTTATATCTAACATCATGCTAAAAAACAAATAATGATAGTCTTTTTTTAGTAACAAAATAAATTTTGTAACTAAAAAAAATTTATTTATATGTTTATGTGTATACATTACCACAATATGCATACAGTTTAAACAGATTTTTATTAACTACCTAAATAAGTGGTCAGAGATATCAATATAAATGTCTTAAAAGATTTTTCGACACTAAAATACGAAATATACCGGACAATTACTATCATACCAAACAATACTTAAAAAATACCTTGAATTATTTTTTATTTGCGACATATAATCATAAGTATTTTTAACATTAATACAGATAATATGAAAAATGTAATTGTTTGATAAACTTAAGCTTCATTGGTAATTGAATTTAAAACGAAGATTTGTTCCTTGGTATAAAATGCAGTAAAAGATTTTGTCCGGGCGTAAGAAAAGGTCCTTTCTTCTCAATTTCTATTTTAGACGGTGCTGGTGAGTTTGATGTTGGTTTTAACTTGAAGTTAAGTATGATTGATGATAGTGTACGTCGAAAGCTTTGTTCCGCGTATCGCCGACCTAAAATTTTAGCAAAATATAATATGATGATGATATGATTCTATTTTTGATACTGCAAAGCATTTAAAATCAACTATTGCCATATTCATATTTCCTATATAGATATCCTCTGCGCATGTCGCAGTTTTTGAATCAGCCGTTTAGACGCTATTGATTGTAAAAAATAATTTTGAGTATGACTATGACTTTGATTATTAACAAAAAAAAATGCCGTAAAAAGATACAGGCTATAAAAAATATGATATAAAAAAGACATAAATAAAACAGGTATCATAAAACAAAGAATACCTATGCAGTGTCTTGGTCCCTCTCCAAAAGGCATGTAAGAGAAAGGCTGTATACTCTTTTCAGCTTCAGGCAAAAATCGATCTGGATAAAATTTATCTGGCTCAAGGAATAGGCCGGGATCATAATGCATACCAATAGCATTAATATAAATCGGTGTTCCAGCAGCAATTGTTAGATTTTCATCAATCTCATAGTCAGTCGATGCTATTCTGTCCAACCAACCCATTGGTGGATACTTTCTGAGCGTTTCTAAAATTATTACGCAATATTAAGGAATAAAATCTTGAAGGAAGTGATTGATATTTTAATGAAAATTTTAAGCGTATGTAAAAAAATTAACGATTTTAATGGTTTTTAAAAAAAAGATTTTTTTATAATTTGCCACGAAGAATTTTTTCAAGTAAGAAATATGCACAGCATATACAAACCTTTAATAACACAGTTTAGGTATGTTAATTCTGATAGTGGTTTTATCTCAACGTCCGCGTCACCTTTTTTTTGTACATTGTGGACAAGTTCGTCGTACAATTTTTCCTACGTAAATAAACGAAAAGTTTATATGCTATCTTTGAAAAAGTTTATTCAAAATTTTAATTGAGATATACAAACTATAATAACAATTGAACAATGTAGTACCTGCAAATCTGGCAAGAACCCTAATTCGTATACACAAAATGACAAAGCAGATCCGGTTGTGTCAAATCCACCTTGAAGAAAAACTGCTGCTTGTGCAATCAAAACGTCTTCAGACAGTTCTGAAATTTTAATTCTATATTCAATAAATGAACGTTATGAAGTCGATACAACTGTAAAACTTACCGTGTTTTCCATTTATAATACATATTATTTCTTTTGAAATATCAATAGCTCCTAAATAAACAATAATTTAAATGTATTTCTTTACTGTTAGACACATATTTGATAATAAAATAATAGGACTAGTCTTTGCTTACGAGGGCTGCACTCAAAGTATCGGGAATGGAATATTTCCACTATTACTGTCATTTTAAAATCTTTTTTATTGCAAACTTCTTGGTCTTAAAAATCGAATACTATTTATTTATTAAATAAAGATTCTCGGTCTTGTTGCAAGATCTTTTCAAACTTTTTAGTAGTTAAGAAAATGTATTAGGGTTTTTAGGGCTATAAAACATAAAATTATTAGACCACCCCTCGTACAGCCCCGACCTGAGCCCTTAAGAATTCTATGCTTTCACTAAAATGAAGAATAAATGCGTGGTCAGAGATTTTCATTATCTGAAGAAGCTGTGGATGTAATTTTGAAACTACATTTTAAAATTATTATATAATAGAAAAAATAAAACGACTATAGCAAAAAACTGTGGTAAGATTACATTAAATTAAGAGATAAAAATATTTTATAATAAAGAGAAAAAGACTTTCTATTATGAGACGAGAATAACCGTTACATTCAATATGTGTATATTTTTACAACAAAAAAATAAAAAATATATATACTACTCAATAAGTGACTGAAATAATTTTTTCAATGTTTTAATAAAAGTTTAAAGTCTAAACATTTTTTGGCAATAATTCTAAACGAATTGTGAAGAACGATTAAATATTCTATAATAATCACGTTGGATACTTAACTTTATATCAATTGAAGTTTAACTAGCAACAATTAATATTGCAACACACGAACTAACTGTAACAAACACAAAGAGCGTTCACGAAGATAGCTTCTATACAACTGACTTTAAAAACATGATTTAATGGCTGCGAAGTATAAGTATAGCACTGTGTATGTGTACGGAAGTGGCACCGGTACAGTACTTCCGTATACAGGGGTATTATTATCTGTTAAATTGCAATTTAATAACAATAAAATGAACTAATCTCGACAAATGTTTTTCTCGAAGCTTGAGATATTGTACGTCAATTTCTAGCTATATCAATCACTTTTTGACATCAAAAAGTGTCAAAAGTGTATAGAAAGATATGTACGCCTATTTAAATTTAAATAAATCTTTATGAAAAACTGACATTCCTGGCTCTCGCTCATTCACTAGTAGACCTATTTGCCTATATAAGACTTTTAATCGGGCATTTAGCTAGGCTTATCATAGCCCTCGATAACTGAAATTAATTTACACAAGCTAAGTTGAAACTAAATACATAAAACCTCATGAAAACAATTTGACAGTTTCAATTGAACATTAAAAATTTACTAATCGGCTTGCGCGGACTTCAATTTCTTATGAGCCACAATATCGCATATATGTAAAAATGCATTCATTAATCGCTCCTATTGTACGAAGAGTAACCAACTCGTCGGTTTTACTGACCAATCATCTGATTTTGTTTTTTTTTTATGGATAGCCCTGCCCATACGTAGAGTAAGACGCCATAAATCACCTCATCATTCTAAGATGTAATATCTGATTTATTACATCTCGTTTACTTATAATTATGCTACATTTAACTTAATACTAGATAAGTAAGAACACATTAGTGTTTTTACTCTACTCATTTTCTGAAGAAGTACGGTCCTCTGTAAAAACGTGACCTGCCACACGATTTTTTTTTGCATTCTTTGTTAAAATGTTTTCATATGATACTTCTTGTTTTTTACCGCGGCTAAATATCGATCACAACATCTTTTTAGAATATCATCCATATATAACAATAATATTTTTCATAATAATCTCATTTCCTAGACATGTGTTAGGAGATATTTTAAAGAAAAATATTTTTTTATTAATATTTCTGAGTTATATGATTTTTTTTTTATTTTTACCCAAGCGGAGTAAATTTTAAGAATTAATTATAAAAGTCATTGAGGTAATGAATTTACAACGTAACTACACGAAAAAACGCAACAGATAATAATAAATATGCCGATAAATATAAAAATATTTATTAAAATATATTTCAGTAACAAAAATTAATATTAACATGACTTTATAAGTAACACAACAGATGGTGGAGATTATATTTTAAAAGCAAAATCCCGCTATTAGAACCTTTCAAATGCTAATATAGATGCAGGTCCAACGATACTATTACAACGTTATATTATTGCTCGTTTGAATGACATTTTTTTGTTTGGTTTTATATTTTAAGTTAAAAAAATAATTACTAATTTCATAAATAATATATATAAAAGCGAAAGTTTACTGTCATTAGCTGAACATACTGAATAGTGCACTTCAACAAAAAAGGCGTGACCTCGCAAAAGTTTTGTCACTCACCAAAAGCCTTTATAGCTTGAATGGGATACAATGCCACACTTGCCATATTCTCCATACTTAAAAATTTTAAGTTTTTCAAAAATGTGCATAAAAAGAATTTCACTGTTAATTCCGTAATCAGTGAATTTACTAACGAGTAAGTTGTATAATAGTAAAGTAGAGAAATTGTATTATAATTTCATAGGTTATACTGTTTATGTTTATAGTTTTTTTTTAAAGGTAAGTTATTTTGTGAAATGTTAAACTTACCATGATAAAAAAAAAATCTAATACTAAAATAAAAATAACAATATTAACTATATCATATAAATGTTATTATAATATTAAATAAGTATGACCAATGGCCTAAATAAAAAAAACTAACGGGTTAGTCGTAACTTTTTTGAATTTATGTATCTAACCGTTGAATTAAAAAAAAAACCTTATGAATCTGAAAGCCCCGATAATGGGTTAGACAAAACGGTTTTTTTCATATCATTAAGCAACGGCTTCTCCCCTAATCATTAAGTCGGTCATAATCATTAATTTTCCGTAGTTTGCGAAGCAATGGAGATTAAGTAGAATAAAATTCTGAAAGCAGAAATGAAATTTGATACATATATCACCATGTATCAAAATGTATTCTGTTTTATATAGACCCAAACTTAAATCAACGGCTTATGGCTAACATGAAAATCGTATAAATAGTTCCGGCGAGAGACAATTTCAAGCACCATGTTCTTATGAACATTCGTAATACTGTTGGATTTTGAAGCATATTTCTGTTAGTCTTTTACTGTAATGCTAACTGTTTACTTTTATCTTTAAATAAATAAAAAAAACACACTTTTAGTTACAATATATCTTTTGAAAATACAATTAAATATAGGATAAAGGTTTCTTCGTGGCAACGTCGTGACCCAAAAGGCTTATATATTTATCAATTTCTACAGAATGCAGTAATAGCGTAGTAATGTAAAACTAACGTACAAACACACAGCTAATCATCAGTTGACTAAATTCTATTTACTTCAGCTTAACCAAAATCAATAGTCTACAATAATGTCACAAAGGCCATTTAAAATTGTAGCTTTTGATCTCACTAAAAAAATCTAATTTTCTGACAAATTGGCAAGGAAAAAAAAAGGTAACAAGTAGTTAGGTAAGTAGTTAGGTAAAGGTAACAACTAATAAGATTTTTGCTAAAAATTAAATACCCGAGAGGAGATACAAAAGTCTTTGAAAAAATTAATTCTTCCATGTTTTTTTTTAAATAAAACTAGGCTGCTTCCGTGGCATTGCTGTATTTGCCGTTGCTTAGTAAATCGGAAGTCGAGGTGAAGCGTCAATACTGCGGGAAAAAAACTTTTGCTATAATTATTTTGCTGATTAGTTAGGCCAATATTGACGGATTAGTCAATGTCTGAAAATTTTAGTTTGTTCTCAATACGAGTTGCTCTGCGTAGAATTTGTTTTTCATGTAAATCTGGATGGATAGAAGCGTCATACTAATAACTTAGAAATATCAGCATCAGCAACATGTGATAATCCACAGCTGCAAATAGGCCTCCCCTAATGATAATTTACTTAATGCCCTAATGGATAGGGAAGTACTAGGGGAGGCCTGTGTCCAGCAGTGGACTATCACAGGCTGATGATGTAATGATAATTTAGGGGGTTTTTGGACCGTATCCAACTAAGCTTGTCCAATGCGGGTTGGTGGATGCACCGACTTTTTACATGCCCATCCGACGCATGGATCAACCTACTTTTCAGACAATTGATGGCTGATCGGCCAAAATTGCCCTAACTAACTAGGAAACAACAATAAAAATTTATTGAGTCCCCGCAGGATTGGAACCCACTACTTCAGGTTTTTTAAGCACACGCGTATACTACTAATATACGGAGGCTTACTGGAAGAAACGGAGGTTACTTGGAAATAATTCAATAAAATTTTTAATAATACAATGAAACTTACCTTTGCCCGGTTTTGTTAGCCAGCAAAATTTGTGATAGATGACTTAACTTTTAAATTTATATTTCCCTTTATGTCTATCACAAAGTTTTTTTTATTAATTTGATAGTGAAACATAGATTTATTACATTTGATAGTAATTTAGTAATTTAATATATATTACCTTGAGAGGTAACAAGATAACCTAACTAAGGGAATAAGATATATGAGTGGGCAGTTAGCTGTAAGCAGACGCCGAGTAAGGAAATATTGCATAACAAGAGAGCATATATTCGAATAGCAAATAATTATTATTTATGGAAGAATTTTGTTTCTACCGCGCTCTTAGACCGTCTTTGTCTAGGCAACGTGCATTTTGGGTTGCTTCTTACTTTGAGACTTAAATGTATTGCTATCGGAGGTTTATACAATTATTTACTAAGTAGGTGTTTCATTTTATATTAAAAATATAAAGATAATTAACCTGTAAAAACTATTGATAATCAAGCCAACAATCTTGCAAATTTATATCTATTTTACTTACTTATTTTAGCTACATAGTATAAAACAAATTCGCTTTCACTGTCACTATAAATCAATGTATGATTTAATCTTTAAAACTACGCAACGGGTTTAAATGCGGTTATTTTGATAGATAGAGTGATTAAAGGGGAAGATTTTTATGTACATTAACTGATAATTACATATTTTTACCATAGATTTTACAGATATCAGTATTACTCCCAGGTGGAGCTAGGGCGGGTCACTAGTATTCAATATTTTTATACGTTAAAATAAATTATAGGCTGCAAAGCTATAATTACCTTAAATAATTTATTGCACCGCGAGTGACACCATTTGTTGCAGCTAGTAAATATGAGAGCGGCAATCTTCATTATCAGACAAATTACTCACCTTAAAATACCGAATAGAAAAATCAAAGAAAGACCTGTAAATAAATGTCGATGACAATATTACAATGCCCTTTAGATCCAGCTCTCATCCACTCAAAGCATGTAACGTACGATAAGAAACTTTGATCCCATTAGTTTTGACCTTTCTGTGATATTTGTGTAATAGATAATAATATACGGTGAACCTAGAGCGCTGTACTTTATTTTTATGGAAGTTTTATAAAATATGAAGTAACATTGATGATAGTCCAACAAAAGTCATATCTTTATTCATTTAAAAGATTTTTTATGAAGAAGGTCGTCCAACTGATGGTAAATGATACGGGTTGACAATATGAAATTGTTACTTGCTAAACGCCTCAAGTTTATTCACTATGGATATCACCCCTACATGGGATATTATTATTATCTATCAGGTTTATTCATCTAAATAGGATTTATGAACTGGTTACTGAAAACATAGACTCTGCAATGGTATATCCGTAATTGGTCTTACAAATGTAAGGGAAACTGTACTTTATCAACGTGGATTACTCTTTGAACCTTTATCGAATGCCAGGAAATAAGATAATAAAAAAGAAACGGAATATGCAATATAAGAAATGAATACAGTTAAAGTCTGCAGGATAACACTGCTCCGGTATATTATTATTCTAACTACGATAAGTTCTCCCTTGCAGGGCATCAACTATGGTGGTGCTGCTAAATGACTTGTATCAAAATAAGAAACATGTCAAGGTTACGGTGTGAGACACATCGTGAAAATCATGTCATATTGTTTCATACAGATCATTTTAGGAATCTTTTCTACTTTGTAATTACTTTGGGTAAACGAGCCATTTCATCTTATGTTTTCAGGGGATGAGCGAATTTGTAACGTCTTACAGTACTTTTATAATGAGCAGGGCATGTATCACTAATCAACAGGTGTATGTCGTTCTTGTGTCATTGATTTAACCAATAAAAAAAATTCTCAGGCAAGAAAAAAAAGCATTGAGCTACTGTATTCAATTCAAATTTATAACTTTGATAATTTTATTGAAATGAGTGGAAGAATAACATTTACGTGCATTCTGGATTAGTTTGGGCATTAGAATTAGGCAACAGTTTTTAATATTTCTAGAAATAAGATTTATAATAAACTCATTAATTGAACAAGAATTCTGTTCATGTTTTAAAGCGGACTTTTTTGCAAGGAAGCTATACTTTAATTGTTATTTATATTTTTATATAGTGGAATAGATATACAAGCATAAATTATAACTAAAAGTACGAACATATTTATGGGCTTACTGTCCATAAGAAATGTAGAGTATCACTTTGTGGAGTAAAGAAGACATCGTAGTAGCACTTTCCGAATCAGTTTTCTGATACCAAAAATGTTTGCTTTTCGATTGTTAAATGTTAAATTATTTTTTTGTTAGTACATCGTACTCTACCGTCACTAGATTACCGTTGTTTTCTTCTAAGTTATATGTGATTTTTTTTTTCTTCTATAAAGCATTTTTTTAACAATTCCGCGGTAGGAATAGTTTACATTATATGAAATAAGGGCATATTTCTACGATAATATCTTCCTATTGTGACTACGTTTCCTCTCCAAAAGGGATTCTCGCTGTATATCGTTGCAATACAAAACAATGTAACATAATAAATGTAACCCGTGAGACACGTAAATCTTTTTCCGCCTAACTAAACCGTTTTGTTGTTGCGTGGTCTGCATAAACATTTTTTGCGTTACATGCAATTTTACCATTCACTCGAAATAAATTAGATTATTTATATCATATAATTCAGGAGTAGGTTCTGTAAATAGAAAAATAAATACTTTTTGGTTGCCCCCAACCAAAAAGTCTGGCAATAATATACTTATCAGTTCTATGGGAAATTACATCTTCATATACGATTACGATTTCGAAAATCACTTTTGATTTTTATTGAAGAATGATATTCATAGAAATTTTAATTGACAAATAATTAACTTGTGTTATTATTTATCCCCTACCAGTGAAAATACAATATTCATATCAAAATTTGATTTACATAATCCTACCCCACACCTATGATTCTGAAAAACCTCACAATAAGCTTTGGCACTGTCGGTAATTAATAGCTACGTTATAAAACTTGTTTATATTTCACATAAGAAACTAAGAGTAGTTAACCGTACACAAAATTTTCCAAACCATTGTAATTTTTATTAACTAATATATAACAATTTGGTTTACTATCTTTAGGCGTACGATCTTCCATCTCAATTATAAAGACGGTGCTTATATACCGGACTACGGTAGAATTTACATTGCTTTGCGGTAAAATTGGCATTGCTTATATTTTACCAAAAAGTTTTTGCCTAGCCTATAGACTGCCTTAGTAATTTTTTTCCAGCACTAAACCTAGCACTTTATGTACGGTAGCCAGACACAATTGTTTAGGTACGACAATACTTTACTATATTTGATATAGATATAGCATATGTAAGTAGCGTTTTCTGTTATTAACGTTTTACTACGTCGAAAATAATTATGCACTTAACACTTGATATGTACTGGGGTAGAAAACACTTTACCAGCAACAAAACAAACGTGACTAAGATATAAATTAATAGATAGCAAAGTCGTAACAATAGTTCAATAATCCTCATGATATTTACCAAATACAATTTAGATATTCCACGAGACTTTAATAAACTGAGATATATATGACAAAGATATGATTAAAAAAATATTTTTCATTCAATTTTGAACTTCTTTACATTTTTTACTGAATAAAAAATATATGATCCTACACAAAAACTTACAGATATTTTTAGATTCCCCTCATTATTGAAGCATTCGATTCTTAAGCACAAATGTATAGATTCCATTTTTAATAAGGCAAGTGCCAAGTAAAATAAAGTACTTAATCACTATATAACTAGCAATTCTTTAAACTAGTGATAATTAATGGGATCTATACAAAACTGAAATAAATTTTACGGACGAATATTAACGTTGAAACAAATAAAGATTAAGATCAATTAAAATTAAATGCAACACCATCTGTAATTAAGTATCATAAGATATTTTAATATGTCTCGTCTTATAGAATTATATTCTAGAAAGGTCTTCGGAACAATGTTTTGTTTCTTGATTAAAACAAGGGAAATGTGTTTAAGTTAAGTTCATAGCCAATATACCTTTAGTAAACTTTTTCCTCGCTATGTCCTTTAAGGGTTTTCGGGCCGTGTTCTTGGTTAAGCTTTTGAAAAGAATAAAAAAACATTTAGGGGCATGAGATATTCGGCAGGAGTAAGGTAATATTTAGTAATAAATATAGGTATAATCAGTAGTAAACGAGGCTAGCGGTGAAGTCTAACGTGGAGGCCGATTTAGCACCAACAGCCTTGAGTATTTTCACGTGTATAAGGACGTGGACAAAAGGTACGCTAGTAAGGATGTGCCCTAAGTTAGAATGAGCCATAAGGCCCAAAAAGGGCTACCTCGGCAGACAGCGCAGCCAAAGTTACAGAAAACTGCAAAAAAATGTTCATGTCAAGCTTAATCATAATTTTTCCGTCTTAGATGCCTAAAACAGGCAAGAGGAAATACTATGCTTTTAATCGGAACAAAGCTTAAGCGGTCCGTGTAGGATTCCATCCGTGTCTGGTATATTTATATAATTGGTTGATATTATTTTCCCACATATAAAATATGAGACGTCAAAAAAGCAAAACAAACTTTAACTACTTACGCTTGTTGATGAATTTATCACACGCACAAATTTCAGAAATATATCATCGATTTGCTCTCATTTCTTAGCACTAACATATGAAAAAGTAAATCCAACTGAGACTATTCTGTTCCGGTTTGTAAATTGCACGTACATAAACTTAACTAAACTTGAACGTGTAGTCACATGCACTGTGAGCTCAACTTAAAACTTTCAGTTTAGGGTCATTAAATTGATGTTTGACTTGCGTTTAAGGCTATATTCTATATCTTGAACGACCTTCTTTAGAGTACTGTTTAGGATTCGAAAGCATTTTTATAATTTTAAAACATAATATTATCAAGTTTCGAATGTACCTTATTTATATTAACGATATAATTATGAGAAGCTAAATAAGTACAGCTTATATCGTAATGCTAATGCATTAACAAGTCAATTACGAATACGGTGGCTAATCCATATTGGCGATTGGCCAATTGAGCAGTCTACATCATAGTGCACAAGTGTATGCTTGTACAAGTAAAACGTTGTTGAGTCCTCGTGGCATTCAAACCCACGACCTCCGGTTAATGAAGCCCATACCACTTGGTTACAGAGGCAGTTCAGTTAAAGTATTAAAGTATTTCCTTTTATTATTATTTTATAACAAGTTTTAAACAAAACTTTTGATTGAAAACTGTAACAGGCTTAGCGTTATATTCTTAACAAATAAATTATTTCTAAAATTATACAATGGGAAAGTTTGTGCATACACTTTTTGCTAACCGTAGACACAAAAACTGCTCAACATGTTATAATAATACTTTTTATTAAAAAACGAACGTAGAATATTATAGCGAGGCAATATAAAGCATTCAAGTGAACTATTGTAAAAACAAATAAAAAAAAGTGTCATCTTTGAAGAGTTTATCTTGTGCGATTAAATAACGTGAAGCATCAGAAAAATGGCACTTCAATAATTAATAATTTTATGTTTACACGAACATCCAATAAATTAATAACATAAAATAACTAGCGTTATAATAACATTAAAGTGTCAATTTTCTGTTCTCATCAAGTGCAGAATAATATAAGGATAAAATTTCAATGAAATGTCCAATTTTGTGACAACTGTAACAGGTCAAACTGGGAAAAAACAAGGCCAGTGATGTTTTTATTCTTTGTTGTTAGATATTTTTGAATAAACCCCTTGTATATCTAACTAAGCTTTGTTAAAAAATTGTCTTCATTTTGATAACAGTGACACTTATTTTTCAAAACATATTAATTAATATGTAACTTATAAAATAAGTTTGAAACATGTGTCATATTTGTTTACTCATTATGAGAAAGTGTAAGTTTTTTGTTACGATTGACTTCCCAAAAGTATTTTTATGTAGGGTAGAGAGATATATTGGTGATATAAGTAATTTGTGATATTTTCAACACTTTGGTATGACAGCGTCAGCGAATTGCTACAAGTGTAAACGGTATAAAACCTTTCACTCGCTCCATTAATTTGTCTCAGCGCTTGGCGAACAAAGCAATTCCTAACGCGGTCATACAAAAGTGTTTGAAAAATATCACCAAATTACTTATATCACAATATATCTCTACTCTATCATAACTTGATTTGTATATTATAAGTAAAGTATAACATAACTACATAAAATAAAGCCACAGGGGAAAGCGTTTTAAAAAAAATTGTGCTTATATAGCAAATAGAGAACAAATGTAGTGCCCAAAATTATGTTTTAATATAAAAAGAGTAAAGATGATGCTTCTACTAAGCTAAATTCATGGCAACCAGTATAAAATAAAATTGTGACATAAAAATGTAACGACTCGCTCAAGTATACACTTAAATAAGAACTATAGAAATAATAACGTAATTAGCTTCGAATTTAAGTTTTTCGTTTTGTGTTCATCAACATAGCAATTTTCTGCAAGCAGCAAATATAATCAAAAAAGTAATAGGTAGTTTGAGTCAAATTGGCTGGCAAGACAGACCGGTCTTATATTATTAAGTACGTCATAAGAATAATAATACACTGTATGTTTCCAACGTAATAACATTTTTTTGTTTATGAATACATTGCACACGCATATGAATAGTAGGCAGCAACTTTACGTTACGTCTATGTATTTTAAATAAATGTCAGTAATTTTATTTGTTTTTGTCATTTAAGAAAATACAAACGGATGATAATAAAGATTCTTGTTTTACATGAAATATCAAATATTTTACTCGACGATACTCTTCAAACTACTACGTAAAATAAAGAAAATCGTATTTAACAACCACAAAAACGAAAGTAGTATCACTATCAATATTCTAAAAATAATATATTAAATATATTATTATATGGCATTTTATTTGAGATAACTTAGAACTAATAGGAAGTTTGAAAAATACCAAATACTAAATTTGTTTTAAACTTTTTTTTCGTGTTATTTCTTCTTAGTCAATTTTTTTTAATTCTAGGTGGATTACTATGCGTCCATGTTTAGCTTTCTTCTCCAAATATAAAGCTGTTGAGTTGTATGACACTGTTTAAACTAAGCACTTAAAGAATATTCGCGATTAACATTTTAATTACCTTGAGTAAAGGTTAATTAATATAAGTAACATAGTAACAATCAAATTCTATCTAAACCAAACCGACTTAGTACACCGCTGCAGCTGACAATAAATTAACGATGCCATAAATGCCATTTTATATGACGGCAATGAAAAAAAATAAAGCGAAATAATTTATATGCAATGAATTAAATAATTATTTCTTTTATTTACGCGATTATTATTATTTAATGAATTAAATGTTAATCTATAGAACAAACGATGACAAAACGGATAGGCTATAATAACAATCACGTTAAAGTGATGCAGTGCGGAAAATTAAAAATCTATTTTCTTTGATCACAAATCGCCTTTTTGCCAGGCTCGTTTATGTGGTCAAAATTTCAAAATTGACCTTATGTGAAAATTTTAATCAAAATAGGAAATAGTGGAAAATGCAATTTTCATTCACTCTTTAGTCATGATAACTAGTAAGCAAAATACAAATCAATACCGTTTAACTAGCACTTGAATTCTATTTAGAAATGTATTACCTTGAATTACATAAGCAAATGAAGAGTCAAAATATAATAAGTGCATTAAACAACTTCCTCCGTACTCTACCCTACCGACTGCTTACGTAGCCTAGTGGTATGGGCGTGTGCTTTAGAAACCGGAGATCGTGGGTTTATATGCAGGGACTCAACAAGTTTCCTAGTTGGTTAGGCAATTTTGGCCGATCACCCAATTGTCAGTAAAGTAAGATGATGGGATTGGACCAGCGTGGTTGATACGGTCCAAAAGCCCCCTAATGAAGGAGGTGTGCGTTAGGAGAGGCCTGCGTCCTGCAGTGGACTAATACAGGCTGATAATGTGATGAGCTATAGCTCGAAAAGTAATCCTTATTAAAACATTAATTTTAGGCAAAGTCCGAGTCACAGATCTAGCGTGCTAACAGGTCCATAGTGATGGCCTTAGTCAACATTAATATCCAATAGGTTGATAAAATATTAAATAAAGACAGAAGTCTCTTAGTTACAATGGAGTACAAGAAGTGTGATAAATTATTTTTTACTATTTAAAATATTTAAATGTCTATATAGTAATTACTAGTTGTGTTAAGTTATAGTACAACTACGTATATTCGTTAATAAAGTGTATATAAGATTTGTTTATTACCACTTAAACAAAAAACAAATTATAATATTTAATAAAAAGTTCAGCAAAATAATTAATTTATTATTTTCAAATTAGCCTGCATAATTGTGTTTTCTTAAGGTTGGTAATGTGTGAATAATTCTAAACGTATAATTTTGTCCCATTTTGTGTAATAGTTACAGTATTTACATATTTTATAGACGTAGATATAAAGATTATTTGAGCAAATATTATTTCATTCATCATCAGCCTGTGATAGTCCACTGCTGGACATAGACCTCCCCTAATACACCCCTATCCATTAGAGGATTTTTAGACCGTATCCCACCACGCTGGTCCAATGCGGGTTGGTGGGTGGACCGACTTTTTACATGCCCATCCGAAGCATGGATCATCTTACTTTTCAGACAATTGGGTGATCGGCCCAAATTGCCCTAACTAACTAGGAAACAACAATGAAAATTTGTTGAGTTCCCGCAGGATTCGAACCCACGACCTTCGGTTTCTAAGTCACACGCCTATACCACTAGGCTACGGAGGCAGTTATATATATAAAAATATTATATATATATAAATATTATATAAAGGAAATTTTTGCAGACGTTACTTGGAAAGGTCAAAGGTCATTTCTACTGGTAATAAAACATAAAAAAATACGATAATAATACGGCCACGCTTTGATTCTTTCTCTTATAACTCTTTGAAATATTTTAAGGCTTATAGATGTGTAGCTGTTCTACATCGAAGTCAAGTTAGAAATATTCCGCTCCAATGTCAAAACCATCTTGCTGTACGGGTGCCAAGACAATCCTTAGACTGGGATCTCTAAGGATAGCGTAAACGTGGCCTTCCAAAGCAGACTTAATGAAGAACTGCAGCTGTACAGGCGCAAGCAATAGATATGACGCGGGTTGAAGTGAAGCGCGAAGCTCAAGATCGCTCGGGATGGAGAGGAACTATGGACGCCCTCTGCTGGACCATTGGACTTTTAGTCAAAGTAAGTCAAGCAAAATGTTTACAATTGAAGGTAGTGTAAGAAGTGATAACAATGGCACTATTACAAATGCAAAGAATAACCATGGACAGAAAAAAACATTGAATTTATTAAAATCCGCAAAAATTTTTGTTAGAATCGTTTAAAGTTATAAGACATTAATTCTCGCCTAGCGCTTAAATCTTATTAGGTTTTTTTGTTAAGATGTCCATTAAAATATATTTAAATCCTAAAAAATGTCGAGTACTCTTGGATTCTAGAGGAAATAACTTATTTGAAAGTTCTTCATTACTTTTCTAAGGTACTTTAAAAACTTCATTCGTATAAATTAAACGCTTTACAATAAGACAAGTATTTGACACGACATTTTTTGTTTATTATTTCTATAAACGTAATTTTTTATTTATTGTTATAAATATTCGTCTTAGCCAGATAAGAAAATTATTAAAACAAGTTAATCATTATTATTACTTACCTATATAATATACATATTACTCCCTTTTATAATCAATTATTACAGTAAAATGTGATCATTTAAGCTGTGTTTTCAGTCTACAATTAAGTTTATCAATTTTAAGCTTGATCAATACCAATTATAAAATAAAAATATTATGACTAGACGAAAAGGCAAAAAACAAAGACAATACCAAATATAATCATAATAAAAATTATCTTCGCAAGTTTCTGCAGCCGTTGTGCAACTAGCAAGTATTTTAGTATTATAACATATCCCCATGTTATGTAGAGACATTGTACAAATATTTTTTTTAGTAAATAGATAAAATTAAAGTTTCTCGTAGCCTCTCTTTTGCACAGTTATTCATTTCCACAGTTTTACAACTAGAGTAGTGACACAGCTAAAATTATAACACCAGTAAAAAAAGTAACTTTCGTTAGATTAGCATTTGCAAGGCCAAAAATCTTTAAGTTAATACTTTGTTCTAACGTTCAATGTTCATTTTTTCTGACACCCAAATATGTGTTAATGATTGTTTTTATTGTATATAAAACAAATTATATTCATACAAAAATTTAATTGCTGCACATTTTTATTGCTTCTATTTTTATACAATTTTACATAATCGAAATTGTTAAAAGAAATTAATAAAATTTATTATTTAGATATCTTGTGAACATTAGGACATATATTATAACTCGAACTTTGATGAGATTAAAAGCAACTTTAAACGGAAAGGTCTTAACTTATCTAAAATATGTTAAGCTTGGAAATAATGAATGGAAAAAATAAAGAAACGATCCGCATATATTAAATTGACTTTATAACAAAGTGATCGTGGAAATTTGTTTTATGTGAAAATAATAAATAATCCAATAATCTAGTAATAATGTGATAAGAAAGTCAATGAAATGTTAGAAGTATTATTAACATTTTCAAAGATCCATCGAGAGGAAACAACATAAAAAAGTTGTTCTATCAAGTCGAAAGCTATTTCCTGTTTGCTGCAAATGTAAAAGGAAAAGTTGAACAATGTCTCCTTTCGGCCCGATAGATACGATAAATAGACCATAAATATCGCTGACCACTTAATGGGGAACGACAATAATACGTGAGTATATCAATTGTGAAGAAAGGACAGAAAGCCAATTGATTTATGTCTATAAACATCAATACCAGGAATGAACTACCTATTAGAAATAATCGTAAATTGTACTCTTCTACTCTATTATGACCATTGCTTTGATAACTAAACATTACTATGATGTAGACTAATAATATGTACAAGTAAATAAACTTGGGTCTCTTTGTAACATGAAAAGAACCGTTTTTGAACGATTACAATGTGTTGACAAACCGATAAATATAATGTGTCCTCTACGTCAAGCCGAGACGAGGTGACAGGATTGATCGTTACCATCATCGTAAAAAAATCTGTCTCAGAAAGTTTTTAGACAGCGTAAAAGGCCGTAAATTATTTTGCCGTTTCCTGAATTCCTGCCGACTGATTTACTTTACTGGTGGTAGGTCCCCTTACAGGGGACCGTCTGGATTGGTACAACCGCAGTGCTTATTTCTGCCACCAGGTAGTAGCGTGAAAACACTGCTGTGTTCCGGTTTCAGGACACTGTACCCAGCAAAATAACTGGGTAAACGAGACTCAATAATGTACTCTAGTTGATTTCGACTACAGCGGCCAATCTGTATTAGAGATCAGCCAACTGTATTATTAGAGATATTATAGTGCACAAATGTACGCGCAAACACAGGCGTAATCCATGTCCCTATATACTTACTACTACGAATAACCGACACGACAGGAGAAAGTAAGGCGCAGGACCGGCTTTATATGCCCATCCAAAGCGTTGAACATCTTACTTTTCAGGTGATTGGGTGATCAGCCCAAATTTACCCTAACCACCTAAGAAACAACAATGAAAATTTGTTGATTCCCGCAGCATTTGAACCAATGACCTCCAGTTTCTAAAAGCACACGCCCTTACTACTAGGCTACGGAGGCAGTTAAACTTAACTATTAGCATTACTATATAACTTAACTATTACTAGTATTGTCGATGTCTATGGGCGTCAGAGACCACTTGCCATCAAATGGCCCGACTGCTAGTCTGCCTAGGCTCTGCGTAGGCAATTAAAAAAACTTTAAAGCGATACTGGGAGTTATAATTAAAATAGTTAGTGATTATTTCCATCCATCTTATTTGAATGTCGATTCGTCTAACTAGAGAATTTTTGGGTATATTTGGGATTTCGATTGATTTACCTACAAATTTTTCCTAACATTGGTAAAAGTAGTATCACTATCTGGCTCGCAAATCAAAACATTACAACTAAATAAATATAGACACAAGGCGGATAAAGTCGCGGGCAACCGCTAGTATTAAATAAAAATTAAGAGGTGTTTTAAAACAATTAATCCAAAGTTTAGCGGTTAGATATCAGTCGTTGATTTTTATTGAAAAAGTTCAGTTTACGGATCGCCGTCAAGTATGGATAACAGTGAGGATGCATGGTCAAACCCAAAATTAGTTCTTGATTTCGTATGGTGAAACTATTAAAAGTTGTAACGTAGGCTACTTTTAATCCAAAATAATTCTAAAATCTGAATATAACACTAAACCTTGAACTGCCGTAGTAAGTAATTGAACAGAATCCACGATAAAACATCTCTGTACAACTTAGTAGAATATATTTATTTTCATATGTAACTTTACTGTGAACAATAGCTAGTGCCAAAATTTTAAATAACATAAATAAAATGAAAAATGTAATAGCTAATAGCTTTTGCTTAACAGAATTCATAGCTTAAAACTAAGAATGAGATTTTAGTTCTTGGACCTCTTCATGTAAAAATATTTTTTGACGACATCCCAAAAAAAAGGGTTCTTAATTTGGAGCGTATGTTTTTTTATATATATTACCTTGTTGCTCCGCTTATACTGGTCTGAGTTTATTTATTCTTTTTTAAATTTTGGATATGAGTTTCTGTCTCCCTTTTTAATTTTGTTATAAGAAACTTAAAAGATAATTTAGAAATAAAAAAAAACACTACACCAAAAATCACAACCTTGTTCGATTAAATTATAAACATTGTAAAAACCGTAAGAGATAGACATAAAGAATGTTTCACATAATTGTAAATCTTGAATTGTTTTACAACAAAATTAGCGATAACATATGTCTGTGTATATATATATATATATATATACAAAACAACGATAATACAAAGTGGTTTTCCACGTGGGATTCGAATCCTTCGTTTTATCAAGCAGGGGAACTTTTATGTAATTCAAATAATTATAATAAATTTCAAAAATTACTTATAGTAATTTAACTAGTACTTCCCATGATCCTAACACAATAAATCAGATGCTTTTATTTTTAAGTAAAATGTTACAATACTTAACAGGATTTAAATTTTAAATATAAAAATACACGGAGGAAATGTAGTAAAATGAAAAAAAGAACCGCAAAGATTTCAGCCCATTATGTTCTCCTTGGCCGTCTCATTTTATCTAAGAAATTTTAATATTTCGTGTAGGACCGGTAAAATTTTTTAAAACTGGTTTGAATTAAACTTTAGTATGAAAAGATTCTACTTTCAAATTGGTTTTAAATCTATTGAACCCAATAAATTGTTATTACTTTTGTTCAGCGGAAACTTTATAAAATTAAATTCACGACAACTGTTTGAACTCATGATAAATTGTTATATGTCTGAAGAACCAAATTCCTGTCACAAACAGAGACTTTTGAAAGCAGTGTTATAAAGGACTTAGCAAAAAAGAAAAAACTCACAGGGATAACATGGATTTACTTATGCCGTAAGTTTGTTAAGGTTTTCTTAATTATTACGGTTGTTATAGGTTAACAATTTTCCCCCGAACAAGTTTGCAATAGCAGTACGATTCAATACCCTCGTGGCGTTTAATCCGTGCGATTGCGACATTTCCATCTTAGCCCCCGCAAGGACCGGTTTGCATAGCCATTTCCCCACGGTAAAAAATATGCTATGTAAATCTGAGTCACGTCACGAGTAACCTAATCTATACTAGTATCTTAAAAAGAAAAGGTTTACTTATTTTGAGCAGACTCTGAAACTACTACAAAGCTAAATTATCCTTGAGTAACAAAGATTCCTTTTTATCCCAAGAAAATCTATTTTAAAAAATAAACATAACATAGCCAGAGACCTAGACACCCCGCTAGTTTATTTAAATAAACCTATATCGGACGTTTCAACACTTTAATTCCTTTAAACACTTTAGAAACGTTGAAGATTTACAGCATTTAAAAAGACCGTCGAGGTTAGCATGGGGCGTTATCTATTTTTTCCGATAAGTAATACCGAAACATATTATTATTAGGTGAATATTATTGGGTAAACAAGGCTTACACCACATCGCAAGGCGGCGCGTGGACTTGTGGACTCCAGTGAAATACCTGAATTACAAAATGATAAAAAATTAAAGAAACGTACATTTCAGACGCAAAGCTTTGCTGTTCATGTTTGATATGTCAATTCGTTTAACTAAGTAGTTTATATTAATTTACCACAAAATTAAAGGCCGTAATATAAACATTTTAACGTAGTAAAATTCATCCTAATGAAAAATTTAATTTGAATAGCCTTTAGTCCATCAAGTAAAAATACAAACTTTTTGCTGCATTTACTACATATACCAAACGATATATTTTCACATGAATTATTTTGAGTCGTTTATGTTCTGGGTTTGGATTTGTATTAAGGTAATTTAAGGGACATATAAATGCTGTATTTTTTATATTTAATATCTAAACATTTAATGTACAAGAATAATTTTAGAGTTAAGGTGATTAATTTGTTACATAAAAATATTGTACATGATCTTTTTATGGGCGTAAAACTGTAAAAAAGCAGTGCCTTTTAACCGTTTTACCATCGCAAGGCCAAATTTTACTTTAAAGCAATACAATATTAGAAAGTTGCGGTTAAAAAGCCTGTTGCTTGTGAAACACCACTTACCCGTCGATTCCGCCTCTGCATTTTAAATCGCTCATACGTCATAAAGTATTCAATTAATCAAAATGTCATCTGTGATACGTTCTATTCACTAAAAATAAAGAATTTTTTGATGCGTAAAACTTTCCATTAACTTACCATATCAACTTAAATGAGGTTTAAATATGTATCATTGCAATTTTTTAAGATATTCTACATTAAAATGGCTATTGTGGGTTATTCTTAAAATAAAGATATATGCTTCGCGGACTTCATTATATAATAAATTAGCATAGTTTAAGTCCTTAAAAGTCGCAACGTTTGCAAATTAATCCCTCGAGGTTGTGATTATTTGACGCTGAAATTTTCTTAATTTCCAAAATTATTTAAAATTATATAAAATATATCTTTTCAACTACTTAATTAATAATTATTAAAAAAATAATAGAACCAAATGACATATAACATCTATCATTTTTCAAAAAAGAATGAACAGAATCGGACCATTAATTAGTTGCGGAGCAAAAAGATAACACAAACTCCTCCTTTTGGAAAGTCGGTCAATAAATAATAAAACAAATAACGTATCGGAAGCGGACTTTTGCATTTCCCATGGGCAGGACTAATTTTTGCTATCAGGTAAAAGTCGTCAGGTAAGCTATTAAAACATAAGCTGAAATTCTTTAAACATTTTTTTAGCAATCGAAGTTTTTTATATCTTTAAGTTATTTTTTTTGTACTTTTACGTTTGCTCTGAGCAAAGTTGCAAGTTTATAAACAATAAAAAAAATTTATTGTCAACTTGCTTTTACGTAACCAGTTTCACTCAGCTACATTACATTTGTAAATAACCAATTAATTAGTCTTAATGTGAAAAGCCTTGGGCTTCATTTCTGGCTGAAAAGACTGCTCAAGCGTGTTATTTAAATTAAGTATTCCAATTACGACAGTTCATGTTTTATCTGAATTTATTAATATATGAACACTTTCTGTAACTATAGATATATAATTTAGTAAATCAAACATTTTAAAACCAAGTCAAAAATAAATAATTTAGTTTAAACTCTATTAAACACATTTTAAAGTCTACGTTTTTGTATTATAAAAACTATTGCAAAAAAAATATTTTGAGATTTTTGTTAGAATCTTTGGGTATTCTTTTACTCAAATTAATTTTCACTCTAATTACGAGGAAGGTAAAAGCCAAGGTATTTTATTTTTATAAAAAGAATATAAAAATAGGTATGACAGAATTTGATAACCGATTAAAAGGATTAGTTACCCTTTAATTAATAATTTGACATTATTAGTTTACACCGAAACGAAAAGAAGAAGTCATGAATTAATGCAGAGAATACTAAAATAAAGTACTTGACTTTTAACATTCCCACGAGAAGATTAATAACACGGTGAATAAAGAAAAGAGACGAAACATCGATTCAATGCCTGCCTTGTGAATTATGGGCTCATTAATAACGCTTAGAAGTGAAATCCGATGTTTTCTTCTGTGAATTTTGTGCAGCAAAGTAATCTTGAGTCTTATTTTTTTATGTTTATTACTGTGGTCGATATGGTTAACTCTAGTTATGGCCCTAGAACGAATGGAACTATGATTTGATGTTTTTATTAATTACTTTTGGTAAAGTTTTATTGAAATAATAATTTATCAACGATTAAAGGGAACTTACCTTTAATTAAATTTCATCAGTAATTACTGTTTTTGTTATCGTAATCACGTGATAGGCGAGTTCGAATTGACGGCTGAAAAGACGACTTCACTCGTTATCTATTTTCTTGATCCAGCTCATCTAATGTCAAGGAATAGGTTCATTATTACATTGGTATTAACTTAACTAAACTTTGACAGTAAAGTTTGACAAAACAAAACGTTGTGCTGGCAAAATCTGAAATTTTCATCTTAATAAATTCAAATATTTCGAATACATTCAATGAATTGTTAAAAAAATGTATGTTTGTATCTAATGTAACAATGTTAATAAAAAAATACTTTCTAATGAATATACACAACATAATGCTTTGAATAAATAAATTTATAACATAAATATAACTTGTGAAATCCTAACTTGTGAAATCCTATTAAATCAATTTTTTTTTTTATTTAACAATTTAATTGTTAAATAAAAAAAGATTAAATTTGCCACAATAAAGAAGTTAAGGGTATTATTTACGTCACTATATTCGACCACAATTTTACGATCTCATTGCAATAATTACGTAAGTTTAATGAGGAAGAATAAATGTATGCCATTTGCAAAGAAAACGATACAACGATATTTATTGTCAGACAAGCGCTGCCTTTGTGAAACACAGTGTGGAATGTTTTAAATCCTATCTGTCGCAAGCCAAAGACAAGAACTTTTACCCAAACAATACACTGGACAAATCGCCATTGAAAGCAGAACGCAGTATTGTTTCAACTATTCCTCTGCTTTCTTTAGCTACAGCAGTTCTTACTGGACACTGCGGCGGTTCTTCCAGTTCGTAAAAAAGGTAAAGAGGCATCAACTACGGAAGATATTACGTTGATGAGTGAGTGTTTACATCATCAGCCTGTGATAGTCCACTGCTGGACATAGGCCTCCCCTAATACACCCCTACCCATTAGAGGGTTTTTGGACCTTATCCCACCACGCTGGTCCAATGCGGGTTGATGGGTGGAACGACTATTTACATGCCCATCCGACGCATGGATCATCTTACTTTTCAGACAATTGGGTGATCGGCCCAAATTGCCCTAACCAACTAGGAAACAACAATGAAAATTTGTTGAGTCCCCGCAGGATTCGAACCCACGACCTCCGGTTTCTAAGCCACACGCCTATACCACTAGGCTACGGAGGCAGTTGATTGAGTGAGTGTTTATTAAATTTATTAATAAAGTGTAAGTAAAACAACAATTAAATGTATTTAAATTGAGTAATATGTATTAATCTTAGCTTTCTTCATTTCTGGGAATTTAGCAATCAAACCATAACTCAGTGTACATACGTCGCTTTTACAGTTTAACGTTCTGACTTTAAACAATCCTTATTCTTAATTCAACCTGCTCTTACGTGGAATAAGCTGCTTTCCGACATTAAGATGGCTAAGAATCGCTATGAGCTCTAAAAATAGAGTTTGTAACGTCTTGCTAAAGCGAATTATGGCAACAAAAGATGTATTCTCTTTATAAAAATTGATGTTTGTATTTGTGTTCGTATGTTTGCAACTCACCTAAAATGTTTATAATATAAATGTTTATAACATTTGACGTAAGTTACACAATAGTGATGTTATTATATATCATTATTTATTCATTAACTTTATCACAGTTTGTTTATTTCTTATTGTATACCTTAAACTTATGCTTTTTAATCACTTACTTAATGCTGGTGGCATTATCTCCTCTTGCCAGCAGGATGGAGTGACGACAATCGCAAAGTGGCCGGTGTGGGCTGAATGAGAATAGCCAAAGATCGGAAGCAGTAACGTGCATTAAAGGAGGCCTATGTACAGCGTTGGACTGACATAGGCTGAAGATGATGGAAATTTTTGTGCCCAAAAAGTTTCTAGAAATGTATTTTATAAATATTTGCATCTAAAGAGTGTATAGGTTTAAAAAATCTCCATGACGTCGCAAGGATGTCCTTGTTCCCTTTTTAGTATTTTTATTATTTTAATTTTGATTATTTAGTACAAGGGCTAATTCAAGTTTTGTTATTTAATTAACCTTTGTTACTTCTTAGGTAACAGAATGAGTAAGATTATGATGGGCGTACTTTACTTTATCTTAAATTGATTCATTCAACTATTTCGTAAAATAATAACATTCCGAGACTATTTTATGCTTCATATGCCTTCAATACCTTGATAATATACCTTTGTACAATGACAAACACGCTATGTGTTTGTCTATCCCATCTTTAAAAATCTACGACCGGAATTATATTTACGTCCTGACTTAGGGTTTACAAAGCTAATAAACTGAAATAATTCGTAATTAAAACACGGAGTGACATCTTGCTGTCGTTTTGAAACGTTAAATTGAAATTAATGCATGGAAATAATAACGCAAAGTTGCAAATTCAACATCTCTTCGTCGATGATTACCGCGGACGAACGGAGCAAGGATGATTACACATTTGCATAAGTAAAAGTGAATTGCCATCGTAAAGGCTTGTATGAACGTAATTGGTACCAGTGTTTGAATTTAGTTCTCTACATATCCCATATATATGATGCATACAATTTATGGCGTATACTTTTGTAGAACTTTATTTAAGTTGTCTCTTACGTTTTGGTCAACGGTTGAATATCTCTGAATCTGTTTTTTATAAAACTTGCTTTTTAAAAAAAAAACATTTAAATCGTTATTGTGTATTTAGTAATTAGGAGGAAGTTGGGTGAATTGATACAGGAAAATTGTAAATCAAACGAAATATTTATAAATTTTAATTTTAATCAATTTTCTTATGAAAATTATGTCAACAAATTATGATTCCAAAATAAAATTGTTTGAGATGTAAAAAAATATTATTACGTGTTTTGTAAAAAATTGCTTTTAAATTATTCTGCCCTGCTAAACGGGTTCAGGTTTGGAGTATGTATTTTTATCCATTATATTATAAATTAATGACATAAGGATAAAACAAACGAACTTAATAGAAAAGTACCAAATTGATGTAAGCAGATTTTTATCAAATTTCGCGAGCATATCCCATGGCCTACAGCAGTTTGCATAAAAATTAACGGGCAAAAGCGATTTGCTTTAATTAGCGTAATAGCATATTGTGTTTACAAAATCAATGGCAATTTTTTTTTTAAATAATCAATAGTGAATTAAGATTACTTATTTTTTATGTTTCTACTTTTTTTTTTTCTTTATTATTATTTTTATTTGATTAACTTAACTATATAAGTAGTTTATGATTTAGTTTTGTATTAATGAAATTTAAATAAAGCTTGTCTAACTTGCTTGTTTCAGTAGCTGAAGTTGGATTTTGAAAATTAATAGTTCAACAAGTAACATAAATTTAAGTAAAATAAATTCAGTTAAAGATGTAATGTGACATAACACTGCGTTTCGGATTTTCTGGCTTGGGGCTGTTTACTGATTTCTGTTTTTTTTTTACTTGTGATTGTGACTGGACAGTAAGCAAGAGGTGATTTATTGATGATGCAATAAACCAATAATATTTACGATGCATAATAGTAACGTATTTGTTTAATGATATTTCAAGTCTATGCTAGATGGTTTTCCGAATTGAATGCAAAAAATCCAAAGCACATATCATGTCTGATTTTACAATTATACATTGAATTACATAAATAAACAGTTTCCTCTATAGTGAAATTTAAATTATTTTATGATCTTTGTTCAATGAAAGAATATTAAAGTTTAGAATTTGTGGAGAGATATTTTTAGGTAATGCATTTACATTCTTTGTTTTAAAATTCTTAGTATTTATTTAAAACTTAAAGCTATATTTTTTTTAATTAAAGCTAGGTTAAAAACCTGCATTATAAACTGTGATGGCCTAGCGAGCGACTCTAGCTGAACGAAACATAGCATAATGCATTTGGTATTTTAAGCATACTTATTTAATCATATTTAAAATATTTTTATGAGTAAGAGGTTTTTGGGATGAAAAAAGGTAATTTTCCTTCTTAGAGTATGTTTTAAGTAAGGTCATTATGGTTGATGGTGAAGATAAGCTATTTACAGCTTTAAGTCATATAACCCGTAGTTTTGAAGATAATAACACACTCCCACTTTATCTTTCGATAAGTGCTAAAGACAAACAACTTAAGGGCATTAATTAAAAAAATTCAAAGAGAAACGGGTCATATTTGTTCCATGAGCATTTTAATAAATAATTACACATGTTCAACAGCAGATGGTGTTCTAGTTCTGTCTTAGGTCTCTAATTTAAAATATACGCCATTGTTGTCCTTTTGTGGCGGGGTTGTTTTCACACTCTTTAGTAACACCACCAGCCCTAGCCTCTAATGTAACATCAAAAATTTCTCTAGCCTTGTCCCAAATGGTCACAGAACATTGACTAAATCGCAGTTGCCGCAAATCCATTACCCAGTAGAAGTCAGATAATCTAGACCCAACTAGGCACAAGACTTCCAGCTAATATTGACGACTTTACCGGAAATTCAATAATACTCGCAAAATAAGGAGAAATCGATGATACTATTACAAATATCGCCATATTTCACACTACAGCTGCTAATGGGGTCGGTTGAAAACCACCTGATGGTAATGAGCCCCACAACGTAAAGTAGAAGTCTATCCTAATCCATTGATAATGCAAAGTATGATGCAATTCAGATGCCAAGAATTTTAACATATTTAACAATCAAGACATTTAAGCTGGTACGTATCGTATGTTGTCTAGCAATTATCAATATAGTTACTGTTTTATAGACTCTATATTTTATTTTATAAATCCGTCAAATTAATCGTTATATTGAGTTTTTTTTTAATTGAATATCTAAAATAATATTATTTACCGTTATTGACGCAAGGAACCTCTAAAAACATTAAGTGTCACATACATAACTTAATGTTAAAAGTTTTATTATTCCACAAATGTAATGACATATGAAACGTTACCATTGATATTTTGTCAAATTTAATGATCGCAATACTTATTTGAATTAAAATGGAAAATATAAAAATATACGAGAAAGAGTAGGAATAACATATAAAAAATTTCTGAAAAGATTTTACCACATTGTGCTCAGAGGCCGACTGATTTTCATTTTGGCTACAGAAATATTCTTAAAAGAGGCGCTCTTTTTAAAAGTGGCTCAAATTACACAAGAGCGCAGAAACGATTGTACTGTAATGATGTGTACGTAGAATATAATTGTGCCACTGCAAATTGACATCTAAATGTATTGTACCGAATATATTTGTTAAGTCTATACACTTAAGCCAACAATAACTTAAAAATACTTCATATTAAAGCGGACAATACCTTTTACACCTTTAGATATATTGTTATCGAAACATCCTTAAGAAATCAATTATTTTTTGTAAAATATCTATGAGGAGAATTAATAGTTAATATATAAACAATTAATAAAAAACTTTACTGTGAATTACCTAATTCTTCTCTACAAATTTTATAACCATTATTTTGTTAGGAAACAAAAAACATTCAAAGTCCATGATGTTCATCATATTGTCGAATAATAAGAGAATTAAATCTATCAATATTTTTTATTCTTTGAAGATCTCAAGGTCTCTTTTTTACAAGGGACCGCCCGGGGTAGTACGTAGCTAGAGTACTTACTGGGTAATGAGGCTTATCACCCCAAGTGTCACGGCCATGAGGGGATATGTGGCGTCTTACGCCGGGATATTTAGGGCAGAACGTATCATTTCCCACTAGCTAAATAGATAGGTAAAACGAGCAGGACGGTCGTCTCATTCCTTTTACCAATAATAAATAAACAAAATAAATTAATATTATACATATAAAAGCAATAACATTTAAATTTTCACTAAAAATATGAAATGAAAAATGAAGGCAATTTACAAATGCAACCCTTAGCTTTTCATATGTTTGTATTCCTTACTTCATATTAATGCTACAAAAATTTTTGTAGCTATTCGTGCTAATGAGTTTACAAATGTTCAAATTGAGTTTGGTTTTGTTTGAAAAGCCTTGATTCCATAGAGCACGATATAAATTTTTGACTACGTTTGCTGCATTTACTGGATGCTGTGTTTTCAAATGACAAATTGAAAGTCTTTGTTGAGTGACTTTCCAAGAGAAGAAGTTACTCAATCCAGAGCGTATGTCTTTTTTATATATGTTACGTCGTTGCCCCGCTCCCAGTGGTCCGATTTTGCTCAGTCTTATTTTAAATGATAGGTAATAGCCGTCATTTGGTCCCCTTTTTTATAATTTTAAGTTATTGTGATTTGTGATGTTTGAGAAATAAAATAAAAATACGTCATCATAAAGTGGTGCAATTAAATTGCGAACGCTGTCGAAACCGTAAAATGGTCTGTATTAAAGTCCGCGAAATAAAGCTATGTTTAAGAATAAACTATACTAACCGTTTTCATGTAAAACATTGTTAAAAAGTCCAATAGGGCAATATTCATAACTTATTTAAAGACCGTCTCATATTGCGCAAAATGTTTATATACCATTTGAAATCGGTCATATTTTTTTTGTTTAAATTCCCCTTGTTTATGTTCTTTCTGTTAAATTAATCTGGATATCTAAAATAGGTAAAATATTGAAGAGGCCCTAAAATTGCCATAATGTTAATGACAATTTGTTTTTAAAAATTATACAAAATGTTATATATTTTAAGAAATATCCTTCAAGTCAAATAAAAAGTGTGTTTGAATTTCTATGTCAAGTTTATCTCATTGAAAAAGTAATATGCTACGGTTAAATTTAAGGATATTATGACACACATTGCAGTTGTTGTACCTTTTTTCTGCCATATTGACGTCTGGTTGGAAATTGTTCACAATAATAGAAATCACATATAATTAACTTCATCGAAATCGGTTCAATGGTTTGTACGGACAGACAGAGTTTTAATATTAGTATGTATTGGATGTATCATCATCATCATTAGATGATGATACAACCAATGTCTAGTCCAGCCCAATGCAATCCAATTTCTATGTCTATTAGTCCACTGCAGGACGCAGGCCTCTCTAACGCACACCTTCTCCATTAGGGCTTTTGGACCGTATCCCACCACGCTGGTCCAATGCGGGTTGGTGTGGTGACCGACCTATTGCCTCATCCGACGCATGAGCTATGTTTCTTTCAGACATTTCCGGTGATCGGCCCTGATTGCCTTAACCAACTAAAAAACAACACAAAAAATTGATAGATTTAGGAATAACGCATTCCAGTCATTTTAAATCTCGTAAATTTGACCATATCAGACATATCGGTCCCTACGACCTCCGGTTTCTAAATCACACGCCTTGCTAGAGGATACGTTAGCAGCGACTCGTATAGGTATTAAATAATTATTCACTCATTTATAATTTTTTGTTGATCGGGGCTGATTGCTGGGTTTTCTGCTGTAATCCTCGAAAAATGTTCCCAATAAGTAGCCTATCACTCCTTAACTGTTACTAACTCTACCGGTATGTAGAAATCATCAGCACACTACAAGTACCCAGACGTTAAACAAAATTTTAGTTAAAATGCATATTTCATTAACATATACTTAATTGCGCAGCAAAAAATCAATTGTCAGTTCGAAGATTGCCGATATTCCTAAACAAATTGCAAGTACTATAAAATTTACAAAACTCTGGAAAACCAATAATCACTCCAGATTATGACGGGACTTTCACTTAAAGATAGTTAATGTATCTGGGAGGAACTTAGGCTTCCTCTTATATAAAAAAAATATTTGTTTATAATTTTACCAAGCGGGTAAGGTTGCGGGCTGCACCTAGTATAAAATATGTTTTATTAGTTAAGTATAAAGCACATTTATCTATGATTTATTATTTATTTAGTCTAATCCTTTCAACCATTTTCTCACTAATTCAAATTTATCATTACATGTAATTATTTTACTAGTTTTAACTTTGACAGCATAGCATTCCAGTTTTGCAGTTTTTATCGTTTTGCATTTCTCTTTGAAAGCCGGTCACTACGTTTCATAATGGGCGCTACTCATCTTGCAGCAGTTTTCGCTTTTCTCATGTTTGGCACTCTTTATTTAATAAGGCTTTTTAATTTTAGTCGTTTATTAACGCTTTGATTTTATTTGTATTTAAAACCTATGAATAATTAAATGGACCATAAAGATTATTGAAAATATTGAAACATGTTCAATTTGATTACATGTGTATGTTGATAATCTTACCAACAATATGTTGATTTATTATATTTAAATTTTAATCATGAATTTTGTTACGTGTAATACCCAAATTAAACAACAACATACATACATACATTCATCATGAATACCAGCTGTATGTATAGGGTGTATACATCCCAATCCATTAAGGGTTGGGACCGATCCCACCACTGGTCCAATGCGGTTGATGGTAGGACTAAATAATATATGGGAATTAAACAATATATTGGTTAATTATTGTTTAAGAGACTGAAAGAAAATTTCCAAATTTAATTACCACCAGAAGCAAAAACAGCATAATTAGAGTAATGCACGTAAAATTTAATCTACTAGCAACTAATAAAGATAAATATATGAAATATATTTTCGGATAGTCCCTTTGCAAGGGACCGTCTGGTAGTCATCCATCGGTGCCTATTTCACGCAAAGCAGTAGTGTAAAACACTACTGTGTTCCAGTTGAAGGGCACGTAGCCAGCGTGATTACTGGGTAAACGAGACTTAACATCGCATGTCTCACGGTAGGCAGCGCGTTGGTGATACCTGGGCCTTTATGTCTTGGGCGTCGAGACCACTTCCATCAGGTGGCTCTGACTGCTCGTCTTCCTGTGTATGCAAAAAAAGCAGATTAAAAATCATCATCATCATTAGATGATGATACAACCAATGTCTAGTCCACCCAATGCAATCCAATTTCTATGTCTAGCAGAAGACTGACACAGGCATGTGTTAGTCTTTTTTCGTTAGGCCTCCCCTAATGCACGCCACCACTTCTGATTTTCAGCTATTCTTATACAGCCCGCCCTAGCCACTTTTTTATGGATGTATGAATTATTGTTTAAAATATTTCTAAAAGAAATTATACACGTACTCAAAATAGTATCATAAGACACGATTCTAACTGTTACTTAGCACATTGTATTCCACAATTTGCACCAAGGAATTTGTCTTGTAGGACTTAATGATATCGTTGCTTCAGGCATCTTGTTTACGTGATGCGGCGGTCATAATTGTTGACATATTTTGATGCTGAAGAACATAATTTTATAACAGTCATTCTAGTTACGTTTAAATTTTTCTATTCTAGCTTTTGTAAATTTATAAGACTTATTACTGTAATTTAGATCTACTCAACCAACTCGACTTCATCATCATCATCAGCCTGTGATTGTGCACTGCTAGACATAGGCCACCCCTAATACACCCCTATCCATTAGGAGATTTTCGGACCGCATGCACCCTCGCTGGTCCAATGCGGGTTGGTGTGGGTGGACGAACCTGTCGCCCATCCGACGCATGAATCATCTTTCTTTTCAGACAATTCGGCGATCGGCCCAAATTGCCTTAACCAACTAAGAAACAACGCAAACAAAGTTGACAGATTTCGGAATAACTGCATTTCAATTATATTAAATCTTCCTAAATTTGACCATATAACATTGAAAAGATATAAATTTTGGCAGCTACATTTAATTATTTTTAATAGTGAAAAATAATTGATTACACTTCTTGTACTCCTTGTAACTAGGAGTATTCTGTCATCATTAAATATTTTATCAACCTATTGGATATGAATGTTGACTAAGGCCCTCACTATAGACCTGTTAGCACGGCAAATCTGTGACTCGGACTTTGCCTAAAATTAATGTCTAAATAAGAATTACTTTTCGAGCTATAGCTCATCACATCATCGGCCTGTATTAGTCCACTGCAGGACGCAGGCCTCCCCTAACGCACACCTCCTCCATTAGGGGGCTTTTGGACCGTATCCCACCACGCTGGTCCAATGCGGGTTGGTGTGGGAGGACCGACCTATTGCCCATCCAACGCATGAATTATCTTTCTTTTCAGATAATTTGGTGATCGGCCCTAATTGCCTTAACCAACTAAAAAACAACACAAACAAATTGACAGATTTAGGAATAACTGCATTCCATTCATTTTAAATCTTCGTAAATTTGACCATATCACGACATATCGGTCCCTACGACCTCCGGTTTCTAAATCACACGCCTTTGCCATCAGGATAGGTTGGCAGCGACTCGTACAGGTATTAAATAATTATTCACTCATTTATAATTTTTTTGTTGATCGGGGCTGATTGCTGGGTTTTCTGCTGTAATCCTCGAAAAATGTTCCCAATAAAGTAGCCTATCACTCCTTAACTGTTACTTAACTCTACCGGTATGTAGAAATCATCAGCTTACACTACAAGGACCCAGACGTTAAACAAAATTTAAGTAAAATGCATATTTCATTAGCATATACTTAATTGCGCAGCAAAATATCAATTGTCAGTTCGAAGATTGCCGATATTCCTAAACAAATTGCAAGTATTATAAAATTTACAAAACTCTTGAAAACCAATAATCACTCCAGATTATGACGGGACTTTCACTTAAAGATAGTTAATGTATCTGGGAGGAACATAGGCTTCCTCTTATATAAAAAAAATGATTTGTTTATAATTTTACCACGCGGGTAAAGTTGCGGGCTGCACCTAGTATTAAATATAATGTTTTATTAGTTTAATATAAAGCACATTTATCTATGATTTATTATTTATTAAGTCTAATCCTTTCAACCATTTTCTCACCAATTCAAATTTATCATTACATGTAATTATTTTACTACTTTTTACTTTGACAGCATAGCATTTCACAGTTTTGCAGTTTTTATCGTTCTGCATTTCTCTTTGAAAGCCATTAACTACGTTTCATAATGGGCGCTACTCATCTTGCAGCAGTTTCGCTCTTCTCATGTTTGGCACTTTATTTCATAAGGCTTTTTTAATTTTAGTCGTTTATTAACGCTTTGATTTTTATTTGTATTTAAAAAACCTATGAATAATTAAATGGACCATAAAGATTATTGAAAATATTGAAACATGTTCAATTTGATTACATGTGTATGTTGATAATCTTACCAACAATATGTTGATTTATTATATTTAAATTTTAATCATGAATTTTGTTACGTGTAATACCCAAATTAAACAACACAACATACATACATACTTCATCATTAATACCAAGATGTATGTATAGGGGTGTATACATCCCAATCCATTAAGGGGGTTGGGACCGTATCCCACCACGCTGGTCCAATGCGGGTTGATGGTAGGACTAAATAATATATGGGAATTAAACAATATATTGCGTTAATTAATGTTTAAGAAACTGAAAGAAAATGTCCAAATTTAATTACCACCAGAAGCAAAAAACAGCATAATTAGTATAATGCACGTAAAATTTAATCTACTGAAGCAACTAAAAAAGACAAATATATGAAATATATTTACCGGTGGTAGGTCCCCTTTTTGCAAGGGACCGTCTGGGTGGGTACCACCACGGTGCCTATTTCCACCGCAAAGCAGTAGTGTGAAAACACTACTGTGTTCCAGTTTGAAGCGTGATTACTGGGTAAACGAGACTTAACATCGTATGTCTCACGGTAGGCAGCGCGTTGGTGATACCTGTATGGCCTATGTCTATGGGCGTCGATGACTGCTCGTCTGCCTGTGTATGCAATAAAAAAAAAAGAAGCAGATTAAAAAAAATATAAATGTCTTCTTTAAGCGTACATGTGCTTAAGTGTTTTAAAGTATATTTTTTAAGTATTCAATTGAAATTCGCTCAAATTCTCGTATCGGTTTGCCTCTTCAACTTCGCTTTGTAATAAGGGTTGACTCATGTACAGCATTTACTTTATGCCTACTTTGTATTAAACGCTTAGATCATTAAACCAATAACGTTAATTCAGGGTATGAAAAAAAGTGACGAAAAGCCTTCCCTGGTCCCCTAAAAATTTTTTGTTAAAAGCTTATCAGATGTAGTTACAATCCAATTTATGAATGAGAAATTGGAGATTACTGTAAAATGTATATCGCAAAAGGTAATTTAATTTTGGTCCTTGAGGCAGTCGACGTGTATTTCTTGTACTAGGAAATATTAATATTTGATGGCTACAATATTGCAAAATTTCATCGTAAACCGTAGTACCCGCCATCTGTTGCAGTACTAACATGGTCCTTTGCGATATTAAGGCTTTCCGGGTGTAGATATATTCGACATGTTGTCTTTAGTTTTAATATAAATACGAACGTTAGACGATTGTTTGAGACGCGCGCATTTCTATGTCGCCTAACACAGCCGCAAATTGGTTACGCAATAATCTTCCTTCCCTTTCTTACTATACCGTACCTTTCGCCTGCCCTCCTTTTTTCCTTTTTTTTTCCTCATCTCGCGATAAGAAGAGTGTATACGGTGAATACATCGTGACGTGGTCGGCGGCCAGTGACAGCCGCCGCTGTCGACAATTGCCTTCGGGAGTTCCTACGCAACTTATCACATTTTAAAGTCACGCGACGCGAATGGCCAACGCTCCTTTCTAATAGTTATAAGTTTACCGCAAACCCCAACCGCATCACCGAAGACGCCTACAGCAGTGCCGCCATCAGACGAGGTATTTATCCTTTCTTTACCGCATTTCCAATCCGGCATCATAACCACGTTATCCGAGCCGGATTACGCAAAGGGTCCGTCGAACCGCATCCTCGCTTCTGGGTCTTTAATAGGATCTACCTTATCGCCGTCACTTGAGCTAGTTGGTACAATCAAATTGGCTGACGAAACTTGAGTGACCACGCGCCCGCGCACCCAATAAGAATCAAATTGATTTTCTTCTAATATTTTGCCCGTTTTTTTAAAGGTATTTTTAGAACAATAGATTGTAAAAATTAAATTATTTGTATTATTTTTTTTACATACGCGAGTACAATACAGGTTTTGTGAACTTTTTTGTTGCGTATATTTTGTTGCACCTTTCCATTTTATTTCAAATAATTTCTCAGTAACAAATTTCAAACTACATTGAGATAAAGATATATCTCATCTGCCCTGTGACTGACTTAAAATTTCGTCGTGAAAAATCACACCCTCGTGCGATCTAATTGCAATCGCTTCTCAGCCTTAAGAGATAGACGTAAGAATAGACGTACAATAAAGTACACAAGAGCATCTATCTTTGTTTTACTAATGACCTGCAATAAGCGTTTTGATGTTAAAATTATAAAAAATTCCAATTAGGCATATCCAATATACAGTTTAATTACACATAAAAGTTAGAGCATTAAGAAATTCTTCATTCTATGTACATAAAATTTTAATTTTTCCGAATTTTGATTACATGAATACCATAAAAGATATTAGAGTTTTTTAAATGCGGTAGGAAAAATTGCGACACGAATTCTTACAGAGAGCACGTTGTTGTCTGCTTTTAGTGCATAAAATAGTTATACGCAATGTGTGAAGTGGGTCATATTTTTTTGGTTAAATTCAACATGTTTAGCTAATGATTATAGGTTTGTAAAATTTTCTTGTGTTTGTGAGTTATGCGAGTTTTTACATTTATTTTTACCTATGGTTTTTCCTTAAACTGTAAAATGTGCACCTATATAAATACAAATTAATCCTTAGATGCAGCTTTTTCTTTATTAATTTAATACGATTTTTTTGCATAGAATAAAATATTTAAATCAGCCAATTCAAATCTTGCTACAAAGTAATGAAATTCCGAAATATAGCTGATGACGTAAGAGAAAATTTAATCGCTGTGTTGTTATAAAATTGATTACGAAAACCTAAACTGTAATGGTTCCTTAGAAGGAATTGACATTGTTGAGTTGGCGTTCATGCTAAGGAAGAAAAATAACTAATATTAATGACGAAAATTCTAAAGTTCGAGATACATTTTGATATAAACTATGGGAATTTTAAGTATCCTTGGGTAAGACAAAATCCTTGTGTATTGAAACCTACTGAATTAAAATGAATACGTCATTTGAATACATTTAAAGATTAATATTCAGATATTGTCCTAATGCTGATATCAAAACAATCGTAAGTTGGTTATCATCGGTCGGAATCTATAACATTTTGAAAAGGTTTAGAGTCAACAAAAACTTTAAATATAGTCTGATTTGTACTTTACACTCTTTACGATATGAATGCTACAATTATTCTGAAGAATAATATGTGCCCATTTATCAGGCCAATGTTATTTAAGGAACCATAGACAAGTGTCCTGAAGTATAAATTGAAAGTTAAAAAATATGTTATTTTAAGTAAGAAGTTTTGTTACATTATTGAATAATAGTATAGATAAATTTTAAGCAATCTGTTAAATGTTATTAAAACAATGGAATTGTAAATCCATTTAATTTTATAATTATCATCGTGTTTTCCCCTTTTACATGCGAATATTTTAACCATTGAATAAAAGTACTATAAGACTTGTAGTTATTTACAAAACGTGAAAGGGTTTATGTTGTTTATTATTACGCACAAAGTTATGTTGTTTAGGAAAGCTATATCCAACACAATATACGAAAAAAGAAAACTAAAAAATATTTCAACAAACTCTCGATATTTTGTTGGTAGTGAATAAAATTAAGCTATATTTTAAACGAATTACTCTAAAACTGGCACGCGGAGTAATTCAAATAAAGGAAATCTAACGTTATGTTTACAAATGTCACAATTTATACCTAACGGAAACAAAATTAAAAGATAACAATTCGGAATTATAAAATAAGGCTATCTTCTCAGTTACGAAAAACATTTGTTATCAAATAAAAAAAAACTTAGGCTTATGTTTAAAACCTGTTATCAAAAATGTTTCATTTTCTTAATAGATCGAGTGCAAGACGTCATTACAAGATTGATACCGGCTGCAGAATTAGTCAATATATAATTTGAATCATAAAACTTTTGTATTCGATTTTTAAGACATAAAGCCTTAGATGGCTTTATGTCTTAATATTAATATGGCTAGTAAAGTAAATGACTTACCTTTTCTTAAGTAAACCACTAAGAGAGTATACACACGCAGTGAATGTTTTGGCGGCTAAGAAATAGTTCATTCTAAGATAATGTTTAAAATAAGTGTAAATAATGTTTAAAGTTGGCTGGTAGACAATGCCATCGGCATTAAGTCCGCCTTTGTACAATGTTTTGTGCATAAAGAATAAATAAATAAATAAATGTTTACTTAAAATCCAATTTTCAGTTTTAAATTATTGCTTAGACTATATCATAGTCCCTTTATCTCGTAGTCCGATAGGTCGAATAAACGACACAACCATTAATAAAAATTCGACACATAAATCAACTTTATTTACAGGCAATCATGTTATAAGCTCGTAATGTTGTAACAAACTAGGAAACAACATTAAATTTTGTTTATTTCCCACAGCATTCAAACCCACGTCCACCGGTTTCTAAAACGCAAACTACGGAGTCACTACGCTACGGAGGCAGTTGGGTTACAGATAGTTTAGGCAAACTATCCTTGTACAGTTATCATCTGACCTCATGCTGTAGTACCTAATACAATGATATTCAAACTCATATAAATTTATTGGATAGGGCCCAAGAAAACTAGCAAGAAGCTATGAAATATTTATGAGTGGTAATTTCACTTGATTTATGACCAGAATAATTTAGATTACTAGAAATTGTTTGGATTCGAAAAAACGTTATGCGGCTTCTAGTTGATTTGTTATCCAAAACAAAGAAAATATGTATTTTACTAAAAAAGTAAAACAGTATTGGAATTTTGTTGAGTGAATTACCTTTCTCCAGAAGTATTGCGTGGCTCACAATTTAGTATCAAGAAATAGCAAAATACATAATATAAACAACAATCACAGTTAGTATAAATATACTCCCGACCGCTATATAATATACCCCACTATTATATATGTATATAATGCCAGTATTCATAAACTGTTTTTTTAAATGAACTTAAAAATAACCATTACACTACTTAACTCAAACATACACACACTATATATATATATTATTGAACATAACGTCTATAATGTTAATAAGCAAATTAATGTAACAAAAGCATAAATATCTAGCTAATGAAATGATCTAAAGTCTGCATTAATGAAAAAGTAAACGCAGCAACGAACTCGATTCTCGGCTCGATTCAGACGCTTTACAAGGATAATTTAATAGCTAGAAGAGCTCTATCTAGCTTTACTACCACTTCTAAGCGTTGGACGCTGGGAAGAAGTGGCGCAAGAAACTCCAGCAGCGCTCCTTTCTAAAATGGTGTTAAGCACAGTGTCATATAGCAAAGGGTGTAGTTCTGACCTCACCGGTGGGGCCGATGTCATGAGTGTGTGTTTTGTCCCACACTCAAGTGTAGGTGTGTCTGGCTGCAGCTAGGTGTCGCTACCTATGCCTTGAGGGCGTTAATAAGATTCTTGTATTTCAAGTAAGGAAAACCTTCAGGCAGTTTACGCACGCCGGAGGTTCGTAGGTGCGAGACTTTTGTCCTGGGTCTGCGACGGTGCCGTGATCCCCTAGGCATTTGATGCAACGGGGCGGGCGAAACAGTTCCGCGCAGCGTGACTCGAATACCTGGCAGTTATGACACTGCCCTGAAGACCGTTGGAATGCGGCTCGCTCAAAGACAGACGGGAGATCCCACACTGTTAATCTCATCGCAAATGCGCTTGCTTTCCTTGGAGCGCTCTAGCGTAACCAGCACCATACCGTGAGGGCGTTCTGCGTGGGTGGTACATAGTTGTACCGAAAGGGCGGAATATTTATTTCTTTGATAGCAGAAGCTATCTCAGAGCAAGGGATTTCCTTAGGCAGTTCTTTGACTACTGTCCTAAGTACGCGCTCATGTGTGGTATTGGTGTTCTTTTCCCTAAGGAATAAACACCTTCTAAAAGCTTTGAATTTTTCTACCTGTAATTTGATCCCTTGATTGCTATCAGGGCCTCAAATTTGATATTGTTGATAGGGCCGAGCGAATCTCGATCCATTTCTCCTTTCGCGGAGGTAAATTGAGGTGGGCGTTTGCCTGGGAAGGCTGGGACGGCTGGACGAGGCGAGGGCCCGGAGGGCGCCTAGGATCGTCGGGATGAATGGATGGGATGGGTTTTGTCGACTGGGACGTCGTGACCTGCTGCGGGCAGGTGGTGAGAGCGTCGGGCTTTGCAGCCTTGACGGTGAGGACGGGTGCGGGTAACGAGGTGCGGACCTTGCACTTCCTCTTTGATTTGATGGTTTTGAAGCCGTCGTCGGATTGCGGATTGGTTAATGCCTCGACGTCCATATCTGATTCCGTGCGGATGCTAATTTCAACATAATTGTCGTCACTATCATCATCACGGAATGGTTGGGACGGTCCAGGCGTTGAGGTAGGAGATGGGTGGTCAGAAGCGTGCTCGGAGATTAGTTGGTGCACTGCGTCGGTCAATTAGATATACAATTTCCGACCGAGTTTCTTACTAATCGCCTTGGTATCAAGACCAAAGCGACTCGCGAGCTTCCGGTCGACCATCGTACTCGGTAGGTCACGCCTAGGTTTGTTGAGCCATAGGTTGCGTTGCGCAACGCAAGCGGTGAGTCCCGGTGAGGCGATTTCCGGGCGTAGAAAACCTTTGCGCCCTGCCGGGCACGCAGGAAGGTGTGTCGTGGCTGGTTCTGTAACAAAAACAAAATATTGAAACGTTCACGTGGCCAGTGAGTGTAAAACAACAGTTCGGCGAAAACAAGATAATTAACCCTAAGAAACAAGATGTTAGGCAAACAAGTTGCAAAAACAGCTGGCACGCCGACGCTTGAGGTAGTGCAATAAATTGCAACCGCGATGACATCGAACGGTGCGACAAAAGGCTCTATAAGCGCAGGTGCACTCATAAACGTGACGATTTCACTGGAAGCCGACATTATACAATGAACACGTGCGGATGGGACTGCTGCTGAGGGCGCTCTCTATATATATACAACTAACACTTATTTATACTTGTATGAATAATTCACATCTCGGTAACAAATGACTGACGATGATGACTTTTTCATGCTATTGGTTACTTAAAGTCAAAATTTCGTTATAGCACGTTTTATGTACATAGAAAAAAGATTTTTTTTAATGCAGTAACTTTTAAGTGAACTTAAACTGTTATGTCAGTTTATTGACTGACTTCCCAAAAGAAGGTTGTATGTGTACCTATACAATAAATACAATTCGGAGCGTATGCTTATTTTATATATATTTAGGTAACATATAGTTTGCCTCGTTCCTAGAGCTCCTATTGTGTTTATTGGGAAGCCAATATCTATCATTTACAAAGAGTGAAAAAATTAGAACTCTAGGGCCCTAGAGCAATTAAGTAACATAAAAAAAAAAAAGGCTTAACTAAGAAATACATTTATTAATACTTTTTCATCAGAAGTCTTAGAAGTGGCTTTATTTGTGATGGTTATGACTAATAGGAATATCTTTAAACCGGCGTCATGGGTATTGATTCGATTAAAAGAGAAGATAACACGTCGAAAAATAAATTAACAATGTATATAACCATTTATTGCCTCTAGCCTAGTGGTATGGACTGTGCTTTAGAAACCGGAGGTCGGTTCGAATCTGCGGGACACAACAAATTTATATAGTTGTTTCCAGTTGGTTAGGGCAATTTGGGCTGATCACCCAGTTGACTGAAAAGTAAGATGATCCTGCGTGGATGGGCATGTAAAGTCGGTCCACCCACCAACCGCATTGGACCAGCGTGGTGGATAGGTCCAAACCCCAATGTAAAGGGGTGTATTAGGAGGCTCTATGTCCAGCAGTGGACTATCAAAGGCTGATGATGATGATGATGACCATTTTTAATATTTAATCAGCCAAATATTATCTTGCCTCTTCCTCCAGCTTTAGCATCAGTATAAAAATTAGCAATATATCTTACATGATGCAATGGATTTTTTTTATTTGCGGTTATAAAGGTAAGTAGTGAACTTACAAAGGTGGTTTATGAAAAATACTTGACTTTAATAGGGCAAGCTAAGCCGTTATGCAATGATAAATTTGTTTACATATACATCGTTTTATATTGTGTGGATGTAGCTTAAATGCCGACAGAATCTTATCAAATCTTATTAAATAGTTCATTAAATTATTAATTGCGACTCTTAATCAATAATAAAATCGCCACGGATTTTCATGCAATCTTTGGAGACAATATTCCCGAGCAACGTATTTTCACCCAACTCCAGAATATTCTTTCGTCATTAACAAAGACATAAAATGTAAAGTAGGCAGTTTTCTTCTCAAGTTACCCCACCTTTCAGTAATTGAGATTGAATTTCCATATGCATAATTTATTCAATGCAGATTTAACGATTAAAAACTGAAAGAGCGTTTTCGATGTAAAGTAAATTTTCATGTACGTGTAATTTAACAATTTACTTAAAAAAGGGAGGTAACTTAGATAACTTGTATACTATATGTTTAAAACTGTCGGCTGCCATGTAGCTCCTTATTGATTTTTTGTCTTTTCTGTAAAAACAATTATTATCAGGGTAGACTTTTGCTTTTCTCTTACGGGATTTTCCTTATTTAATATGCATATATTTTACTGACAGACATCAGGTTACAAAATACTATGTCTGAATTTACTTCAGTGTAGAAAAAATTTCTAGCCTACCTCAAAAAATTACTAAATCTGGTACAGTATATACACCCTTTAATAAAGGAATATAAAAGTACGTCCTCTCTCACTGGGGATTAAATAACGCCGTTGTAAGACATTGTTTTCATCTGCTTCCGTTTTAAAGGTCATTTATATTCGACAGAACTTATATTCACAACATTTTATAAAGAAAGACTTTCAAAATAATAAAGTTCATGGCAAGAATAAGAGTCAGTTCCTAATTCTTACTTATTTCAAATAATAATGTATAACAGCCCTATATATCAGAATGCACTAATTTAGAAAACGGTTTTTACTTTGTTACAAACAGACACTCTGTTTCTTTATTTCTGTAGGTAATATATGAAGTTGACTATTTCACTAATTATCATAAACATCTAATCCCAATTTTTTTTGTCCAACAAAATCTTAGATTAATTATACTTACATAAAATTTACTTCTTATTCAACGGTACAGATATTTATGTGTATTACTTAATATTTTATTGAAAACATTTTTTTTTTCTAATATTAATACGTATTTATTGTAATAAAAACCTAAAAAGTACTCTTATATTGCAGAAAATTACGAGTTTGTTACGTCATACGGATACAATTTTTTTTAGTTTTACCCACACTAGCCACCAACCCGCATTCTTCCTAATGGAGAAGGCGTGCATTAGGGGAGGCCTGTGTCTGACTAACTCAGGCTGATGATGATTATAATAATGACCCACACTAGCAACAGTGCAAACCAAAGTCTAATAGGTTCGTTAAGAATTAAAGAGTTGAACATTGACAAGGAAATAATGTTTTTTGTTTATCACTTTTTTTTCCAAAAACGTTATATTCCCTTACTTTGGACATCAGTCGCAAAAATCTTTTTTGTATTAAAAAATATCCTAAGTAGGGGATAATCATATTTGTATAGTGATTAAATTAGGATGCAACTTAATACAATTATAATACGTGATATAAATCACTCGTTATAATTGGATTGTGTTGCGTAGTTGGATCGAGTGGTACGTTGATATTATATCATTAGATTATTAAATGCTTAGACAACAACATTAATACTGTAAATTAAATTTAAGTAATAGTTAAACACATGAAGCAAATAGATTTTAATTAATGACGACACAAAAGTTTTATTTTTATTTAATTTTCAAAACAAAATCCACTGCTTATACAAAATAAACTTAAAGCCAGAACCAGATTTAAATTATTTAAGTAGTTATTTGATAAATTGCTGTATAAAATTCAAACATTTTAACGTCATTTCTCCTCTGGATTCGAACCCACAACCTGTGAATTTTAAAGAGCCAATACCGCTAGGTCATGAAAGCAGTTAGTAGCTACTTAATCATATTTTTTTCGCTTATGATCTTTTTATTTTTTAACTAATAGTTCTATTTCTTTGAGTTAAGCAAAAATCATCATCATCATCATCAGCCTGTGATAGTCCACTGCTGGACATAGGCCTCCTATACACCCTATCCATTAGAGGATTTTGGACCGTATCCCACCACGCTGGTCCAATCGGTTGGTGGTGGACCGACTTTACATGCCCACCCGACGCATAGATCATCTTATTTTCAGACAATTGTGATCGGCCCAAATTGCCCTAACCAACAGGAAACAACAATGAAAATATGTTGAGTCCCGCAGGATTCGAACCCACGACTCGGTTTCTAAGCCACACGCCTATACCACTAGGCTACGGAGGCAAGCAAAAATATACTTCCATATTTGCCTCAATAGAACCTTCTAAAGAGGATGTCAGTTTAATCAATAATTTAAATATGTTTTGCTAATACCAGCACTTATCATTTCTAAAAAAATATTTTCGAATTATACTTTTAATTGTAATAAACAATTTAATTTTTGTCTCCGAACATTGTTATAATTTTTTCGTCCTTCTTTAATTAGGCTTCCAATTCGTATAATACGAACTTTAACAAACATGTAACTATAATTTCTACACAAGTTTTAATACAGGCGTAGTCACTATTTTAATAAGGCTTATGTGTACACATATTTAAGGCCACACTTAAGCTTTACATAAATAAGCCAGCTGGTTCCACAAAATTCTAAGGTTCAATATAAACAAAGTTATATAATTTAACTTTGTCACGCTTTATTTTGATTACAGTATTTTTACGTTAGATGTATAATTTTTAATTTTTATATGATGTGTAATTTTTACTTGACATTATTTCTACAGGATATCTCGTTAGAAAGATAACAAAACAGGCAAAATTTAAACAAAAAATAGGGCCTACTTCTAACAATATATAACCATTTTACGTAACATAAATGGAAAAAAATGTGGTTTCTGCGTATAATTGCCCCCGATAATTTTGCCTCCGCTAAGTTGTCTATGAATAGGTATTATAAGTTGTCTATGAATTATCTTAATTTCTTAAATAAGTATTAAACTAATAATCAATTTTTTTAAAAAACTGGGACCAAATGACAGGTGAAAAAATCGGAGGTTACATATATATATTAGGGTAAGCCATAAAAAAACTTTTTTTTTTCTAGCTACTACGAAAATATCATTCAAGATGACGAAAAAAATTCTGGTAAAGTTTTAGCCCTTAATATTAATTTTAAGAGGTGACTAGAATTTTTTTTTTGGATTTTTGATGCATTCGAACAAATGACGGTCTCGTAAAAATAAATAGATATTCTTGTAGGAAATTTGACGATCTAAAAAAAAGGTTTGAAATGATTAATAAAGTATAAAAAATTGTAAAAGTTATCATCAACTATTTCAGGTTGGACTTTAACTTCGAATAACTTTTAAACGAGTAAACTTAACGAAAAATCATTTCAGACCCTTTTTTATAGACCGTCAAATGTCCTACAAGAATATCTATTTATTTTTAGTAGACATCTATTTGTTCGAGTGCATCAAAAATCCAAACAAACAAAATCTTATGGTATTTAAATGGGAAATAAACTATTCGAGTGACCTTTAACATTAATTAAGCTGAAACTTTAACAGAATTTTTTATTTTGTCATCTTCGAACGATAATTCAGAAATCAAAAAAAGAATTTTTGCTATCTTAAATGATATCAAAAAATCTTCCGATTCTAATTGTACCTCTCCTTTTGGAAGTCATTCAATATTTAAGTAATTTAATTTAACAAATACATTTCACATAAACGTTCAAATTTTCAGTAGTGTTCAAATAAAGAAATGAAATTTGTTGACTGACCCTATATATACAATAGAATTAGGTTCTTTCCGTCTTAATCTCTAATCTCTTAAATTGATATCCGAGTGCCAATTTTGTATTTAATGTTAGCAGGCAATGTTGATAAATATTACAATAGAATTCGTGTCTTTAATTTCAGTTAATTAATATTTGCTATTTAAATTATTAATAATAATACCATTAACGATGAGCAAAATAATAGGTGTCGTATATCACAAGTCCTTTATCTAGTCACGCTGACCAAGTTCCATACCGCCACGTTCCGATCTTTGCTATACTATCAGCCAACATTGTGAATTTTAGGCATAGGCAGACGAGCATGTCGGTCACTGATAATGGTCATTACGCCTGCAATCATTGGCAATTCAGTGGTATTATAAACGCTGCTACGTGAAACATGAGGATATAAGTCTGTTTCCAGTAATCATCATGGTGCCTCAACGGAAGCAGCGTGTTTTCCTACTGCTTCAGCGGCCCAGAATAGCACCGCTGGTGATCTTTCGACAGCCTTCTCACCAGGGACCTCCACGGCTTTTAAATTGTGAACAGTTGAACCAAACGCCGAGTCCAGACGTCTGCAGGAGGACGCACTGCTCTAAGGACTGTCCACTTTGACGCCTGTGGGATGGGTGATGGGAAACCGACGAGGTTATGAATTACTAATCTTTTGGCTGGCCTACCTTAGAAGATAGGGTATTAATCATGACTGACTTATAGCCTAATGTGCCTCTGGGCCCGTTCAAATGGACGCATAGCGTAGTTTTCGTTCTTTTGGCTCCCAGTTTGAATAGGTTGCCCTGAATGTGTCTGTTAACTGCAATTCAAAAGTTATTTTTTATTATCATTATGACTTTTATTCGAAATTTATAATTTACAATCTTTTTGTTGGCACTCTAAAAGTTATACATTAATCATGACTTGATCTCAGTCCTCATGACCGTAGGGAGCAAATGCGTCTATAGACTTTCTTTCAGGTCTTGTGGGTCGTTAAGGAACTTCGCGAAGTGTCTGTTAATGAATTACTAAAATATTTTTTTGCATCATTATATTTATTGAAATAAATTTGCTTAATTGTCTTGTTATTATGCGAAATATTTGCTGTTTATTTTTGTGTTTTCATACTAGCTTTTCTTGAGCACTCCCGATTTTAAGCTTGCCGAATGAAGAAGGTCGTTCATAATGCAATTTAAAAATATATATTGTAATCCACTTGTCTCAATTATCTATGTTAGTATTAATTATATGAAGGTAAACTGATTATAAATGAATACATTGATTTATTACTTCATGACATAGGATAGTAATTCTACTTTTACTTATTTAATTGTAATTTTCTCTACTGTTTCTTTGCTCGTAATTGTTATCTTGAGAAGATCTTTCAATTTCGGATCACACCATCAATTAATTTATTTTCGTCAGTACAAAATGACATCAAGACATCAGCCTGTATTTCATTTAGGATGTATTTCCTTTGAACATCTTTTGAATCTTAAGTCTTAAGCAATTAAAATTTTTATATAATTTGGAATAGCGAGTAAATAGCGTTAAACACAATTTTCAGTTTTAAGTCAGATAACTGTAACATCTTATAAATTTAGTCTAAAGCCAAATTGGAATGAAAAAAGGTGGAAAATAGATTTACTTTTGATTGTTTATAGAAATTAATTGCTCTTATATGATATATCGTCATATGGCAATTCTAAAATATTATTTTATACTACCAATACCGATAATATATAAATTGTACTAAATTACGTTAAAGGGGTAGTTTTAATATCTGTTTTTATTTTTTATTTTTTGACACTTGATTATTAAACTTGTTTATTAAAACTTGAATATGCGTTGATACAAAGCTGCTACATTTTAATTTATAAGTACTGACTTTGAACTAAAACTAATGACGTCAGCTTCAGCAACGTTTGAAAGATCACATTGATTTTAGCTGGCTTGACAGTAAAATGCCAATCTGCTTTTTTTTAACTCGTTTTTTTTTTAAGACTGCGACATATTCTATAGTCCCCTATTAAATAACTACTAATATTTATGTAATTACAAAGCCACTTTGCCGCCAGCAGCGGACCAGTCCGCACGTGCTCGCTTCCGTCTCCAGTGCTCGCCACGCAGTATTTATTGCCTGCTATAAAGTCGTCACTCTGCGCTATCTGCGTTTACGAGTTTACCTGCGCTCATAAAACGCTTTTGTCGTACCGCTGACGTGTTATGCAACTTATTTTTTAACACAATAGAGTTGTCAACCGTTTGACTAAGCGATATTCTTGTTTGTTGGCCAAATTAGCTGTTTTTCAGCTACATTGGGCCACATCTCCGGCTTCCGTGCCCAGTGAGGAGGGTAGGATTCCACACGCCCGGTATTCCGCTAGACCGCAGTTGACAGTTGGGCAGTTCGGTGACGAAACCCATGTATTAGATAAGGCATGTATTTAGTCCATCCTGTGCACCAGGGCCAACAATCCCATTCCCTGCGGATAATAAAGACGACAACTATGTCGACGTTAGCATCTACAGTGAATGGGATGTTAGTCGAGGATTGTGCAACCCCAAACCCGATGATGGCTTTAAAACCGTTAAATCCAAAAATAAACCAAACTTCCTGAATCTTCCCTGCACCTGTACTTTCCTTTTAAGGCTGCAAAGCCTCAATCGACGTCCTATTCAAGTCAACCTGACCCGAGCATCCAACCCGCCGATTCTAGGCGTCCCGCCGCTCCTCACCCTGTCTCGCCCTCCCAGGCGTGGCTTTCTGTACGGAAAAGGCCCATATACCTCCACAAGAAGGAGAAGCGGGTCTACATTCGCTTGGCCCTATTCAATAACACCAAATTTGAGGCCTCTGATAGCAATTAGAAGATCAAACTCCAGCTATCCTCACCCGATGAATATCCGAAAGTGTAACTTCGGGAAAAGGGGCAATACTTCCATACATTTGCGTTCCCGGACGAGCATGTACTTAAGACAGTGGCCCAAGGACTGCCAAAAAAGATCCCATGCTCTGAGATAGCTGTTGCTGTAAAAGCATAAGACCTCATCGCCCTTTCAGTACTAAGAATGTACCACCCACGCACCATATACCCTTATGGTATGGTCACTTTTTAGCTCTCCAAACAAGTCAAGTGCATATCTTCACTTTTCCGCTTGGGCAGTGTCACAACTGTTATACGGTCACGCTTCTTGTAACAGTTTCGCCTGCCTTCGTTGCGTTAAATGACTCAGAGATCACGGCCCTAATGATTGCCCCAGATCCAAGGACAAAGAAGTCCTCTCTAGTTTCTAGCCCCCAGCGTGTGCTAACAGTTGTTGGTGTTGTATGTGCATTAGAGCAGCTGAGGTAACTACCTCAACCGCTCTAAAGCGCTAATACGCAAAGTCCCTGCGATCCCAGGAGAAGCCTCTTTTATGCAACTACCCAATCCAGCCAATAGCACCGCTTTTTTTCACCCCTTCGTCCTTCCAGCGCTTAGCAGTTCCTCCCCGCGTGTCAAGAGATAGCGCTGAAGCCGACTCCCTGACCTAGACTAGTTCAATCAAGCAGCAGCACTTACCGCCGCCACCCGCGACGCAATGGCTAGATTTCAACATCTTATTAGATATAAGAATTGAATTAACATCCTTGAGGCAAAATAGGTTGCGGCGTCCACCACTAGTCACACACCCTTTTTTTACCGTTGGAAAAATCCAGCTTACGGATTCCCCACCGCCAGAGTGAGGGGTCAGCAGGGATATGTGGGGCTCCTCGGACCAAGATGGAGCGGCCGGTATACCCACTAAAAACCAACGGTTGCTCCTTTCTCGTATCGCTGTAGTCGGGGCCGCGGTCGCAGATGACAGTCTTCGGCGACCCTGGTGCGACGTGGCCTTCGCGGGCCTCCACCTCTTCACTCCGGGTGAGTTGGGACACCCAGACCGTCGCTTTAAGTGCCGTGCCTGAGCAAACAGCACGGCACTCCCTCTTTAGCCTTTTTCTGAGCGGCGGACAACTAGTCACACACACTACACTTAGTAGTATAGGACAATACACATAAACATGACATCGGCCCTACCAGTCAGATTGAACTTACACACCCTTTACTACATGACACTATAGCTTAACACCATATTAGATAGTAGCGTTGCTGGAGATTCTTGCGCCACTTTTTCTTTTGCCAGAAAATGTTAACTCTGTCTTCAAGCTGTAAAAATATCCTAAAGAAAGCATCTGAATTGAGCCTACCTGGGTAGTACTCGCTTGAGCATGCTAACGGGAACCATTAAGTAACGATTTCTGCCCCTGCATTTTAAATTTCTTATATCTTCTAATGTATTTAATTAATCCAAATGTCATTTCCGACACGTTTAGTGCAAATATAATAAAGATTTTCTTAAATGCATTAACTTTTATATTAACTTAAATAAGCTTTGAATATGCATCATTATGGTTTATTCTTAAAACATAGATATTAATTAAAAAATACAATTACGTAGGACATACTTCATATTTTTAGGTTTTGATTATTAGTGCCGACTTTCATTTATTTCTCAAATATGTTATAGAGTTATTAAAGAAATGAACCAAAAGTCAGCTAATATCTATAGTAAAAAACAATGAGCAAAATCGGACCCCTATGAACGGAGCAACGAGTGAGTCACGGGAAACAGCTAGTTAAATAATGAAAACAGAATTTCAAGAAAAATAGGGCAACATATTGTCATATATGATCTTTTAATCACGAATAAGAGATATAAAAAACCTCTACCTCTCCCTCCTTCGAAAAATAGGAAAAAAAAAAAAATAAAAATGATAAGGCATAAATACGATTTTTCAATCTTTTTACACGTATGGTAACAGACAGCGCAACTTTCATTTTATGGTATCAGTGTCTGTAAAAATATCTTTATTTAACTAAAAAATGAAGTATACTTATACAAAACTTGACTTGACTTAACATTTAAATATCTTATATAGAACGATGCGAACCTTTTGTCATATTTTAAACTTTGATTTAATTTATTCAGAATATTCTGAAAGATAGTTAAGAAAATGCAAATACGTGATGATAGGGATTAACTTTCGTGCAATATTCGTTACTGAGTCTTTTCATTTCATTCACTTTCATATTTCAAATTTTATAAACTTGTGTTTTTAGTACGATAGATTTTTTCATTGTTTTAGTACACATTTGATTTATTTTGCAAGTGTTATTTATTGTTATGTTTATTAATGGAGTTTTAGGACTGATTTTATTTTATGCTAAACTTAAAAGGGAGAAAATATTGATTTTCTTATCGTGTACACTTTTTGTTATTTAAGTTTTAAGCCAAAGAATTAGTTTAATTTGTATAAGATAAAATTGGAGTGTCTTTTTGCAACATGCATTGCATACATATGACATTTTTTTTTTTAATATTTGTCTTACGGTCTCTCTGTTTATTTTGACTATTCTGATAGGATTTTGACGGGATTTTGACGGGACTCTCACTGGAAGATAGCTAGATGTAAGTGGTAGTTACTAAGGCCACTTTTTTAAGTCACGGTCAACAGCTAGTTGAATATTGAAAACAGGGCTTTAAGAAAAACAGCTCAATATATTGGTGTCCATGATTTTTGAGTAACGTATACAGCATAAACAAGAACTTACTTTAGAATGGCATGTATATTTTTTGTACATTTGTCTGTTTTAAAATTACGGCTCAATTTGCTGTCATTAAAAAAATGTCAAAGTTTAATACTACCAGCTAACATTAAAAAACCTGAAAATACTCTTAAATAAATATAAACACTTAACGGGAACATTTTATTTCATTAGGGCGCTTGAGAGGCTGAAATTGCGTGGGACATCAGTCTCTTCAGTCTGAAATGGGGCCAAAGGCTTGTCGGTATATTAAGACTAATTTAGGGCGGTAATTTCGGTTTAAATTTCTGAAGAATGTACGGGCATACAGAGCTAAATTAATTTGAGTTTAGAAACACCGTTTAATACTAGCTGTCGCCCACGATTTCATCCACGTAACATTTCGAAAAAAAAGTTTAATTATAATTAATTTAAATCTTATGTTATGTATACTATGTAAAATAATTAGTTCCGAATCTGATTAATCTTAAAATTACGCATTATGATCAATTTAGAGAAGTATCATCTATTAACTATTTGTTCAATCCAGAAAGATCAAATATTTCGACCATACAATGTTCGTTATATCTCATGTTTGTTGCAGGTTTTCGTTGAAACTTGAGATAAATTATTTCCGACATACTATTGCATACTAATTATATTTCTTATAGGGTTTTCAGGAACTAGCTATTTTAGTTCCAATCATACTAGGCTTAAAGTATTGATCTCCTACATATTGACAAATACGTAATATATGTAGACACGATTAGAGAACTAACATACAAAATGTTTGATTAGTTGTCCGATTCACTACTAATACAAGGTACAATTGTGCTTTCCTATTAATCTATAGTACTGTTTTCCGCTACATCGATTTTGATGGTCTTTCTTTAAGATAGGCTTAATGCTTTGATTTGTCTTTTGTCGACTTCTACAGAATGAATAGTATTCAGAATTCAAGGTTATTTCGTGTTAATATGACTCGTTCTCAGCTAACACTACACCAAAAGATTGATAATTTAATTATGCTTACATCATGCATGCATCAGCCTTTGAAGTCCTGTCATTAATAGGTCCTCTTTAATACAGCTTTGTGCATAGGGTGTTTGACAGATATTCCACCACGATGGTCCAATGCGTATGGTGTGACCGACTTTTAAAATCCACGACGCTAACGTCCGATTCAGCTAAAGACACTGTCTCATACCACTAGAGCTAGATGTGAAGCAGTTATGCTGTACATACTTACATAATACGTAATACATACATATTTACATAATACGTAATAAAATAGTGTACAATAAAGTCCGCGAGCGCGTATATCTATGTTATAATAATAACCCACATTGGCCATTTTAATGTAAAAAATTGTTAAAAATTGCAATGTTTTATATACCCTTAATGAGGTTGGTATATTTATAATATATTCAAACCTCGATTATGGTAATAAGGTGTAAGTTTACATAAAAGTTGAGGCATTTATAAAAAAATAATTACATGTGCAAATCAAACCGTGTCATAGATTATTATACATATCCATCCATGATCACGGGCAGACTAAGTTAGTATTTACATATACCAACTTAGTCTGCCCGTGATCATGGATGATGGAAAGAATCCGAAACGTCGGGAATAAATATATTTACGTAACGCGAAAAATCCGTAAATTAGTGGATTTGAAGTAGATATGATTAATTATATTTTCGGCGATCAATAATTGTCAGATGGTATTATAGTATTTAAATTGATAAGGAATAACCTTGTAGAGTTGTTATTTTAAGAAGGTAGATATCTGGAAATAAATGAGTACTACTTAATTAAACTATTACTACTTAATTAAATTGATCGTGTCAACAATGTATTCGAACTAATTTGTTTATTGGACTTAAAAAATGCGGCATAAATGACTTTTATAAAAGTAAAATCTTTATTAAAAACGTTAAATACCACTTAATCATTAATTAAGTTTCCCTGTGTGCGTGAAGAACTATTTAGTTAATAAGAAGCTTATTTGATACACAACAAATTACTTAATATTTCACAACAAATCTGTAATTAAAGTATGCAATCTGGTCTTCCACCGTTTACAATCTACATTTATTTATTCCCAATTAAATTAAGTTTTGGTTGGCATTAAATTTCCATAAAGAACGATATTGTACATTTTAAGATAATTCTCTTGTGTTAAATAAAGGCACTTTTGGGGATTTTATCATGTTTATTTAACATTGTAAATTCCCGGCACTTCGTGAATTTACTACCCTTTGTGAGAGGTGTTTCTAACAAGATTGGCTACATTTTGAGGCGGTCTTTTATCAAAACTTATCTCAAGCCGCTGAAGAAGATTGTTCAATTCCTACCACCTGTCAAGTGCAATATTCCTCTGCAAGATCTAGGAGTGTACAAGCTAGATTGTGACGTCCTTTCTTATATAGGACAAACAAAACGAGCAATAAGAACCCACGGAAGGAACATATAGCTGACATTAAACACAAAAGACCCAACAATTGCGCATTGTGTGACTATACTTTAAATCACCCGAACCATTATCTCAGATTTGATCGACCAAAAATCCTCGCTAAAGAACACCGATTCCTTTCAAAGATGATCCGCGAGGCTATTGAGATTAGAAAACACCCAAATTTCAATAGAGAAGATGGTTCGGTTTTACCACCTGCTTAGGACCCTTTAATTAATAAATTAAAACCCAAGCATAATACCACTGCCGGCTGTAAAGATAAAATAAATTCATGTTGCAATGGTCGGAATACAAATTAAAATTAAGATCTGGTATTCTTGCTTCAGCACTGGCAACACGACGCATGACATCGCAGTCTACCCGTGAACACGGCCGCTGAAAAGTGTTCGAAATGTCGGTAATTTAAAATATAAAATAAACGGGATAAAATTCGTAAAAGTCCTTTTATTCAATAATGTGTAGTATTCGCGTAAACAAAATAATTCATTATAATTCTCTTTTTGTGACTTATGTTATCAAACAATCATTCACAACAATTTCTTCGTTTGAATTAATACTACGTTGTTCTGTGACTACAAAAAGATCGTTTTCAGTGATAACACACTAGGCACGTTTTTCATTCAACGCTTTTACAATTGAAAGATTTATTTACCCGAAGAACCGCGTTATTTTTATCGCTACCAACCATATGGGCCAATATAATCGAAAAAAATAGCAAAGATATACAGATTCTTTAAGGTTTGAACTATTAAATATATATTTTGTGTAACTTGTAACGGAGATATTTTTTAATTTTATATGCGAAGATTTTATTATTAAGTTTCATTAAACAGAAAAATTATCAACTTATTATTTAAAATTTTGACATGACATGCCTAATTTGTTTTGTTTTGGATTAAATAAATTTTAATTGGCAATGGAAATGTAAAAACAGGAACCCTTGACAATGAAGTTGCGTCACAAGTATAGGGTTCTTGTATAATGTTTAATGAACTAGCTGTTTTACGCGTCCGCGTGGTAAACTAAAAAAAATATTTCTTTTAGTAACAAAAAATTGCCTAAGTCACTACTAGTTACGTCTTTAATATCTTCAAAATATAATTGGACCAGCCGTTCGAGAGATTAGCCAGTACAAACAGACAGACAGACAAATTTAATTAAACAATTGTTATGTGATATGTATCGGTTATATATCTCAATGTAATCAGTTAAAAACGGTTATAGTGATGTGACTAACAGACACTAATTTTATTTATTTATGTAGATTGTGACTGAGACGTCAATTACAGTCAACTAATAATAATACTTTACGGAAACTTTATAGGTACAAATCGAAGTTGTACCTACTCCGATTTGTACCTATAAGATTTTTTTTGACTGGATCTCTTGCTCTGAGGAGAAAACTTATTAGATCATACCGGATGTATGCGTTGCCACAGACGAAGAGAATTTTATAGCGTGAAGAGAGAAATAACATTACTTACGGGGGAAGAAGTGGCACAAGAAACTCCAGCAACGCTCTTGTCTAATTTGGTATTAAGCTAGAGTGTCAGAAAAATAAGATTGTGTAAGTTCGACCTCACTGGTGGGGCGGATGTCAGGAATGTGTGTGTTGTCCTACACTTATAAGTGTAGGGTTTGATTAACTACTGCTTTGATGTCTTGTATAGCATAGAAAGTGAGAACCTAGCCATAGCGTCGCCGGCGGCTGCGGCAAATACAAATGCTTGATTAAACTCATCTGGATCAAAGAGATCTAGCGATTTTAGAAATGACACACAATTTCGGCCAGTGCTACCATTGCTATGGCTAAAATGCTATTTAAGGCAGTGGCGGGCCGCTAGGCTCTCGGAGTCGGCTCTGGCACTGGCTGTTGCCATGTGAAACAAAATTTCCAAGCGTTGGAAGGACGGAGGCGTGGGAAGGCGGTGCTATTGGATGGGTTTGGTAGTCACCTGGAACAGACTTCTCTGGGATTTGCAGGAACTCTGCGATTTGGCGCCTTGGGGCAGCTAAAGTAGTTGGTCGTGTGGCCGGAATTACGGCAGTTAATGCACGCAGGGGGCTCGAAGTCGCAAGGACTTCTTTGTCTTTGGGTCTGGGGCAATCGGTAGTGCCGTGATCTCCGAGGCGTTTAACGCAACGGGGGCAGGCAAAACAGTTCTGCGAAGCGTGACCATATAGCTGGCAGTTGTGACACTGCCCAGGGAGTCTGTTAAAATGCGGCCGCTCAAAGTAGAGATGACTGATCCCATACAGTTGTTGAACGTCATATATGCGTTTGACTTTCTTGGTGCGCTCGAGAGTAACCAGTGCCATACCGTTATGATATATGGTGCGTGGGTGGTAAATACGTTGTACTGAAAGCACGGGAATATTTAATTATTTGATAAAAGCGGCTATCTTGAAGCAAGGGACTTCCTTAGACAGTCCTTTGTGACAATGTGTGAATCTGGTGCTTCTTCTCCCTCAGGAAAGAAGTTACCTTCCGATATTCATTGGGTGTAGCTAGCAGCAATTTGATCCCCTGATAGCTATCAGAGGTCTCAAATTTTATGTTGTTCGATAGTGCCGAACGAATCTCGACCGACTTCTCCATTTCGCGAAGATAAACTGGAGGGGGGCGTTTCCTTACGGGGAGCCGTGCCTGGAAAGGCTGGGCAGGGCACGGAGCCGGGGGACGCCTTGGATCGGCGGGATGGATATATGGAGGTTTCGCCGACTGGGAGGTCGACGGTTTGGTGGCCCGCTGGGGGCAGATAGTAAGAGCGTCCGGCCTTGTCCTTTTCGGCCTTGACGCGAGGGACGGCGGCAGGGAAAGAGGAGCGAATGTTACGCTTCCTCTTTCATTTGACGGTTTTGAAGCCGTCGTCGGGTTTGGGATTGGTTAGTGCCTCTACCTCCATATCCGATTTGCTGTGGATGCTGACGTCGAAAAAATTGTCACCATAATTCGCAGGGAATGGCGAAGTCGGCCCAGGTGTGCAGGCAGAAGTGGGAGCGGCTGGGCAATGTTCAGTGATCAAAACATGCATCGCATTGGTGAGCTTTAGGTATGATTTTCGGCCGAGCTTCTCGATGACCGCCTTGGTATCTATACCGAAGCGGTCTTTGAGCTTACGGTCGATCATTATACTGGTTAGGTCGGGCCTAAGATCGATGATGCATAGGTTGCGTCACCCAACGCAATCAGGAGACTGGGCGTTTGCCAAGCGTGTGTGATCCCACCCGCTATACTAAGCTCGACAGGGAGGTGTCTATGGCTGGTTCTATAACAAAAATCAAAAATTATAACGATAAACAGGGCTAATATAGTTGTAAAAACTAGTTTGGCCAAGAAACAAGATAAAACAAAGAAATAAGACCGCTTCGTCAAGCGGCTAAAAACACAATTGGGTTAAGCAACGAGTTGCAAAACACATCCGTGTGCAAGCTGACCGCATGAGTTAGTGCGCAATAACGCAATTGGGCTAACGTCCGAGGTGCGATAAAGGGTTTTGTAAGCGCGGGTACACTTAAAAACACAGATGGCGCAGCGCGACGACTTTGCGGAAAAGAACGATGGATACCACGCGGCCAAGTCTGGCCAAGTCTGCCGCGAACACGTGCGGACGGATCCGCTGCTAGCGACGCACTGTCATTTATGAGTTACTGGGCTTACATATTTTCCGCGTCTATCCTTCCACAAGAACGCAGTAACAATTACGTTTTTTTATGTGGCTATAAAAATAAACGTATATTTTAATGATAATAAATCATTAATAAAAGCGTACTCGATGTTACTGAAAGTGATGTAAATGAAACTGTACGATTACTGAAGTAAAAATAGTTGTAAATAATGGTTTCTATTACTATTAAAAATTTGGCTCAGTAATAAAGCAATAATATTGATAAATATTATATTTAATAAAATCGTATAAAGAATAACGTTGATACTGGAAATCATTAATTATTATACGCAATTTTTATATAAAATGATATAAAAGCGGTAAATTAGTCATGTTCTAGTTTATTTCCTTTAGCAATATGAAGTCATTTAATAAAATGTAATTAAAATTTAAAATAAATACTCAATTTTATTACAAAACAAGTTCTGTTGTTGTATATTAATTTATATGTAGAAGTTTTACTACAATAAAAGCAGTACCATAAAATAGTTTTATTTTGATGTTCATGATTAACTATTAGTAGGATCTAAATCTATTAAGTATCAATCAAGTAAAAATAAATTAAACTAAGGACAACATCCAATTATCCTATTACACTCAGGATCACTCTTGGTTATATTGGTAATGGTAAATTTATCTTAGGTCCGCTGATGTTTATTATATCTATAAATGAAGAAAATATTATTAAGCAATAAGAACCGAAAGATTTTATAAATGTTATCAATTATATAGGTTCCTTATAACAACTTCATATTCTCATAGAAAACGTTCTGACACTTGGTACAAATCAGAAAAACGGGACTAAAATCAGTATAGACTTGGTACAAAAATTATTCTGTTGATTTACCTAAGTAAATATAAATATGAGATATACTCGTGGGAAAAGGAGAAGTTTTATATAATTGATTATAGATTACATAACCTTTATTGTAAATATTGAACTGGCAAAATATAGTACTTTCAATGGTCAATAAGTTTAAAAAACAGAATTTTAGTAATTTTATGTAAGTTATTACATTAATACTAAATTATTTACAATAATTAATATATAATTGGCAATATTATCATTATTAAAACAAATTTAGGATTATTTAGAGTATATTTTACATTTAAATTACGTTGAACATTTTCACGCGTAGTCATCGGGGATAACAGAAGATGTCAGGATCTTTTGCTATCTGAAGCGGTTTAACTTATTTATAATGATAGTCTTTTAGTCTGTACTGACGTAGTGTCAATGAAACGATTAATCTTATAGCCTAGAGTAGTCATATGCTTGTTAAATAATTGACTGTCATTATCGGATCCTCAGGCTGATCAAGAACCCGAACCATCTTCTCTTTGAAATTTGGATGCTTTCTAATCTCAATAGCCACCATCGACTCATCCTTCTAGGATCGGTGTTTTACGAGGATCTTCGTGCCATGGGCAATATCCTGCATGGATGGTTAAGTCGATTTAAGGTCACGACATTGTAGCGAACACATGCGGCTCAGAATTCCTCAAAGTCACTATTAATAGCCTTATTTAATTAGATTAGCTAAAATTCTGTTAAATAAAAATTATCCCTATTGCTAAATAAAATACAGCTAGATCTTTCATTAAACAAATTTAAGACCTATAGAATAATCAAATTAGTTACATTTCATACCATAAATATCATTATGAACAGAACAATGGAAGGATTTCAACTCTTTAGCAAAGCTTAATTATTAAAATAGGATAGGTACTTAGAAATAAAGTGTTCATAAAGTACTACCTAGTAGTTGCTACGAACTTCTAAATACGGACTGTCACGTGTCATCGGCCACTCCCAGTGTGGTAACATACACCTTTGACTAGTGATACTTGGAACCATGGTAAGCTCTTAACGATATCCACCATCGGACGCGCATCCTGTAGTTCTTGCATTCTTCTCCGTCCTTCCTGCACTCAACGCATTTCCATGGAAATCGACAGCAACGGATCTCGAGCGAAGCGCTCGCCATGCCTCAAACAGCAGAATACACCTTAAATCAGCACTGGTAAAATAAGGCCATGTTCTAAAATCTGGATCCGCTTTGATTAGATGATTTCAACAAGCAGCGTTGCATGCCCACGCGACACATTGGTAGGGTTCTAACTTTTTGGCCAAGAGTATTAAGAACTAGCAGAACAGTAGCGACACAACAATAACTAATTATAGTGTAGGACATACGCACACCTGCATCGGCCCCATGTGATTTGAACGACACACCTTTGCATGAAGTTACAGGAGCTTTAAACACATTAAAAGGAGCGTTCCTGGTGTTTATTTTCGTTCCGCTCAACTTGAAGGTAGAACTTATAGGCTCCTCAGACGCTCACTTGAATCTAATCACATGGTAAAAACTGAGGCTCTCTCTGGGGACCCTGATAGAAAGCACCAACACCAGTTGAATAGGTTTATCAAAATTTTTTTCTAAACGAGAATTTCATAACAAAAAATGTGAGTACCACCACTGCATTATTTAGACACACAGTTAATGGACTGTACATCATTGTCGATTCCATAGAACATGTATCAATGAACTAGTATGCTCCGTATGGTCCTTTGAACTAAATAAAATATTTTTTCAAATATAAAAGCATCACTAAATTTAAAATGCTAAACAGATAATTTATATACTTACATCCGCACTATTTTAGCATTGTTAATATGTCATCAAGTCATTATAGAACATTCAATAATATATCGCATTTTATAAATTATTTTTAATATATATACTATCTAAAATTTGAGCATTGACAGATAATTTTCTATATTTAGTAGGCATATTTCCATTGATTAAAAAATATATTGATAATTTTCAAAACCACATAACGAAAGTTACATGTAAGTCAAATATTGTTTATATTAAACGTTTATTCAAATACATTAGATATCTATGTTCTTCTGCAAGGTTGAATTAGAATTAGATTCAAATATAATGTGTACTGTTCGAATAAAGCTTAATATTTAACACATGTACGTATAATTGTATATATAAGCCATGCGCTTTAATTCAATTGCACTTAGATTCTGATTAGCTTTTCTGCAGGAACGAATGGATGTTCCGCTACTTAGTGTTCGTGGAGTGATGTTGACACTGACTGAGGGTATATACATGCCCATCGCGCTAATCCGAGTAGATTTGACCTGCTGCTTCAGAGTGGAGGTCCTTACGTGTTCCGTCTGTGGTGCGTGCCACGGCTATCTACCGCAAGACCGTGAAACGCTACCTGTTCAACCAGGATAGCAGTAGCAGCCACTGTAAGCCAATAATTATTATACCATCTCATCGGTCTTGCCTGATAAACTAATGGAAATAAGATCGAGTTCTCTAAGTTTATTAAATAAACACAGCACATCATGGCAGGAAAGAAGTGTTTAAATTTGAAGAATCATGTTGTCAAAGAAATTGCTTATTATAACAAAAAACAATTACAAGTTAGAAATTCGTGGGTCAGTGTTTTATAGTAATAAAAAGAATACTACAAAAGTCTGCAAATTATTTAGCTGGAAATCAGAATGATCTGATATAGGTTTAATAAAAGAAATGGAGTTACGAATATCATTTGTAAAATTCTGCTATTTGTGAAGAGTAACTCAGAATGCATTTCGTGAATATTAGGAGAAATTGAATGAGAAATATAAGATTTGTTTAAACTACATTAACATGTATAAATTTAGCATCTTAGTGTTTAAATAATAAGACCTGAAGCTAATTTGAAAGTAAGCTGATATTAAGACGCCAAATGATCGAAATATATAAACAATGTAGTTCAATTAATACGTGACACTTGAAATGAATGTTAATTGTAGTGTTTACATAATGTAATATTAGGTTATTATCAATATATCTGTTACGAAGACATCCTCAAAACATGCAGATACGTTATGTTATTATATAATATGTAAACTGTTTGTTATACATATTTAATAATACAGTTTAAATCCTTAAAACACTTAAGCCATCTGTAACATACGCTGTACTTTTAGTAAGTATTAGTTTTTTGATCATTTGTATCTGTATTTCAATCTAGTTTAAATTAATACCAAGAGTTGATAGTTAATATTAGTTTTATAGTTAAAATGATCTAATAATAATATAGTAGATAAGTGTTTTCCTGTTTATACTATTTATCTTTTATTAAAATTTTAATCTCTTTGAAACACTTTTAAATTAGCTATTCTTGTAAATGTACAATTCTATCTTTTTAGTAGAGATCAACCGATTAAAGTCTCATGAATAACACTTATTACGTAGATCGACTAGAAATCTGTGCAGTTAGATTTACCAGAGACAAAGCGTGAAAATCGTAATACTTAGTTCAAAAAGGTACGATCACTACAACATCCATAAGATGATCCATGAATGGAATAATTTTTACCTACTTGATGGATTATCAATATTTACATTTATAGTGACAAATTTTAAAGACTTGTAAAATTACGTTTATTCTTTGATTGTACCAACTTTATTACTTATTTTATATTGTTGCAGTCATCGAGTTTAAATATTTAAACAACCTTTTAATCAAAGATGTTCGCATCTTGAAATCTTGTGAAATGTAACGTTTACTACGTACCTGTTTGTTTATATTTAAACTTGTCTGAAATACTAAATGAATTATTTGCCAGAATTGATGATACTCTACATGAACAATTTTTATACAGCTATCCTCTTTACTTCGCAATGGATTATCAATTTGCAAAATAATATATATTTTGACAACATAAAGATCAAGTCATCTAGTCAAACCGAGGTGGGTACTCGATATGTAACATACATTTAATTTTGACTATTTTATCACCTATTCTTGTATCGAGTTTTGAATATTTAAACCAACACGTTATATTTACATACGAAACGATGTCGTCTTTATCATGAAATCTTAGTGAAATAATGTCCGATTAAACTAGCCTACTTCGTTTTGTTATATTTTATTGATGTTTCTGAAGTACCAAACCAGGAGATATCAACAAGATCCTTAATATAAAATACTTTTATACCTAGTATAAAGTCAATATTTATATACTTTCTTATAAGACAGTATTACAATGTATTGTGAATATAGTGTTGACATTATTAATAGATCACATATAATTTAATTATTTCTGAAAATAAGAGTCCTCTAGAGACAACAACTAATATTATACTTTATTTTCATTAGTTGATGAACTGATTCGGTTTTATAAAAGTAAGTTCAAAACATTGCAAAAAGCCAACACGTCTTAAATTAATTAGATTTTGCGATAAGTTATTCATGCAGATCTGTAATTTATTGCTATACTCTCTGGTATATTTAGTGCCTGATGTTTACATGTCAACACAACTCAAGTGAGATAATGAACAAGATCCTTAATATAACAAATTTAAATACTACTTATGCCTTAGCTATTACATTTCTAACATGTTAGTCATAATAAAATTAAGTAATATGTTATAATTACTTTTTATAACAGACATTACAATGTATGTTGAATATCAAGAAACTTTTACGTTTGTATACGACGCATATTTTAATTCATTTCTATAAGTTAGACAACACTAAAACTTATTTATTAGTTGAGAATTATTTTAAAATGTTAATATTTAATAAATTAGCAAAGTACCGGTCTTAAAATTATTTCGGTTGTAAATGTTATTCTATCTGTAAAACAAGTTAAAATTAATGGGAGTTATCTATCATTTACTGTCGCGCAGTAAATTCATGATGAACGCCCATGATACACTGTTAAATATCGTTTAAATATTTTGTAATACTTAAAATTTTGCTAGGTTCCGTAATAACAAACGGTCAGTGTTACAGTTATCCAACAGTTTATTATCTTCTTCTTCGCGCATTCTATGTCGCAACACCGCGCAAATTGATGTCCGCAATGATTTTCATTCCCTTTCTACACCGCTCCTTCGCTGCTCCTTTTTCCTAATTTTCCTCTCCACGTATAAAGGAGGGTAAAGAAGAATACTTCGACGCTGACGCGCCAGCGCCGCCGTAGTCGACAATTGCCTTCGGAGTTCCATCATATTTTAAAGTCACGCGACGCGAATCGCCAACGCTTCCGGTTCTAATAGTTTTAAGTTTGCCGCGAATCCCTACCGCATCAAAGACGCCTGCAGCTGGCCGCCATCAGACGATGTATTTATCCTTCCTATTATGCATTTCCAATCCGGCTTTACAAAAACGCTTGTCGATGCGGATTACGCAATGATCCTTCGAACCGCATTCTCGCTTCATGTCCTTAAATAGGATCTACCATATCTCGATCACTCGAGTTAGTTGGTCCAATCAAATTAGCTGACAAAACTTGAGTGACCACGCGTCCGGCAACCATTTCTACTAATACCGATTTTACATGAGTCGGCCTTTGTAGAGATATTTTACAGTGCAACGTTTCACGACGATTTTAATTGCTTAAATTTTATTCTAATAATAAATGAATAGCTACATTTCAACTTTATATGCTTTGCTTTGGTTTATTCTTATAACAGCGCTAACGGAGTTTCATCTTGCAAACAGAAGTAACTGTTTAGAGAATCGTTAACATATTCATTATAAAAATTACAATTAGTTTAGTTTTATACTGTATTCTTTTTAATATAGTTAAACATTTTTGGGCATTTGTAATTTAATTTTATTTTATATATTCACATTATTTGTAAAACTAAACTATATTATTTTTATTATATTTGTAAAACCTTTCAAAAAATCAAGCATCTATTTAAAAATTCTATATTGTTAAATAGCTAATAACTAAACGGGCGCTACTCAACATAAACTTGAGGATTTTCCTTTGCGTAAGTGTAAGGACTTTCTTTTTTTATATTTCGAGTGTTAGTGCTTTTGACATCAAACGGTAGCACATTCCATTTCCCCGAAGAAAACGAAAAATATGAAAAGGTTTTTGAATGTAATTGTATTTTTTTGTCCTTGAGTAAAATAGGCTACTTTTTACCCGTAGAAAATCTATTCTAGAAATCTAAAAATAACACAAGCAGAGCCGTGGACCGCTAGTATCTAGCTAGTACATTGCTAGTAACTGCTAGTATCAATATAAACTAAAACAATTGATGTGTCGTAATAAACACCACATACGACTGGTTATGTTAATTATTTCACGCTGAAAGTTACGAAGAAACCGCGAAATGTGATATCGTTATCATCCAACTCAATGTGTATTGTTATTTACTGTTTGTCACACAATTTAATTTCTAAATATCGTTATTTTATCTCTCATTTCATTCACATCTTTTCATTTTTTTTTCAAGTTTTATATTTTTCTGATAACGCAATTTTGTTACCATAAAATATTTTTCTGAATTTTATAATTTCCTCTATAACTAAACTTATTTAATTGAATAATTGCGTGTAATTTAGCATGAAACCAGTTTTCAAAACACGTATTAATTGTCTTTATAAATAAACACAGTTGTTGGTCCGAAGATCAGATCGTTGATAAGGTTGTCAGAAAAGGTCCACGTGACTGTTTTTATAAAAACCTAATTTGTGTTTCGCTCCATGCCATTTTACTTACATATTTTAGCTGCCTTATTTCATTTTAACAGAGACTTTTTGTGCTAACATAATTCGTAATTTGTAATTCGTAATAATGTATACATGTTTAAAGGTGAATAATAGGAAAAATCAGTTTGAGGTTACTCCGATGCCAAATAGGCCAATATGAAACGATCAGAATACTAAATAAAATACCGATAGTCGTTCCTTTTTGACAAACTAAAAAAAAGAAGGTCTTTAATTCGAAAAGTATTTTTTTTTTTGTTAACTAGCGCTCCTATCTTGGTAGGAAGTAGACGTACTATTAGTAGCAATGACATGTACTACCATATTGTGTAGGTTAAAATGCTCGTTCTATAATTTTATTTAAAATAATTTTTGATTTATACTATCTACAAATATATCTATTGGTTACAATGTCTGAAAAATATCACTTATAATAAAAATTACGCTCAATCACCCTTTGCGGCTCAAGTAAATCTCAAACTGCTGGTATTTTAGTCATTAATACATTAAAGCTTTTATTGTAAATCATTATCATCAACATCATCATCATCAGCCTGTGATAGTCCACTGCTGGACATAACCTTCCCTTATTTTAGTTTTACATTGGATAGTTGAGTCTATTCATTAGGGGGGTTATAGACCACCACGCTGGTTTAATGCGGGTTCGTTGGTGGACCGAATTTTTACATGCCCATCCGACGCAAGAATTATTTCACTTTTCAGACAATTGGGTGATCAGCCAAAATTGCCATAACCAACTAGGAAACAACAATTAAATTTGTTGAGTCCCCGCAGGATTCGAACCCACGACCCTCGGTTTCTAAAGGACACGCCCATACCACTAGGCTACGGAGGCAGTTGTTAATGTTAATGTGCGTAAAAAAATAATACGACCTCTACTGACTTTATCACAATTTTTTTTACGTTTCCTGTGCGAAAAAACCATGGTCGTATATTATTTTTACTACCGTTTTTTTAATCTTGCCCTTTCATCTCTTTTAACGATCCATAGAAATGAAAAAATATACACAGATGGGAGAATATCTTTAGTTACTTTTTAAGGGGTTCCTATTATGGTAAGGTAATTTACGATGGGGTATTCGTTTTCTTCGTTTTTATTTATATTATAGAGAGTATAATTTATCAAACCATACAGGTTAGCCCTAAGCTATCCTAGACTACAAATGTATAAAAAAACATATTTATTGAATACCTTCCCGTACTAAATAATTGAAACAACATATCAAGGCCAATTCATCATCATCATCAACAGCATCAGCCTGTGATAGTCCACTGCTGGACATAGGCCTCCCCTAATACACCCCTATCCATAAGGGGGTTTTGGACCGTATCCCACCATGCTGGCCCAATGCGGGTGGTGGGTAGACCGACTTTTACATGCCCATCCGACGCATGGATCGATCTTATTTTTCAGACAATTGGGTGATCAGCCCAAATTGCCCTTAACCAACTAGGAAACAACAATGAAAATTTGTTGAAGCCTGAGATTAAACATTACCGTTTCTAAAGCATCGCTCTATACCACTAGAGCTACTGGAGGCAGCCGATATGTTAATATAATATTAACTAATAAGAATGCTATCTACTTAAAAACCTTAATTTAATACCCACAATCTTCTTTCGAAACAGCTATAAATTTTCTGTAATGTTTTTAATATTAAACTTTGTTGCGAAAATTTTTAAATATGCACCTATTAAGCGTATACTGGAAACTGGTACATAGTTAAAATAAAATATACTTTTAAGCTGCATCGAAAGTAGAATATTAAATGATTAGTTAAAGCAAAAATAAAGCTAAGTTTTATCGTCGATAAGAAATAATACGTCAAAACGTTAGCCGATGTTAGCAGGCATAAAAAAACTATTAGTTGCTTTTATCGTGGCTTGTGAAGTCTTATTTTTTTAAATAAAAAAGTATTACACAATACTACTGATTTGCGGCACAACAACAGAACCTTGCCAGACGGTTAACTGTATCTAAAAATTTATTACGTGAGTATTATGAATAGGCAAAACATAGTAAAAAATGAGAAAAACAAGTGATTTATATTTATATTAAACTTGATTTTCTTAAATATTTTAATTAAAAAATATGACCGACTTCAAACATCATTCAACCATTTTGCGCGATATTAAAATATTTTGCGCATTTGACAGCTGCAAAAAATTACCACGCGATTTCTGTCATTACTTTTTAAATCTCTAATATCTCTTAAGATATTCTTTTTATTAAAATGACATATGTGACACGTTTAATGCATATAGAATAATTTTTTTTAAATGGATTACCTTTTTTGTAAATCTATAACATATAACCTTAAATGAGCTTTGAATTTGCCTCATTGCAACTTTTTACAATGTTTTAATATGCTTTGAAATGAACAAAATCGGAGCTGTACGAGCGGAACAACGAGGTAACATATATAAAAAATAACATACGCTTCGAATTGAGCATCTTCTTCTTTTGCGCAGTCGGTCAAAAATAAAGGCACATGAAGTATGTAATAAAAGATATAATATTTTGTATAAATCTAACATCTCACGTTATTATGCCATGTTTTGTTAAAAGTAAAACATATCATTTATTTAAAAAAATCATAACAACAACATCAATAACAGAGCGTAGAATGATTGTCACTGCATTTTAATGTTTTTTTAGAGCTCAATATATGACATATTTTTGATGTTTACTACTTATTTAAATTTGCAATATTTATTCTAAAGTTTTACAATACATTAACATTTAACCGTGGTAGGTCCCTGTTTACAGGAGACCGTCTGGTGGATACCACCAGGTGTCTATTTCTGTTGTGAAGCAGTGTGTGAAAACACTACTGCGTTCCGGTTGAAGGCACCGTAGCCAGCGTATTTACGGGTAAACAAGACTGCACCTTCTGTCTCACGGTAGGCAGCGCGTCGGCGATACCACAGGGTATTGTCAACGTCTGGGCGTCGGTGACCACTTCCCATCAATTGGCCTGACTGCTCGTCTGCCTGCGTATGCCATAAAAATAACGTTGAAGTACTGACATTTCAAACAGTGTCTCTGAACAAACGAAAAATTGTGTTTGAATCCCCTCGGGGAAAGTTGTACATTGAATGCATTAAAATGCATGCACCTCGTGAAGTGCTAATCCTAATTTACCACTCGACTTGTTCTGCAGTTCATGTTTACATCTTACGGTATACAATGCAGTACATTAAATTATTAAAGAATTAAGATCTAAAATCAACGTATACATATGCTAATGTCTTATGTTAATATTTTCATAATAAGAGCAAATAAAGATAATTTTAATTTGAAACCTGGTAACTCAGCCTCGAAAAAACCGATACTACTTTCATTAAAGAGCTTTTTCCTCGTATACACTTACAGCGTTAAAATAGAATAGTAGTTTCCAGCACCTCAATAGTACGGTACGCTATTTACAATAACTTTTAAGTACGTTGTATGCAATATAATTAGATAGGAGAAAAATATGAGATATATACATTAGTAACGATAGCTTACAAGCACAAAATGATTTAGGCATTTGATATAAAAAAAGAGTTATCAACATTGCAATTTTAAACACGTAGCTAGATTTTTACGGATAATGTTGCTTTGACATAGATAAACGATATAATAATAGTTGGTGTTTTGTGTAAATAAAGACTCCCATAATATACAATAATTATGTACAAACTATCTTTACTGATTATCTGGAAAAATATGAAGCTGTGCTGTTTTACGTTAAATCTATATGTTTTAAACTTCACTAAACAGTTATATTATGAGTTTACATAGAAAAAAGCTAGAGCCACTGAGTGTTGAACTTTATTACATTTGAACTTTTTACTTGAGATATAAAAGCACTAAGCTTATTGCACTAAAAAGTTAACTCTTAGAACTATTAACATTCCGTGTTGTGGAATTATTAACGGAAAGATTTGAATCTTATGATATATACATGAATAAAAAGAAAGAGTTCAAAAATAATAAAACATACTGCCATTAGGTAATAAACAATTAAACTTTTTCACCAATCGACGTATTTGTACTTATTATTAGACATGAAGGTTCATTCTCTTTCTACTTAATTCAACAAAAACTGTATAAATATTTTCAGGAGTAATAATCTCTCGTCAAAATAAAGCATTCGTTATTAAAGCAGGTAATAGAAAAATTAGCTAATTAAATGGCTGTTTCTTCTCAGATCAGAGGCTTTGATCTCCGATCGGTTGGAAGATTAATTGATAATCAATAAGATATTGTAACAATTTAACTTTGAAAAACAATTTTAACAATGAATTACGGTGCCCTTTAATGGGCAGCGCGTGTGGATTGGACCAGTAGAGCGTCCTGCTAATCCCGTCAATTCGTGATATATTATGAAAAGATGTATATTATATATTTCGCTACATGAGTAATAATAAATAATTTTGTTGCATTGTGGAAAATGAAAGTTAATAGTCAAATAACCCATTTGAGGTTTTACTCACATTACATAATGACCACTGAATATCGCTAAATTTCTTAGAATGATTAACTAGTTTTCTAACATTGATAGAATATTAAGAAACTGACATTTTTTATTATTTTTTTTAAGTTAACTAATATCTACAACTAACACTTAAAAATATGTAAAATGAAGTAAATTAATTAAGAAATAGAAGTATATTATATGTTAGTACATAGATCCACATTATAAATAAATATATATTTTTTAATAAAATGTTACCTTATTATTATATATTAAAATATTTACAACAATGTTAAAATATTGTGCTGTTTAAAAAAAAATAGAGTACTGTTTTATATAAACGTTTTCCTACTCCAGACATATCAAAAGGAGACGGGTAAAACCTCAATAGCAACTTAGTACCAATAGTTGTGTCAATATCTCATTCAACAACCAATCAAATTCGCAACATCATAAACGTGGCAGATGGAGGGAACTATGATTTGCAGCGAAATCTTATGATATCTAATTGCGTGTAAAATTGTGAAAATGAATGAATGATAATGTGTATTATTAAATAAAATGACTTTACGGATTTTATAGCGTTTATTTTACGTTTTTGATTCCCGACGTTTCAGACACTTTCCAACGGCCGTAGTCACGGGGTAGACTGAGATGTCATGCGTCTTGTTGCCAGTGCTGAAGCGGGGTTTCCAGATCTTAATTGATTTCCAGATTTTAATTAATTACTTTTAGTCTGTACTCCGACCTACGCAAAATTAACTGGTTTTATCATTACAGCCAGCAGTGGTATTATGCTTGAGTTTAAATTTTAATTTATTAATTATAGGGTCCCAAGAAGGTGGTAGAACCCAACCATCTACTCTATTAAAATTTGGATGTTTTCTAATCTCAATAGTCTCACGGATCATCCTTGGTGGGAATCGGTGTACTTTAGAGAGGATTTGTGGTCGATCAAATGTGATGTAATGGTTTGGGTGATTTAAGTATGGTCACACACTGCCGACTTGTTGGGTATTTTATGTTTAATGCAGCATATGTTCCTTCACGCAGGTTCTTATTGCCTTTGTCTGCAATAGGCCGGTCACAGTCTACTTGTACACCCTGGATCTTGTATGGAATATTGCACTGACAGGTGGAGGAATGGACCAATCTTCTTTAGCGGCTTGAAATAAGTTTTGATTGAAGCCCGCCTCAAAATATAAGATAAAACAGCAGGTACTCGCTCCACTGTGGCTACCTTCACTCGGTCACTGTGACGATGTCGTGGCGCAGCAAGCTTGTTGTCTCGCAGTACTTGCTTAACATGGTGTAGCTCAGCCGCCAGGTGTTCATCAACACAGATCCCTCGTGCTCTGTAAAACAAAGATTTACCCACGGTAGCTAACTGGGATGAATGGTGGTGTGAATTACCGTTTAAATATTTTTTTGTATGGGTTGGTTTCCTAAATTTAATTAGAGAAAACTATTTTCTACTAGGAACATATTAACCTTTAATTCCTTATAGCACCCTTTCGTCATTATTATAGGCTAATACAATAAATTATGAATTAGTCATTGTGTAATATCGTACGTTCGAGATGAGAGCGAGAAAGAGTACTATCTCTGACATAAAAACATAAAGTCTTGACGTATGTGTGATAGGAACTACTAAATTACAATCAAATAATTTTTTAATGCATGAAAGTTCTTTTTAAAAATATTAGTTGGAAAATTTCAAAAATGGTTAATGGAGTATCACTATTTCAGTCGTAGAGCATTGATTAATCTGTTCAAATTTTTATCGACTTTTTTACTGAAGATATCCATTACCTTAGATACTAAGAGCGAAAAGTAATGCTTTTCAGGTGGTTTCTTACCGCATCAAAATTTATACTGCGTGGTTTTCAAGAAAATAGCTAAAATTTTTCTTCTCTTTATGTAGAATGCAGAATTTCAAGTCATATGCCTATTATATTTTCAATATAATATAAAAATACGACCAACTTTAAAGAATTTATGAGTTAATGTAAGATACAAGTTACATATTCGAAATTATAAGAATACACCTATATCATTAAATTTAATATTCTAACTACCTCCGTTGCCTAGTTGTAAGGGCGTTTGCTTTAGAAACGGACGTCGTGGGTTCGAATCCTGCGGTGACTCAACAAATTTTCATTGTTAGTTGTTTAGGGCAATTTGGGCCGATCACCCTATTGTCTGAAAGAAAGATAATCCATGCGTCGGATGGGCATGTAAAAGTCAATCCACCAACCAACCCGCATTGGACCAGCGTGTTGGGATACGGTCCAAAAACACTCTAACTAGAGAAGGCGTGCATTAGGGGAGGCCCATGCACAGCAGTGTACTAACACAGGCGAATGATGATGATGGTTTTAAATCTTACTTTAATATAAGTTATTTACATCACTATTATATATGTACATATATATATTAATGGCATATTTAATATATTATTTGCCTTTAATTGTTGGTCGTTCTCTTAAAGTTAAGCCGGAGTGTAAAAAGTAATCGCAAAGGATTGTGATTTTTGACGCAAATATTTCTACAGTAAAGTTACAAGGAAAACTATTTTTATTTTCTAAAAGGAACTCTCCTATAAAATAACGCTTTTTTAAAAGACGAGCAAATGAAAGACAAGATATTATTATATTATCAATATTGAACCGTTTTACAACTATACATGACAACTAATTTATTGTTTCAGTAAAAAAAATAATAGAAATAAAAGTAGGTAAATAAGTAGTTTGCAAATCATATCTTTGCTCCTGCTGGGAGGTAAGGCTCGTTATATGAGAGCTGCACTAAAAGTATCGAGAATGAAATATTTGCACTATTCCTGTCATATTAAAATCTTTTAATTGAAAACTTGGTTTTGAAAATCTAATACCATTTTTTTATTTAAAAAAGACTCTAGGTCTTGTTTACAGGAGATCGTCTGGGTGGGTACCACCGCGGTGCCTATTTCTGCCGCGAAGCAGTATTGTGAAAACACTACTGTGTTCCGGTTTGAAGGGCACCGTATCCAGCGTATTTACTGGGTTAACGAGACTTAACACCCTATGTCTCGCGGTAGGCAGCGCGTTGGCGATACCACTGGTATTGCTAATGTCTATGGTCGTCGGTGATCACTTCCCATCAGGTGGCCCGATTGCTCGTCTGCTTGCATATGCCTTTTTTTGTCCTTAAAAATGGGAATTGACGCAAAAATTCAATAGCGATTTTTAGGACTTTCAAAGGGTTTTCAAAAAATATTGATCGGATGATTTCGCATTTGTTGAAACTTTCCCTATTTTGCTGAATTTCAACTGACGTGTCAATCCGGAGATTCCCCAGGTTAAAAAAACGCAGCCAAAGAAAATTCGATGCTGTTGTGCTGATTGAGGAAGACGATATGTGACATGCCCGGGAAATTCAGCAACCTTAAATTCAAAGTTAAATACAAATAATCTTGATCAACAATTAGTTAAAAAGTTTTTTGATAGATAAGTATACTTTTAAAGGGCGGGTGCGTTATTTGTGCGTACTTTTGCAGCCCAAAGATTCCAAGGGATCCTCAAAACTTATTCAACATCATACCAGGGAACAAACCCCCGGATATGCCTTCAACCAGGCGAGTTGGTTTTAAAAATTAAAGCCACCCAAAATTTTTCCCGTGGATGGGGGTTTGATAAAAGTGGCACGTTTGTTCCAAAAGGCCCTATCCGACTATTCCCTTGAGACAAAGAACGGTTAATGCAGTGGCATGTAACATTTGTTTGTCACAGGTGTTTCTCCGACTATACCCGGAAAGAAAATCAAACCCGCCGCATCATCCTCCATCACAACAATGGAGTTCTCACACTGCGCCCAAGAACAAAAGAGTTTTTATAGCTGAAAACAAGAACATTGACCATCCCCTAACCCCGACCCGACCCAAGTTTATCCTTTCCTTATAAAAAGGAATAAATTGGTGTTCAGAGGTTTATCCCCTTGATTCCCGAAATTATCAGCCAATTTGATGTATAAAAAAAAATTGATTTGGGTCAAAAAGGGAAAGAAAATAATTTATTTTTTTTTCTTTAACGAACACTTTCCTTAATATAAGCACAAAGTATTTATAAGGTTTTGTTAAAGTAAATTAAGTTTTTCTAAGGCTGAATTGTATTTACTTTAACATGCCAAAGGTTCCATAGATTTGCATAAAATCTACTTAAAAGATTTATAAGATAAACAATTCTAGTTCTTCAGTTCAGCTTTTTTTCTTTAGTGTGAATGCCATTTCTACAAATTTAATTTCTGTTCCAAATCCTGTAAGTTAAGATTTTTGTCATAAATTACATAAAAGAATTCAATTAATCCCTCTCCAAATCTTCAGACAATACATGGGTGATTTATAATTTAGTAGCACGGTTGAATTGCGTTAGTTACTTTAAAAACCGCCAAATAGATTAGGTCTCCACGCGTAAGATGGACATGTCAAAAGTCGAACACTGAGAGTGAATGAAAAGAGTGCATCTATGTTTAAGCGTAGTCTTGTTCACTTTAAAATCTCCTGCATAGATGTCTGATCTCTAAAATAGATTGGCATAGTCGAGAATATAATATTGTAGATTAGTTCCGTTGTGTTTATAATATGTCTATATTTGAATATTTATTTTCTAGTTAAAGATGTACTTGAAATTTTAGTTCTTCGAAATTTGCGTATTGCTGAAATTAAAATGTTTTCATAGTCTATAATTTTATTGTAATGGATTTTAATAGCTTTTAGGTAATCATTATTTTAAAATATATTTCAAAATGATGAATCCCGGTATATTGGGCGACGCCATGAACCAAAAATGAACTGGTGCGTCTCAGTGTGAACTGGGAAGCTACCGAAGTTATCCCACTGTCTGGAAGAACCTCCGATAGTCCAAATTTACCTACCGATTTCACGTATTCAGTCGTTTTAAGAATAATTTTAACAATAAGTCACGAAAATTTTAATTGTTCAAACCCATTTTAATGTACATTTAGGGGTTTATAAAAAAGGGGTGTTTAAGACCTTTATATTATCTTAGGATACAAAATATGAAAAGGTTATTTTTAAAATATATGGATATTTGAGAGATAAATAACTTTGGAACTTGCCATGGGCTTTTGAAATGCCAAACAACCATGGGATGCTTACGAACTTAATTAAATGTTCCCAAAACATTTGTTTTCCCAGTTGATTTTTTTTTTTTGTTTACGAAACGAGCAGCCAAACCGATGGAAAGTGGTACCGACACCCATAGTTTGCAAACCATTGGTTCACCAACCCTGCCTACCGGAGACATAGGGTGTTAAGTCCGTTTCCAGTAAACCGGTGCCCTTCCGGAACGCGCCAACCATGCCTCGGGCAAACACCGCGGTGGTCCCCCAACTTGAAACGGGACCCCCCCTGAGTTTATTTTTAGCATTTCATTAAATAACTTAATTTGCTTTGTTTTTTTTAAAATGTGAACGGGAAATTTTTTGTCGTTTTCCTATTCAAAAGGGTTTAAAACTTAATTTCCCCTTTTTTTTTTACTTTTTTCTAAATGCGGAATTTTAAATATGTTTGTTATGTAAAATCCCTTCGGCCTAGTGGTAGGGCCTTGAAAAACCGTGGGGACAAAAACTTTTTATTGTTGTTTTTAGTTTTTGGCAAGCGGGCCGTCACCCAATGTCAAAATAAAGATCCATGCGTGGATGGGGTGAAAAGCCGGCCCACCCACAGGATAGGGACCGCGTGAGACAAATTGGCTCCAGCGACCCACTGTGTTCTGACTGGGACCAGTGGTATAACCATTACACAAAAAGGATCTGTGAATTGTTCCCAAACGTTTTACTTTAAACCTTGCATTTATAAATACAAAAAATAAATATCCCAAAAAACGTATTTATTGGTTGGGTTTGAACAAATAATTTAATTTTCCGTTTATACAAGTTTAGTCTTAAAGTTTTAAAGGGATTTTTTCATTAAATTATTGATAATTTCCGAAAAAATATATATATTAATTAAACACAACTGATAGTAAAAATACATTAGTTTGAAATTAATTTATTCTGAACTTTCAAAAAACGATGACTTGAACTTGAGCCAATTTTCTTCAATAAATTTATTAGATGTATAAACCGCAAACATGAATGCCGGTTATGAAGACAATACCGAAAACGTTATATAAACTTAATTTAAATTCCATCTGCTTGGAAGTTTGTGACATCAAACCGCAACACATATAATTTTATATACACATGAAGCGCTATATAGTCATATATTTTATGTTTGGTGAATACATAACAAATTTTAAATAGTGCGGGCCAAAATTTTAAAATAAATTTGGGTTAAAAAAAATAGTCATTTCCCAAATTTAAAAAGAAAAGGGAAAATTCTCAATTTTTTTTTTTGACCAAATTAACTTTGTTCCAAATTTGGGGAAATAAGATTGGGGTTTAAGGGAATTTGGGGCCTGTAATTTTTTATTTTGACCCTTTGTTCAAGGAACTATAATTTTTAGTAAAAAAGACCATAGGGTTTGGGGGGATTAAAGGGGAGTTTAAATTCAAAGGGATTTCCCTAATCGCTTTAAGGACCTTAAAAAATGGAGGGGTTTATAAAACTCTCTCGAATTTCGACGAGTTTTTTTTAATTTAAAAAATTGACATTAAAATTTAATTGCAATTTAAAAAATAACTTTTCAAAAGTCATTTTATTCAATTTCTTCCCTTTTCGAATCCTTTAAAAAACGGAACAAAAAACCCAAAAAGTGTTTCGATATATAAAATTGAAATGATAAAACTGCGTCGAATCCCCTTGCGTGTTGTTTGAACCATTCTAAAGTTTTTGGGTTTGAAAATTCCAAAATTAGTGTTCTAAAAACTTTATTAATTTCATAAAAGCTCAAATGCATAAAAATTAGTTTTTGAACTCAGGATCAAAATATCATATAAATTATTTTTAGGTCTAAAGCAATTTTAAGCGCCAAGAATGACTTAGCGGGGAAGTTAAATTTAAGGTGAACCGTTTTTCAATTTTTTTTTAAATTTTTTTGCGAATCCCCAGATAATCGTCAGATTAGACAGTACGTTTAGAACACTAAGATGAACCATATTCTTAATCTGACGCCTTGGTATTTTTTTGTAAATTTTTTGCAATTATGAAATAGCGATTTTTCCGAAATCGTCAGATTAGTGAATGGGGTTTTTTTGGCACCTAACCTTCTTAGAAAATTGTCGTGCGATTAGCGCGAGCGATTATTTTTTTTTTTTTTAAACCCCTTAGTTCAACCACCCATCACACAAACGATCGGATTAACTAGGACATTATTAAAAAAACGTAGGCTTTTTTAATATCTGGGCCTCGAGGATTCCATGCAACAGTAAACCCCATTGACGCCCCCCCACCATTAAACAAAAGGGATTCAAAGGTAAACATTAATATTAAAAAAATGACTTAACGGTTTTATCCGTTTATTTCGAGCGGTCGTGGTCAGGGAACTTTAAAATGTTTTAATAATGTATGTGCTTAACAAAAGAAATAAACCTATTATTAAATTAGTGCAAAATTTTATGTACAAATAGTTTCTCTACCATTTGTAACATTACTTGTACTAATGTTTAAAATGTAATAATTTTTGGGTTGATAGTAAATATAATGTTACCTTCGCACTTTTTGTGTTAAATGAATGTCACGTCACATGGCGAACAGCGAATTTATATCATTTTACTTTATATTTTTTATTGACTAAGCTCGTCATATATCTTCAGATGAACTTTTATCTCAAATAAAAAAAAAACAAATTTTGCGAATCAATACCAAAATTTAATATTGGACAGTTTTGTTTTATCCTATTATAATAATAATAATAATAATAAAGCTTTATTTATCCCTTTTTAAGTGTGACAGTGCCATAATTTCATTTAATTTATTACAATGGTTAGTATTACATAATTTCACACAAAAACCGAATTATATGGTTGTGGGGCCGCCTAAGGGGTAAACCCCAAACCACCCACAACTGGTCCACGGTGTCCAAGGGTCCAGCTACTTCCTTTATATCGTAGTTCCATTTTTTTTTCTATTTTCTACTTTCTTTTAATCTGTTTTTTGTTACCCTTGTGATGACCTGCCACTTCCCTTTTAATTTCAAATTTTTGTTAAAACGCTTTTTGTTCTTGTTTATGTCGGTGTTTTTAATTTTTATTTTTAGTCTTAAGGGTGCTTCTTTCTAATCCGCTGACATGTTTTTATTTAATTGCTGGCTTTTTTTCAACGTTCAAGTTTCAGCATATGTAAGACAGGGACAAGACATGAGAACTTTTTTTTAGTTTATATTGGTCCTTAAATATTTCTTTTAGCCCAAACTTGTTCCATGTTTTTTTCTTCTTCAATTTCCATCCATTAATTTGAACGATATAGTGGGGTGAATATTCATACATATTCGATTGATGTAATTTTTAAAAAATTTGGGGTCTCTATTTGTCTGCTTTTGTTTTTTTCTGGTTTAAACCATAGCCCTGCCCGTTCATGTTGAGTCAGAGATTCTAGCATGTTTTCTGTTGTTGTGTTAAGAAAAGCAGATCATCCCAAATCAAAAGGGTGATAGGAAGTTTAATTTTATTCCATTACGTTTCACCGATTTTTCTGAAAATGGATTCAAAAACACTATAATATTTTGGGCAAATAGGATTCCTTGTTTTACTCGTTCAATGTGAAATGATGGACCCTATTAGGGGACCGTGTGTTCAATGAATAAATTTTCTTAACGATTCGATTAATTATTTGCAATGCCTTGCTCATTTAAGGGCACCAAAGAATGGATAAAGATCAAACCTATTGAATAGTCTAAAGCTTTAAACTGGTAATTTGTTAAATTTTTTCAATAGTTTTTTTAAACCCCCGGGTTTTTTGATTTTCGTCTTTGTTAGATATGCGTTAAGGTTCAATGATTACACATCGCCTGATTTTTTATAAGTCTTTCTTTATTCTCCATTCTTCTGTGGAATCGCTCATTAGATCAGGATTAAGACAATTTGGGTTTTAAAAAAAACCCAAAATACCTTTGGATGCGCGGAGAATTACTTTCCTTACAAACATAATGTTGTAATTTAATAATTTGTTGTATTTTTATGTTTTCTTTTATAAATTATTTTATATATTTGTTATATTATTTAATAAATATGTTTTGTTTTTTTATATAAAGATATATATGTTGTTCCTTATTATTGAGTTAATTTTATTTGTTGAAACTGTTATTGTTTTTCCTTTTTTGTGCCCCACATTTAAATCTCTGAACCCCCAAGATTTTGGGGAAAAGCCCCAAAGGCATTGTCCGCCTTTGCTTTTTTGCAAAATAAATATAAATAAAAATAAATAAAAAAAAAAAATACTTTATAAAGTTAAATTTTGGTCTCCTTTTGCAGTAAAACAAATTTCAAGTGTCCATGATTTTTAAATTCCAAAAGGATACGATTAAAAGGTGTAATTTCTTAAAAGTTTTTTCTTCCTATCTTTTATTATTTTATTTCGCCCATCGACCCACTTTTACCGAAATTTATCTATTGGTGCGTTCTTCACTTTCGGGGGATGGATCGAATTTTTGATTAGTGATAGCTGTTTCACCTCAACAGTAGATTGTAAAGTTCCTTGAAAATGGTTTTGTATCATTATTAGATAACTCTGTTCGTGAAAAATCCGAAAACTAATTGCCCGGATTACCTTTGTTTTAATTTTTTTTATACGCCTTTTTTGATACTACCTGGTCCAAACTTTACTTTTTTGTTTTTGATTTCAATTTTGTTTTTTTTTATCTTGTTATATAAATTTTTGCTTTTCTTTTATCCGAGCGAACAAAAAAATAATGTATCCTCTAAAAAACCCTTTTCATAACGTTTAAAAAACGTTTAAGTTGCTGTTATTTGTTTAAAAATCTACATCATGATTTGGAGCAGTTTAAATGGTTTTTTCCAGCTCCCCTTTTGTGTCTGCAAAAAATAAAAATCAGATTGACGTAGTGTTTTTGCATTTAATTTAATTTCACATTTAATATTTCAGTTTTGTTTTTCTCAAAGGATGTTTCTTTTAAATCCATAACTAAACACCCAAAAAAATAAAAAGTTAAAGTACATTAAGATTTAACAAAACCGAAAGCGGTTCGGTCGGGTCAAAAGGGGTTGAACTTAATGCTGTCATGAAGGATGAAATATGTTTGTTTCAATAGCTCTTGAAAAATGTTTCTAGGATAACAAAAGTAAACTAATAAAAAAAAACTAAATCAAATTAAAAAATTTTGAATTTTGTTTAATAATAAGGGTTTATTTTCAATGAAGTATGTTTATAAAGTTAAATATGCCAGTTTAGTAAACATGTCACAGGGGTACATTTTTATGGAATGCACAAAAATAAAAATAAAAAAAGTATATTATTATTTTAATAATCACTTATTTTTTAATTACATTAAATCCGGGATAAAAATATTCATTTGAGGTCAATAAATTATAGCCCTAATAATTAAGTTTAACAAATCGATAATTTATCATAGGTCTCCCCTAATGCATGCCTTTTCCATGTTCAGGGATTTTGAATGCCACCAACTGGTCCAATGTGGGGGGCACGAATTCAGTTTTTTGTGTTATGGTATGTAACATTATCGAACAATCTGTTTTCAGAGATTTTTAGTTTTAATGATATGGAAGTAAAATTTAATTATATATATAGAGCCTAAAATAACTTACGTCGTTCTTTGATATTTTTGAGTAGTACGCTTGCATAAATAATACAGTGTTATCGATTTTAATCCATTGAATTACTTTAATATTTTTTTAAAACTATACCAAATATTTTGATCCGTCTCCATGGTCCATGGTCCTATTACTAACCGTAAAGTGATTAAACACAACACAAGTAAAATTTAATAAAAAACATACCTCATTTCAAACAGCGTAAAACTATTTAATTCAAAATAAAATTTTAACAAACAAATAAATTTATTTTGAAAATTAATTGCATTTTTTATGATAAGCGGGTAACTAAAGAAACTACTTGAATTTAAACCTGGCATTTTTAAACTCTTTAACCCTTAAAATGAATGTAAAGGAAAGATTCATACACATATAAAGATTTTTTAAATGCATTAACTTTTTTGTAAACATCCACTATATTATTTAAATGGGAAAAGTTTTCTTTTTTTAAAAGTTTTACATTATAAGGTTATTTGGGATTATTCTTAATATTTGATGGGTCACACACAAAATGGGAATAACAGTTTAATGGCCATGTATTTGAAAAGAGTAATTGGGATGAATATTTACAAGGTTTTAAATCGAAAAGCCCCATTACTAAACATTTTGATAATTTTTGTGAAATATTAAATTTATAACTAGATTCTGATGGTATTAAAATCAAAAAACTTTTCCTGTAATTGTTACAAGACGAAGTTATAAAGTTTGGGGCCTTTGTTTAAAAAATTTTAAAATAAATTATGTAGATAAAATAAGAATATCAAAAAATAGGTTAATTAAGATAAAACAAATCAATTAAAACTAATTTCAAGTTTTGGAGTCTCTTCTTGGTACACTAAAATAATGATAAAATAAATGGATTTAAAGTAAACAGGTTTATTTTGCTAACGTTTAACCTCCTTGTTCTGTTCTTAATGAAAAGATGCTGCTTGATTTTTAACCCCAAAATGAAATCCTTTTCCAAAAGAGTTTTTAATTATTTTTTTGGGACATTTTTCCTGGGTGATCAAGATGTCCACTGGAAAGATTAGATCCAAGGAATGAGGTAAGAAAATACCCATTTTGTTAAATTAGGAAGGGTAAAAATAGAGTCATGATTTTCAACATTTCAATTTATAATATAATAAAAAGTTCTATTCTTAAACATTTTATATTTGTATTTTTTAATAAAACCAATGGAATTTTTAGAGGAAACTTAAGAAATTTTTTCTTTATTTTTTTATCGATTTTATTCGGGGGTTTTAAAGTTTGAGTCGTGTCTGGTTTTCTTTTCCATTTATTTTGTAATTTTGGATTTTTTAATCTTTCTTCGGTTTGTTTTAGAGTAATGCGCCTTTTTTATTTTTGGGTTAATATGCCCTGAAACAAGCAGGTCTTATAACCCAACTTTCGGAAGAAAAAAGACCACGCTAAATAAAAATAAATTAAGCATGAGACGGCTCGTCCAAAGTTTGGGAAGGGAAATTAAAGAGAGAAGAAAGAAGGAAAGATACAAGAAGAAGAAAGTGAGGTTGAGGTTGAATTGGACTATAAAAGACTTAACCCCAGGAAAAAAAAGGAAACATTAGGAAAGTTGAAGAGAAAAAGGGAAAAAGAGGCGTGAAAAAGAAAAAAAAAAGCTGTGGCTTGAGATTTATTTAACTCCATCTTTCAAATTTATACAAAGGGTTATTACACATTGATTTTTCTGAAATTATATTTGCAAATACGACCAGAAATACAGGCTCGATTTTTGGGTCCAAGGCCCAAATGAACCTTCAAGATGCGTTTATTATTACAGGATTCAAATGTTTACCAAAAATGTTGTAAAAGTTCTTTTTTGACCAGAAATCTCAGAACAACCCTGTTTCGATTTGTTCATTTGCAAACTTTGGCCTAAAAATCGAGAAACCCCAAATTTGAATCAATTTATTCGGATGGTCCCTTTAACTCAGTATAGGGAAAAATCAGTTCCATCTTAGCAACTTATTCAAGTAAAGGGTTTGAAATAATTAACCCACTTAGAATTTTAAGGAAAGAAGGGACATGGGGTGCCGCCAAAGAGGAGGGTTGATTTATAGAATCGCGGATGATTTTATAGCATAAAGCAAACGATATTTATAATCGATTGTTTATATCGTGCTTACGGAAAATTCAAAGGCATTCAGGGTTTGTAGAATTTGTGAGGCATCTTATTTTGACGTTGAAAATGTTTTTGGATTTTAATCACCGACCTTTTAAGGGCATGTTCGATACAATTGGACATGGAGTTTAATTACCCTTTTTAGTCCCTTCGCCAAGGGCTTGAGTTGTTTTGATTTTGCAGCTGATATACATTGCCAATATTACGGTATTTCAAATTAACGGCCAAGCAGAATTTAAATTGTCGGCCCGCCAGTTCTAGGTTCTAGATCCCCATTTCCCTGCAATGGAATATTTATCTATACCCACCTCCTGAGATACCATCATCAGCTGACGCATCAACAGTAATAATCTCACCTGGATTCTCTGAAAGACTTACACCAAACGCTGATATTATATATTGGCAACCACGTAGACTCCATAAGCTGGAACTGCGTAGATAATATTCTGAGAGTGACTCTGATTGCTCGACAAGATTTTTATCTAAAAGCAATGGACATCTATTCCTTTAAAATATTCAGATGATTTTGATAGTTCTCTGGAAATATTTACAAATCACTAATGTAATTATATTTCATTACACTATTTAATTTGATTAGCTATCTAAACACACCTTGACTTTGAAATATAATCATTTACTTAATAATTCAATATGTCCACTGAAAAGAATTTCCTTTGTGTAGACATTTTATTTATTTTTGTTTTCCACTCAATTTGATTAGGTTCTCATTTCGTTTGTGTTTTAAAATTAGGTCATAACAGTGACTACACATGTTTGAATATTGTATCTTATTTTATTTTAGTTTACGCTGAATCACAGATTTTCATCTATCCTGTAGAATAAGTCGTCTCTTCTGTGGTCCTTAAAATTATAATAATGGTGATTATGCCAAAAATAAGACATATTGATCTATATGACATTGATTCAAAGACTGATAATTAATAAATAAGTAATAAATACTTTATTTCGCATTGATTCTGAGACGTTTTTTTCTCTGCCCATTTTTGTTTACCATTTGGGTATGACCTAGATATATGCGCTCCAGGACTTTATTATAGACCATTTTAAGAAGTAACAATTATCTGGAATAGACTTTAGGTCTATCTCTTAAGGTTGAGCTAGCGTTAGCACTTTAATCACATGAGGGTGTAATTTCTGACGCCAAAATTTTCTTAATTTCTTATATAGTTTTTAAACTACTTATTTCAAAATTATAACTGGAACCAAATAACATCTAATATCCATCATTTAAAAATAAAGAATAAGCAAAATAGGAGCACTAGGAGTGGGCCAACCAGGTAACATGTATTAAAAAAAACATATGCTCCGGATTGAGTACCTCCTTCTTTTGGGAGCTCGGTCAAAATGTCGTTAAACTATATTCTTCATCAAGTATTTGCGTAAGCAACTGCAGCTATTGTCTGCTCTGATGCCCCTTTTAATCATCACATGGCAAAGAACGAACACGTATGTCCCAATTTTATGTTCATATCTGTAAAGTTGATTCGAATTCGTAGCTTTAAATAATTGCCAACGGAATCTATTATTGAATAAATTAAATGGTGTATTTTTTGATATTTACTTGAATATAGAATTCCATTGTACTGTCGTAGAACTTATTCGATACTATAATGAGATAAAAAAATGTAGAATTGATGTAGACTATATATTAGTAGTGTGACTCATAGCAACGAAGTTGAGTCTTAAATTTTTCTTTGTTAATAGCGAATCAATCGCTTAGTTAGTGATATCTTGCAAACAATTCCTAAAAAAGAAAGCTGAACGTACGCTCTAAAGTATCAGGTAATCGAAATAGTCTTTCATGAGATTTATGTGATATTTAACGTTTGTAATATTAATATAAGACATTAATTTTGAAATTGATAAATATTCGAAGGAACCATCAGTTTCTTGCATCCTTTCCTCATCCAATTTCCTCAATTATGGACTCTATACAATAATTTATTCTATTTCCAATGATTAACTTTCTTTCTTGTCTTATTTTAATGTGAAAAAAAAGACGTTAAAAAATGGCGACAAATTGTGTGAAATACACAATGGCAGGAAGAATTGTCAATTAGGTTTTTAATTTATTATTCTTTCAATTGGTGTCTTCTCTGTGTTTCCAAATCATTTGAATATTTAAATAAACGATTATAAGACGTGTAACAGATGCCAACTTTATAACACTTTAAGGCCGTTGCCGTAATGAAATTTGAAATGACGACCTTTTAGCGGTTTAACTTTAACTTGATAGCAAACTACTCAACTAATTCAAACGAGCTACATAAGTGTTCACTTATAGTTTAACGAAAGTTGGTTTCAAAAATATAGCAAAATATATTTTAATACTTCCTTTGTCTTTTAAGTAGGCACAGTCAACGCGTTTTTGGTTAATCTTATTTGATATGTCTACGAGTGTATGAGGACAAAATGTAATCAATCAACTATGACATGTAAATCAGTAGTTTGGCCATCAGTCTTGATATTTTTGTGGCAAAAATCAATGAATAATTAAAGATAGTGCATTGCTGTTTCGTTTTTACACAGTCCAGTCATAATTCGAGATAATCTGTTTTTACAACAAATTTTGTTATTTAAAAAGAATTATTTTGGAATATTTTTAGTAACTCCTGCACTGTTTCGTGCACCATTCATTCCTAAATAATTGGCTTGTTAGGTTTAAAAGCGATACGCTTGTGTTAAAATAAGTCTTTGAAATCCAAAACTAATATTCTGTACGGTATTACAGTCGCCGGGAGTTTGCATGACATATTTATCGACGGCACAGATTGACATCACACACTTTAATGTTATTGATGCGCGTGTGGCTAATGAAGTTACTCCGTTGTCGCAACGATTTATAGCTGTTATCGATATTCTAGCAATTGAAACCATTCGAAAGAATATTTGGTTGCAATATTAAAAATCTAGATTACAACGTGGTATTTTACTTATTCTTTTCATGATTTCTTCATATGTTAATAGCAATTTAAGCTTAAGATAGCCTGTTCTTTGTTAATTTATACGATAAAACTTATTTTCGTCAACAAATACATATTATTAAATCACAGAGAGGATTTTTATTATACTCGTATGAATATCGTACTCTAATAATAGGCGACATAACATTCAAATAATAAAAAAATTATGTTCCATAACGACATCTTAATAAGATAAAATAGAACGAAAAAAACTTTGTACATCACATCATACATCACGTCATTAGCCTGTGATAGTCCACAGCTGGACATAGGCCTCCCCTAATACACCCTTATCCATTAGAGGGTTTGGTCTGTATCCCACCACGCTGGTCCAATGCGGGTTGGTGGGTGGACCGACTTTTTACATGCCCATTAGACGCATGGATCATCAAGTTCATTTGAAACTCTTATTTTCGACGTTTCAAATACTTTTGCAATTTGCAACTTGTTCCGTGGTAACTGTGAATACCATGTAGTAATTTTTTCTATCTACCATGGTCGATTTGAGCTACTGCAAGGATTGGTGACCTGAATTACAAATATTTATAAGTTAATGTCAACGGACCTAATACATGCTGATGGCCGCAACGTTGTTCGAGTCGTAATATAAAAAAAATATAAGTAGCCTTTGTTATTCCCGGTTACATCAGCTATGTGATAGTATATTTAGTGAAAGTCAAACAAATTCATTACAAAAAGTGTAAAAAGTAAACGTTATTATGGGCAAGGGAGGCCATATCACTATAAACTGTCTCTTCTAGGCAGCCTAAAGTGGAAGTGACAGTATAGTATAAAAATATCTTTGTTATAAAAGTCAATAGCAAGAAGAGTTTACAGCCGCCGTAGCCTAGTCGTAAGGACGTGTGCTTTAGAAACCGGGAGGACGAGGGTTCGAATCCTGCGGGGCCTCAACAAATTTTCATTGTTCTTACATAAATGGTTAGGACAATTTGGGCCGATCACCTAATTGTCTGAAAAAAAAGATGATCCATGCGTCGGATGGGCATGTAAAATACGATCCACCAACCAACTCGCATTGGACCAGCGTGTTGATATACGGTCCAATAAAACCCTAAATGGATAAGGCATACATTAGCAGAGGCCCATGTCCAGCAGTGGACTAATATAGACTGATGATGATGATGAAAAGCCAATAGTGTGTGAACAACGAGAATAAACAAAGATGAAAAAATTAATAAGTTAGGTAAGACATAATAATATAAAAAAATATATAATTTGGGTAGCAGTTGAATTAAGAAGAAAGCTATGTAGCTTCAATTTGTAAATTCAAGGCGGTTTTAATTCTCCAATGTCACGTAGCAGTTCTTTTCACAGTTGCACACTTTCACGGAAAAAGCTTGGTTCTATAAACATCAAGTAAATAACTGTCCCTAGATCGTAAAGCATGGTTTTCCGATAACGAAAACATTTCATCATCAAGAGGGAAAAGCGAGTCATATAAAATTTTGTAAAGGAAGATATGCTTGACATGACTCAGCCTGATATGTAGCCAGCATACTTTCTGTCAAAACTAAGTGGCGGGATCAAATAAACATCGGCATAATCAAGGCTGGGTAAGTGAAAACTTTTCTTCAAGAAAAAGTGATTATTACAATGGTTAAGAGATCCGACGCCGGCAAAAAGTATACAGCTCAGTTATCAAATATGATAAGACCAATTAAAGGTTAAGACAAAGAATATACCTAGATTTATAATTATAATTCGATAGAGATATAGTTGGAATAAGTATTATATTGTCAAATTATAAGCTAGGAAAATCATAATTATGTCGATTAACTTGTTTTGATCCACTGAAAACTATCAATTATTTAATTTAATTAAAGTGATATCTTCATTAATTGCTAAAAAAGCGGTCATGATTTCATCAGGAGATGCGTAAGTATAAACTTGGAAATCATCTGCATATAGCTGGAAGGAACAGAAGAGTTGCGAAGTAAAAATGGACAATAAAACAGGGGACGAAATACAACCTTTAGGCGCCATTGTATTGTGTGACTCGGATTTCTTTTACAATTAACGGTGTTTTAAGTTTTGTCAACAATATTTCCATATAGAATTTGGCCACTGTGGTAGATTACGCCTAATATAAGCATGTATGTATGTTATTTAATGTTTGATATTAAAATATTGATCGTTTAAATAATCATATTGATTATTAATACTATAATGAATAATATATAATAAAACTATTTACATATATATTAACTTAAATATTAAATAATTTTAAGGTTATGTAACAAATTATCTTATTTCGTTAAAACGTTAAATTTATGATATGATGTTACAGTGATCGATTGACGGAATGTACGGCTATGAAATTGATCAGTAACGATGGATAAATCTTAGAACCATACATGGATATAACATTAATTTTATAAAGACAGTTTTAAGTGATTAATTCTGCCTAATTTTCCGAAAAACGTTAGAATAACACATTTAGCTCAGAAGTTATTTTATTTATTGTATTCTGAACGTAAAACTCCTATAATTTAGCCAATTTAAAGTCGAAATGAATAACGTAGCAGTGCCGTAAATATGGCCTTGTTATTAGCCTACTGTCACTGAGTGATGACATCTGAATGAGAATTCATCAATAGACACGCTAGAGGTATGGCCATTTCGTTGCCACATGTTATTTTATTTACAATTATTCATAACATGTCGGAGCGATGTTGATCCATGACAATCGTTTTTAAAGCCTTCAGTCTTCTTATTACTTAATATCGTCACTATTTGTTTTAATAAATCATATTTGTTTGCATATTAACATTATATCCTATCGACCGATCGATATATGAAAGTCACTTAAAGTAGGTATGACCGACTGCTACTGAAATTCCTTCTGAAATATTAAGCGTTCCTGTACATCCATTTTAATGGAAACTAAATATAATAATACTTTTTTGTATATTGAGAAGACATTTAACAATAAATTATTCTTTATTACGCTTACTTAAAGCATTTTTTTTTAAAATGCTCACATTCAAGCTTTTATTGGAAAGTATCCAATTTTTTTAGTTGGGTAACATTTTTGTTTTATCCTACACGCAGCTTGTTTTATTCAATTTTTTATAAGTTACTTCATCAAATACAATCCGCGTAAACTAGTCAATTGCCAGTTCACCTGCTCAGAGTGGCAATTATGAGCAATTCTTTTTAATGAACGCCGCATTGAAGTTCATTTAAAAGGTCTATGAACAGCAGTGGACTGCTGAAGGTTGTTCATGATGATTACTTTAAAAAAGCTGAACAATTTATTTGCTTAAACACTAAAATTAATGATTAGTATATAAAACTCACCACTAACATGGGCTTTGAGACTTTGTATGAACAAGTAGCGCGTAGTTGATATGAGGAAGAAAATGTATTACGTGAGTTATTTATTCGACTTGCATGGAAGAAATAAATCCATTTTTATATTAATACATCATCGTGTGTGGTCACGTAGCGAGATCCCATACGTGCGACCTCAAAATAAGTAATTCGGATTGGATAGATTCAATGAACTCTAATGTATTAGCGTAAAATATAAAAATAGAAAATACCGTGTAGAGTAAAATGATTAAATGCACGTTTACAATTTATCAGATGTGATTATTAGCTCACATTTTGAGCTATGATATAATTTGCTATCAGTTTTATGAAAAAGTTCTTATTCAGATATAACTAAGTTGATTAGAATTTATTACATGAACCTATGTGAATGAATGTGGTACAGGATCGTGCCTCTTTGCGACTTATGGATGATGCCTATGCTCACACAGTGGGCTTTGATAGGCTTACCCGATGATAACGACTACGACATAAAAGAGTAATTTGTAGAGTAAATTTATTACGTGAGCTATCAAAAGAAAATATTTATACGTAACATATGAAGGTGATCTTTTTTATAGGAGACCGACTAGCAAGTTACTACTGCGGAGTAAAGTGCCGCAATACTTAAATTTATTAACAGTAGATAACATTATTTAAAATTGTGTTGTATGCTGTGATATTTAATACTAAAATGTGTCACTGTTACTTTCTGGCATTGTTTACTTTTGCCTCTGTTCTTAATCTAGAAAAATATAACAAAATAGACTAAGGTTGCCGTAATAAATCAATAAATATAAACATAAATCAATAATAAATCAATAAATTTTTTAGGTTGCCGTAATAAATCAATAAATATAAACATAAAACTACAAGCAAGTTATATTATTATATATAGCAAAATTTACTCCGTGTTGGTCTAAGAAACTTAAATTGAGGTCTATGTACATTTCATTTGTTTCTTTTTAATTGGGTTTAAATTTATTTGGGACCTGGTGACTTCGCTAATTGGCTTTAGAATTTTATGGTTGAATAAATCCCACACGTTGTCGTTCGGTCAACCGTCAATCGTGTATTTGCTCTGCTTTTCGTCAATCAATTTTTCGAGCGAATTAAGATTAATTTCCCCGCTATTCTGTACTAAAACTTCTTTTAAACCTGTATAAAGAATAGGGTTTATGTACAGAATCTTACGTAGACAGTTTGCCAAAATAGTTTTTAAACTATTATAAATATTGAATTTGAAATAAAACTATCTTAAATATTTACAATTTTATTATAGAGCTAAACGTAAGTAAAATCATTGGTAGCAGAAGTTGGTAAACAACTCCCGAAACATAATTGTATTTCTTAAAATGACCTATAATTAAATCGCGAGAGCATATGTCTATGTTTTAATAATAACCTTAACATTTTAAAAAATTGCAATTAGGTATATTCAAAGATTATTTAAAGTACATACTGTGTAAATTCAGATAAAAGTATTTAATTTTTTTTCAATTTATGGGCATGTCATACATAGCATTTTCATTATATCAATACCTTAAAAGATATCAGAGATTTAAAATGCGTTGGCAGAAATTGCTGGATAGGTCCTTGCAGAGAGCATGTTGTTACATGCTGACGTAAATAAATATAAAATGTTTGAAATCGGTCGTATTTTTTATTAAAATTTTACTTTTTCAATTACAAGTACCACGTTACTTTAATATACTATAAAATAATTTAATTTCTTGATGCCGATGCATTATGTGGATTGTGTAAAATTAATATTAAAAAAAAAACACTTTACTAAAACAATCCAGTTTGGACACTGATAATATTTCTTGCCCAAAGAAAAAAAGTTTAATAAATTAAGTAGAAAAAAAGAGATCTATTATTAATTGTGGTAGTTTTTGTGTTAATAAAAACGTACTTGACATAATAAGGCAAGGATCTTTTAAAGAGCTTTTTACGCTAGTTAACTAGCCAAAATTATTATTTGCGTATGAATTAATTTGTTTAACAATGAAATAGAATTATATTTGTTTTATAGTACAAATCAATCGAATACGAATATGATGGAATAAGTTGTTTGTAGAGCTCTATAAATTTCGTAAATTAAACAAACAACCTTTGATAAGTGAAAAGGAAAATAAAAATTAATTACGTCTACATCGTCGCCGTCGTTTCAGCCTGCGTCCACTGCTGAGCATAGGCCTACCCCCTACGTCACTAAGAGTCCTGCACAATCCTGTGTCACCAGCATCCACCGACCTCCTGCACCTGTGAATCACGTGCCATTAGTTAATCTTTTAAAATTTATTTTTCATGTCACTGTATTTTTATAAATCACAATGACTTGTTTAACAAAAACCATACTCCTACTAATACAATTTACGTGTACAAAGGGTGATGTTAAAAATTTACGTAAACAAACACTTAATTGACACTAAAAGGTCTTTTTATGAAAACATCGAGTAAGAATGAAACAGGGTGTTTGATTCTGGCGCGGTAGTCAGTGATCCTGCTTATTGCGCGAGAGGGTGTAGGTTCGATTTCCACCGCGGTTAAAATTATGTATGATAAATATAGTGTTTCTCTCCTGTTTGTTGTTTATTTACAAAAGAAGAGAAAATTAACATCCGCCATCTATTTGCCATAATATAAGCTTTTCCTTAGTTTGGGACTAGACACTGTTGCATTATTGTACTAAAATAATTATTTATTTTCAAATTTTCATTATTAATTACGTAAATAGCCTCTCTTGTTTGTCTTGGGTATATGATACAATTGTGTGTAAGGATAATAAATTTTCATCTAATCTCAATCACTATCAAACATTTATTGTAATTTACAGCTCAGCGTCCACTTTGAGACATTAATTTAGTTTAAAACTAATTGATATTTTGACTCACGACGCGTAACAAATATACCGCGAATAACTGTGTAAGAGACCGCAAAGTGGCGTCTAAAAACTTGTCTCATAAAAGCCTCGCTGACTTATAATAATTAAATGTCTAGCGGTACTGTACTATCAACAAGGTAGTTATATAACTAAAGTTTTCATACATTTCTAATATAATATTTTCTTGCTGATTCCTTTAACAATATATTTTAAATAAAGTTAGAATGTAAGTTAAAATGATGTTATGAAACGGCATGATTTAGGAATAAACTCTGTTGTTGTTGACAAACCTATTTAAAAAAATATATTGACTTGGAATCAACTTTCAGAAAGTAAGAGATTGTTGTTATATACGTATATATTTAAAGCACTGCTCTTGTTAGCATCGCTCTATGATTTTTCCACATTTTCAAGATATTTACATATTAAAGAGAAAAGAGTAATAAATTTAAAACAGGGCGGTCAAAAAAATCATTTTTTTTTATATGGTCCACAAAGTTTAATTTCTACGCTATCAAATGCTCGTACATCTTTTTCTTCTCCAGACTTTTCTTCGCTTTGTTACTGATCTGCTTTGAATAAAGAGGTTTTTTATTTCCTATTATACAGAAAAACTTGTTAGTACCCGCAGCTCGTTCCTGGTGAAATGCAATGTGAAATGGAATAAAATGTATAGTAACGTAAATATAGTTAGTCTATTGCATGTTTCTATAATAAGTAACAAAGGTCAATTGTTTCTTCTTTACGTATTTATAACTGTTCATTCCTGAATAAAACCACGACCACTTTTTTTGCAATTATAACTAGCTCGTTCTTTCTAGGAATCTGTTATACGTACATGAGTAACCAATTTCGTCAAAATCGGTAAGAAGTCGGTGAAAGATGAACAAACAGAGTTACATTTGGATTTATATATTAGTATGAAATGGATTTATTCAAAACAATTTCACAATAAAATTATTTTTATACTATAACTTAATAATGTTCTATCACAATTCACATAAATGTAGTGTAACATTAAACTCACAAATTTATATGCATATTTATTATTTGAAAGGAATATTTTATTCTTTTAACTGCCTGATAATATTTCCCAGTACTTACTTATACTAATAAGTGCTTGTGTAACTCTATCTAACGCAAGAATTAACATTCACACTTAAAACAATGCATAATGCTCCAGGCCAATAATAATTAATTATAAAAATAGCTGCCATGATTTAAAAATAAAATATTTTTTTTAAATTCTTTTAAAACTTAAAAATTAATTTTACCTGCCTGTGTAATGATTCAAAGGAGAGCTTAATTAATTGTTTTGTTGAATAAACATAAGACATAAAAGGTCTGGTCCCTTTTTGCTTTTGCAGCAGCTGTCGGAAATTTTATCCGGTTAACAAAGCGAATAATTTTTAATTATTTTGTGGACAAGTGAGGATAATGGTATGTACATGGTTTTTGATTTGAATTTTTGGTTCTAACCAATAAACAAAAATTATCATGCTAATTATTGACCGACTTCCCAAAACAAGGAGGTACTCAATTCGGAGGGTATGATTTTTTTACATATAAATTTATAACTTTGTTGCTACGCTCCTAGTGCTTCGATTTTGTTCATTCTTTTTTTAAGTAATAGGTATAGTAGGTTTTAGGTTTCATTGGGTTTCATTTTTTAAATAATTTTGTGATAAGTAATTTAATATATATTACAGAAATTAAGTAAATATTGTCGTCAAAAATTACAGCCCCGTGTGATTAAAGTGCAAACGCTGGTAGTTTGACGTCAAACTATATTCTATATAATTGTATTTCTAAAAATCGCCTGCAATAAAGTCCGGAAGACCATATATATATATCTATATTATAAGAATACCCTCCAATAAATAAAATTATTTTATAAAAATTGCAATAAGGCATATTTAAAGGCATAAGGTTTAGGGTATAAGCTAATATAGTCTAAGGTTATATAAAAGTAATTGAATTTAAAAAATTGTTCATTCTATGAACACGTGACATATGACATTAAGATTAAAAGAAAACCTTAAGAGATATTAAAGATTTAAATGCAATGGCAGAAATCACAGGGTAGTTTTTTGCAGATGGTACTTTTGCACCCGCTTATATTGCGCAAAAAAAATAGTTACTACTGTTTTGCTCATTGTTTATATGTGAATAAAAATTTTAAACGTTTTAGTCTAAGATCCCACCATTGTACGACCATCACCCTTCGTATTACGGGATGAAAATATTTTTTATATAAAATTTATTATATCAAAGTAGTAATTTCGAGGAGGTTGGCTGAAAATTTTGACGCTAAGTGTAATTAATTAATAATTAAAAAAAGATTTTTTTGAAACGTTACACGCACTATCTTTAGCAATTAACTGTAGACTAATTGAAAGTAAATAGCTTATAGAATATGCAAACGCTGGGTTGTCTCCTTTTTCCCGGTGAAATTTTTAGGAAGGCAGGTATATACAGGTAAATTGACAATAGTGATTTTCAACTATTCACTTACGCGATAAACCTTACACAAAAATAAAGATACTTTTATTGCGAGTATAATGAGATAAGGTTGACTGCGAAAAATTGGTGCTGAATCCCGGTTGTCGATTTTTAAACAACGAAATATTCGTGCTTCTGAGTACGTGCAAAAGAGAGGTCCGAGGAACGTCTCCAGTGCCATAGAAAAGGACGCAGCTTTGCAGCTGTGTGTTGCTCCTACGTCAAAAGAAAGAGAGTGCACATGATTTTTGCTTATGAAGTTGAGAAAGATAGCGATAGGCAATAGTAAGTGCTGAGCATTTTTTGGAGCACCTGGCAATGCATTTACGGGAAAAAGAAGTCATACATTTTTGCGAAGGTGTTGTGCGTAATCATTTTAAAAACAAATAATATGTTTTTTTTATGGTATTTCATAAACTATGCAGCCCTATTATTTGATTTATTTTTTTACAGAGCCTAAAGTGTTAAGAGTTTAATCTAAATCAAGTTTACTAAAAACAGTTTTAAAACTGTTTAAACTTAAACTGACCTTTATTTAAATGTCGGATAAAGAAAGCATGGTTTTACAATATGACTTCGAGTTTAATCAACTTGCCTTGTACGATTAATAAACCCAAATATTATTGTATTATTATAATAGAAGTGGAACAGTTAATTTTGCTTAAAACTACATTTAAACACAACATTGCCAGTTCAATATTACTGTAATGACGCACTTCACTATTCATTTAGCGTGCTTTTCAAATGGCTCACGGATGGTTATTAACAGCAAAAAGTTGAAACCTAATGAATAGGTTCGCAACGATTGAAAAAAAAATCTAAGATAAGGGTTTTAAATTTGTGAAAAAGAACTATTTACACAAAAACGTATATTATTATAAAGATATTAAATAGATTTAGAAAAGTTATCTATTGATCAATAAATATATGTAAATTACTATGTAGGGGTGTTTAAAATCACTTTGAGTGAAATAATAAAATAAAAAGTTAATATATATTTACTTTTATGGATACTATAAGAAACGTATGACTTGCAACATTTCAAGGAAAAGTACAATTATTTTTTTAGTACCGTATAAACATAGCAACGCATAAAGATTTCTACGTTATATTTTAATGATAATTTGTGATAATTATTATTATACATTATACTCTCGTTCCAAATTTGCTAGGATGCAGGCCGAAAAAGCAGGTGAAAGGCGCAATTTATCACACATATGACATCTTTATTATATATTGAAAAAAATCCTCATCATTATATACTAGCTGTTACCCACGACTTTGTCCGCGTGGAATTGAAGAAATGTTCTCGAGGTGTATTAAAATATTGTGGTTTAAGACATTTATTTCTTTTAAGAATTACAATATAATTCACTTACAAAGAAAAGTTGTCTATATCTAACAAGTTATATACAGTACGTGGTCCGATAGTTACTATATTTTTTCTTTCTTCCTTATGCACCAAAGATAAATGTTGCCGCCTTATGGTACCATATTTAAAGTACACCACTCATAGTAATATTGGTAAAAACTATTAACTGTCCACAAACGAAATTTAAATGATACATGAATAATAGTGAAAACATAAATTAAATTAAATTACAACGATGAAAAATCCTTTAATATGTGGTCTTTTAACAAACTTTTAAAAGATAAATCAGATTTGGCATCTTTTACTTCTTTTGGTAATTTATTGAAATTAGAACCTCCTTCGCATAATAGGCTTTTTTTACCATTGTTAGTTCTTGGCGTTTTTAAGCAGATGTTATTGGCTTGTCTAGTTGTACGTTTGTGATGATTTATATGTTTAGTGAATTTTATGTCTGTATGAATCTTATTCTTTAAAATGTTTCTTATTAAAGTACAGATACTATATTTATACATTTGAGCAATATTCATTAATTAAATTTCACTATAGATTATTTTTGTAGCTGTAAGGTAATCATATCCAAATAAAGTTTTAAATAATCTGTTCTGAGCAGTTTGCAGCATTTGAATATTAGATCTATAAGCAGTTCCATACACTTCTATTAAATAGTCTATATGGGGTTTTGCTAAGCAGATATAAACAATGAAGCGAACTCGTTTTGGAAAACATCGCGTCAGACTTTTAAGAACCAGTAAGAGATGTCAACTTTTTATATATTTTTCAATGTGTGGTTTCCATGAGAGCTGATTGTCCAGGATAAGACCTAAATATTTTTCTTGTTTGACGTGTTTAAGGTAACACAAATCCATTGTTAGAAGGATTAATACTACTGATTTTCTTGTTTTTTGCAGCAAAATAATAAAATTTCTTTTGTTAGATTAATTGTTAGTAAGTTAGATTTTAGCCATACGTTAAATATATTTAAATCTTTTTCGCCTGATCTATTACTATTCCTATGGAATGACCATAATAGAACAGACTAGTGTCGTCAGCGTAGAGAGTTATATCACCCATGAGTCCCAAATAGTGTATATTTTATATATATCAAATTCCGACCCTGGGAACGCCAAAAAGTAATACCTTTAGGTTCGCTTATTTCGTCATTAACTTTTACTTTTGCTGCAAAATATTTTAAAAGCTACATCTGTGACTACTGTGTCTTTTAGTTTCATTAGCAATATTTTATGGCTTATAGTATCAAAAGCTTTTTTAAGATCAAAATATTCTATAGAGTGTCATATGAATAAGGTGTTTTATTAGTTTGTATATATCATTAGACACAAACTTTCATAGCACTAGTTTAAATTATGTCGTTTACACTGGACATTCTATATATATTACACGTAGTATATTTAATAGCCTATGTCCTTTTTTGGAGTCTATTCTTAGTATATACCACATTTTATCTAAATCGGTTAAATGGTTTAGACGGACAGACTGACAGAGTTACTTTCGTATATATAATATTATTATGGATTTTTATGAATTCACCATCAGCCTGTGATAGTCCACTGCTGGACATAGGCCTCCCCTAATTTACCCCTATCCATTAGGGGGTTTTGGACCGTATCCCACCACGGTAGTCCGGGTTGGTCGGTGGATTGACTTTTTACATGCTCATGGGGATCATCTTGCTATTCAGACAATTGGGTGATCCACTTAAATTATCCTAACTTATCAAAAAACAACGGTAATGCAAAGTTGTTTATCCACGGAATTTGAACCCACGGCCGCTGCTTTATAAAACAAGACCCTGGAGGCGGTTTAGCAGTTTGGCCCTTAATTGTAAAATTTAATTAAAATCGATGAAATGAACGTCCATACATACAATCTTTCAAATTTATAATACGAAATATTAGTATTATTTTTACACCGCAGGTATCTATTTTCCTTTGAATAAAACATGGATTTTAATATCGTAAGATTATACGAGTACCAGACCCTTTGCCTGCTACAGTATTATTGCAAGGAAATGCTATGTTGACACAACTTAAGGGTTGAAATTGCAATCAAAGATGTATCTGTCTTTTGATACTTCTTAACATTTTACCACGCGGTTCAAGTCGCGCTACAGTGAGTTTATCATAAAATTTAGGGTTGGTAGGTCTCCATTTTACCACCGCGGTGCCTATTTCAACCGCAAAGCAGTGGTGTGAAAAAACTACTATGTTACGGTTTGAAGGGCACCGTAGCCAGCGTATATACTGGGTAAACGAGACTTAACATCCTGTGTCTCACGGTAGGCAGCGCGTTGGTGATACCAGTATTGCCAAAGTCTATGGGCGTGACCACTTTCCATCAGGTGGCCCGAATGCTCGTCTGCCTGCGCAGGCAATAAAAAAATATTAATACGTTGCTAGTGTTTAAATAGGTTTATATGAATTTTAAAAAGTTTTCATCTATGTAAAAGACTTATTTGTTTTATAAATCTGTTATTAAACTATTTTTACGGAATAATGGCTATATTGCCTAATCATGGTTTGTATCGTTTTTTGATCAATTTTATTAGTAATACTTTCACGGACCCGAGTCTTTATCATGTATAAAAAAAAGTGCAATATTTTTAGGGAGTACAGTTTTTGTCGCAAAGTCTATTGAACTGGCGGCAAGTAACATATGTAAGTAATATCTCGACGTGCACCGCTTAGCAATTCATTCTGAGGGATTTCTGGGCACAATTACGTCGAGTACTTATCCGACCAATGCTGTAGTCGAAGTGTAATAAATAAAAGGGCCTAAATAATGACACTGATTCAATGGTTTCCGTATTCCCGTTGCATATTTTTATCATTCGTAAATTGAAAAAAAAATAGTTATTTTAAGTAAAAGTGTATTTTCGCACTTATTTTTTTTATTTAATTATATGTAAAATGAAAAAAATATGTTTTTTTAATGATACCGAATCAGTTAATATTTTTAGTATAGATACTACGCTTCATTGTAGTAAGAAAACAACGGTAAAATATTTTATTTCACCTTTGCGATATAATAAGTAAACAACAAATAAAAAAAACAGTTCACATAAAATTTTTAAAGCCCCATTTACCAGTTTAATGGTTTATTCGTATACTGAATTCATATATTAGGTTACAATATTATAACGGTATATCTTGTCTTTTATCTATCTTCCGTCATCGATTAGCGATCGATCAACTCACAGTTAATCTGTAAGTCTTAATTACAGTGACAAAACTCTATTTACCATCATTAGATTTACCGATAATAAGCCTGTGCTAATTTGTTATTTAGGAGCCATGGGAAGTAAGGAATAAAGTATGTAAAGGCGTATCCAATTAGGCTGGTCCAAAGCGGGTTTGTAGGTGAACCGACTTTTTAAATGCCCCTCCGACGCATGGATCATCTTACTTTTCAGATAATTGGGTGATCGGCCCAAGTTGCACTAACCAACTAGGAAACAACAATGAAAATTGGTTGAGTACCCGCAAGATTCGGACCCACGACCTCCGGTTTCTAAAGCACACGCCCTCGCCACTAGGCTACGGAGGTTGTTACTGTACCATATATTATCAAATTACCTAAGATTTTTGAGCGTACTTTATGTGAATTTTGAATAAATATGAAGCGATATTGTCGCTTCGTATTAATTCTCCCACTTGTTTCGAACTTATCGGATGTCTTTCGTCTCGGTGAGAGGGCAGTTCGCGGTTACAGCTTGTCTAGCACCCTGTAGCCAGAACCCACTTCAAATCTATTTGAGTTTTAACCATTTATTATTTCAGTACAATGACTTACGAGAACTTTGACTGTTTAATAAAAAGTATTTGGGCTTTTGTGTTGGTGCCTTAATAATTGATTTTTTTAAATCTATATATTTATGATAAGGAAATTAAACCATCGCAGCCCATCCCTTGATCCGGGTAAACGGTAATGGGTTCAAATCTTAAAACACATTTTATCCTTGTTTTTTGTTGATAAACTTTGGGCCCCATTCCTGGGGTTCAAAAAAATTGTGAAAATTTTCCCTTTTTCCGTCCCCATCAGACTTGACAAAAAAAGGTTTAAACTTTATTTTCATATTTATTTAATTTCTTAATGTTGGCATAATTTAATGGAATATATGAAAAAAAAAATAAATAAAATTCCAAAAAAAAGTAAATTTTAAATATTAATTAAAAATTTAAATGTTTGATCAAAAGTTCATCTATTATTATGTTATATTACTTGGTTTTATGTTCTAAGGAGACAAAAAGATTTAGATTGTCTTAAACATAGTTTCAATATTCTGGTATTTAATTTTGCGATACAAAATAATACATCGTTTATATTTAACGCACATACCATTACTTTACTGGGTGTTTAATGAATGGAATTTAATTAAAAATATTTTGAAATTTCCGGTTGACCTTAAAAATTTCTTTTAATTTGTGAACCTAAAATAATCCTAATCAATCGATTTTGCTTCAATCAAACTTTATTTTTTTTTGTTTTGTTTCCATACTTTTATAAGAAGAATTTTAAATAAATTTTAATAAAATGATGAGCCGGTAAAAGCATATTTCGATGTCCGATTACTCGTTTACGACAAACGTCGTCGAGGGCATCAACCATAATAATATCAACTTTCTTGGGTGGTCTTGCGCTTTAGACACTGGGTCTGGTTGAACCTGTGGGGACTCAACAAATTTATTTTTTTTCAATTTTGCAAGGGATGATCAGGTTTTCTTGTGTCGATCAAAGGTCGAATTGCCCTCTCCCCGGGTGTCGGTGGCGTCTGTCAGGTAATAAATCGGAAAGGGAGTACACCTTGTTTAGCGTTTGTGAACTAAATCTCGGGGGGGGGCCCGATCTCAATAAAGTCGACCCGCCTTTGAAATCGACTAGGAGAAGAGTATTATCATCATTATTATTATTATTAATACCTTAGAATTTGTCACATTATTAAGTTTTTAGATGGGTATTGAGAACGGATAATATTAAAATTTGAGTGAAACAAAATCAGTAACAAACATTTCTTCACAGTCCAATGCTTAAAAAAATATTGTTAAAATAATAGTATAGATTCACACTTCTGCTTTGTGATGAAAATTGACATAGAGGTAGTTCCACGTTAAAAATTCTTTTAAAATACCTTAAAAACTCAATCACCATTTATTTCAATGATTAATAAAGTATACATAAGAACTCTAAAATTAAATTAATATTCTGCTAATAAATTCATTTAAATCTCATGTTCGATGAAACTGATCCATTAGTAACCGTTGACTTTACCAGCCGGAATATATACTTCGATGATTTTTTAAGACAAATAAATACTAACTGTATTAATAACGTATATTTTATTTAAATTTATAATAGAATTACTGTTATCAACACAAATCATTTTGAGAAAGAATTTTGTTTATATACAAACAATTTTTAAATTTAGTAAATCTATGAATTATAGCAACTTAATTTAATCGTTTAATTGCAATTAAATAGCAATAGAAATGTAATTTGTTTTCGAATTTATTAGATATACAAAATCAAAATAAGGAGTTTTTAATTAAACAACAGAACAATAGTTACATACGTTTTTTTGTAAATTTGTTAACAAGGACCCTTTTAATTAAAAGCGATCTCTCGAAACGTCACTTTTCTTTTGAGCTTGACTATACTAAATCATTTAAATTTTTAAATGATATCGACGATTAAGTAATATGATAAATATTTACCGAAACGTGGGTGTTAATTATTTTAAAGCATTTCCTGCATAAGTATCGGTCTGCTCACGGTGGTTTTTATTAGCCACATTCAAGCTGAAAGAACTTAAATTATGTGGTTCAAAGTGTTATTCAGATATCTGCCGCTTTGCATTTCCCATAACTCAAACCACAAATATTTGCAATGTTTGATAGTTTAATAAAGATTAAAGCTGATGACATTTGTAGACTTGTATCAAATAAAACCTGTGAAGGTTTCCCGAATATAAAATCAGTAAAGAAAATCTAATCTCAGCTGTTAGATACCGAAATTTAAATTAATTGTTAATTATAAGATATTCAAATACATAAAATAGACGAAGTGTTCAATTATAATTGTGGACAATTTTGTCCTTATTTCTTCTTTTAGTAATTTGGTTTATTTTTTATCTTGAATTAACACAAAAGGTCAAAGAAAGTATAACGATAGTACTGACGCAGTTTACTCCTTAATTACATCCGTTCTTTTTTTGTGCATGACTTCTCAAACTCCGTGTTTCAGTTATCGTTTGACTCGTGTGTTTAAACAACTGAAGATTAAGCTAAAGTCCGTGCTTCAGATATCAAGATAATGCTTTTGAAATGAAAACAAAAGTATTTTCTAAACGTATTTATATAATTAATTTTAATATATCTAAATACATTAATTATTTTAATTTTCTTTAGCTTTAATCTGTCAATAGAATAGGACTATAACAATATTATCAAACATTATAAATCATATTTAAACAAATATGGGTGACCTATTTTAAGTTAGGTTATATCTTTATTCAATTGATTTTATTTTAGTTGAAAAATATCATAATTTTAACTTACAATCTCTAAATTATGATAAATATTTTTGCGAAGGACAGACTTTTACAGACAGATAAAGGAAAGCATGAATATTATCATTAATATTCTTGAACCAAATGATGACATTCCAATACCCTAGCCTAAAGTGGGCGATATAATTTTCGTAAAATATTTTTTTTTGGTTTAAAATATTTAGGCCACGGCTTTAAATTTTAATTTTGCAACGTATTAGACTTCGATTCTGCATTTATCATTTTAATGTCAACTGAATCATTCCGTCTATACTAATAAATAAAATCGTAGTGTCTGTTTGTAATATCAAAATAACCGTTTTAAAATGTTTAAATTGTGATATACATATATCCGATATATATAACAAAACAACTTACAAAACAACAAAAAACAACAAACAAAACAAATTTAAAAATTTTTGCTGACCTGTTTGTTCTAGCTCATTTCTGGTATGCATAGACCGATTTCGAAATTTTTACTTTCTCTTGAAAATATCTGATGTAACTAGGAGTTACATAAGAATTTTTTAATTAGGAGGATAACAAAAAATAATAACGTTACTCAATAAATATGTACACTTATCTCAGCTTATTACAAAAATTGCTACGTCTTATTTCTTTTATATTAATAAACATTCCAATTTTACAAAATGAAAACATTTGAAGCACAAAGACTAGGTACGTTTTATCTGATTGTATTCGTCTGAATAATGGACCAGCTTTTAGATACTGACAATTGTAACATGGTGCCTTGGGTAAATAAATCTTTCTATTGTGAATCGTTGAACTGAATACGTATTTTGCTTGTTATTTTGGAAAACGATCTTTTTGTAATCGCTTATTTAGGTATACGTTGATACAGACTTATAAATTTTGTACAGATTGAAGATAAATTATAAGACGGTACCCCGTAATAGGAATAATGCATAAACCGATTTTAATTAATAACGTATCATATAAACGGCTACACTCGTGAAATCGGTATTGGTATCGACTAATTTTGGATCTATCAGAGGTCCTTCATCAGGATAAGTGGGATAACGTCACGGTCGCGTTCCGTCTCGCACTCGCAATTTAAATTAATTGTTTTATCAGTAGATAAAAATAACTGCCTCCGTAGCCTAATGGTGCGGGCATGTGCTTCGAGAACCGAAGGTCGTGGGTTCCAATCCTGCGGGGAATCAAGTTTTCATTGTTGTATCCCAGTTGGTTTATGGCAATTTGGGCCGATCACCCAACTGTCTGATAAGTAAGATAATCCATGCATCTTATAGGCATGTCAAAAGTCTGCTTAGACCTGCGTGGTGGAATACGGTCCAAACCCCCTAATGGATAGGGGTGTATTAGGGGAGGCCTATGTCCGGCAGTGGACTATCACAGGCTAATGATGTGATGTAGATTTAAATATAAATAAAAATATTTTAAACATTAATAATCATTTCCAGGCAATAACTCTGGGTCATATTTCTTTTTGGTTTTTTAATGGTTCAAAACGAATCCATACTAATATTATAAAAGTGAAAGTAACTCTCAATAGACTCCAAGAAAAGCTAGGCTATTAATATTAATTTTAGGCTAAAAGTGATCAATAGGGTTGAAATAGCGGATGAAATTTGTATGGAAATCTTCTCTGTTGGACTTAAAATGAGTAAAATAGTATCTAAATAACCGAAACGAGCTTTAAAGGGTGTTTTTAGCAATTATTTAGTTTCAAACTGTACGGGGATGAACTAGGGACTGAAATTGGGATGTACACAAATTTTCACATAGAGATTACCATGTGTTAATTTATAATCCACCAAGCTAATGCTATGAAACATTGTGTCTTAATATAGACACAAACAAATAAAACACTTCATTAATATTAACTATACAAGATAATTTGTATACCTCGGGGAATGGCTTGAGTACAGATAGTTATTGATTATCTGTATAAGTATTGAGAAAATAAATTTATGTATAAGTAATTTATAACCTAATAAATTAAATAACTATTTCGTATATTGTTACACTATTATATTTACCATTGAAGCTAAAGAATTAAATAAATTTTACCAATCTTTCATTCTTATCAACATGTTTGTCAATAACACATCTCAAAAACAGAATTATCTTATCTGCGAGGGTGTTAAGGTTAAGACATCTTAAGTCTTCTGTCAAAAACTGTGAATGTCAATGTTGTTTCTCGAAATATTTACTTAGCAAGTCTCAATTCTCTGTAAGTTGCCAATATCCTCTGAAAGTGTTAAAACTTCTGCGATTTATAAGATAGCGATATGCTTTCGGTAATATGTTAAGGTAAATGGCGTAAGAAAGATTTTATTTTTATATACCTTAAGTAGGCAAACAATGAAAACCTCGGGAAGGATTTAAAACGTCAGGTATAAATTTAAATAATTCTTATGTAATTAAACGCAATGAAATTCGTAACAATTGTATTATTTATAATGTATAGTATTCGCGTTAGCGTAAGAAAATATTATGTGAAATAGTACGGACTGTAAATTGCTAGCAAAGTACGCTGGTTAGAAGATCTCAAGACTAAGTGCGCAAAATATGAAATATACAACTTTAAATTTCTAGAAGTGATGCAAAGACCACAATTTTATTCCTACGTGTGGTCAAGATATCATTTAACAAGTAAAATTTTTACAAAAATATGACCGACTCCTAACAGCTTATAATTATTTTAGGCAATATAAGCAGGTAACAACGTGCTCTTTAAAATCTCTAATAACTAGTAGTGTATTAATTTCATCAAAATTTTGCCTATCACACGTTTTATGTACATAGATTGAAGATTTTTTAAAATGTAATAAACTTTATGTTTACTAAAACCATATAGTCTTAAAAAAGCCTGGAATGTGCCTCATTGCAATTTTTAAACATTCTAACGTTTACATTAAATTGCTTATTGTGCGTTATTGATAAATTAGCAGTAATATTAAATATGTTTAATGAGAAATGAAAACGAAACGCTCGTCTTAATTTCACAAAACTGAATAATAAAACGGAATATACAAATACAATCAAAAAGAAAAATGACGTGAATAATAGTTGTATTAAATTAATTACTTTTGACGTAATGTCAATAACAAGAAAAGAAAAGAGGTCGCTGTAGAGTCTGTAGATGGGGTAGCGGTCGTTACCGTCGATCGTGTAATTACCAACACTTGCCCTCGGCGTAGAGTTATTTTGGTCTGCGGTTCCTAGACCTTGAACACACTGTTCGTGTTTCGTCCTTGACAACCGCTTTGTCACCACGTCGGAAAGCATATCGTTTATCACAGTATACTCTACTGAAATCATCCCCTTCTTGTTGGCGTCTCGCACAAAATGGTGTACAATGTCGATATGTTCGTTGAGCAGCCTTCTGTTAGGAGGCCATCTATTTGGCCTCCTTCGATGACAGTGCCATTATCGGTTGCTTCCGGGATTCCCAGCTTATGGCTGCGCCGCTAACGATATACACGTATCCCGTGTTCGACTTTTAGTCCACGATGCAGTTGCCCCAGTCGGCGTCCTCAAACATCGTGTGTTTTTCAGGATATTACAGGACACGCTTCGCCACTGTCCAGTGCTGCTCTCCGTGCCAGTCGTTGAACTTTGCACTTACCGCGTGGGATATGGCCAGCCTCATGCCCTCTCACAGGTACATTAGAGCTCCCTCACTGTAGAGAAAACATTCAGTTCGCTTCTCGGATTTCGCGCTTTCCTATTGCAACTTCGTTCCTGGCTTGATGGGTGAACTAACAGGCCGGCACTCTGACATACCAAATTTTTCCAAAACCTCGCCGATGTAACCTTTCTGGCTATATAACCATCATGTCCACATATAGCTCCAAAGCACATTATCTCTGCGTCGATACACTGGTACCAATCCCACCCTCCTTGTTTTAAATCGTACAGCGTCTTGGCCAGCAGACATACTACATCGTGATTTGCAAACTTTTCCAACATCTCGCTAGCCTTTTTCTACACATCTTCGTTGATTTTCTCACTACGCAAGGCATAGGCCAGAACGTCATTGAAGTGCCCTGGTGTCTCCATAAAGTTTTGCTACTCGACTTTACCGTTCAAATACACAATTTTGATATCTAGCTGCCGGATCTTTAGATTTTTTCACGGCGATCACAACCGCCGTCCTGATCGTACTCATCCTCGCAACCGGAGCAAACGTGTCGAGACAATCGATTCCAAGCCTCTACCCGAAACCACGCGCCTTTCCCTTGCTGATAGTGCAGTCGGCTTTATGTTTGTTGCGCAGCACATCACAATCGGTTACCAATGACACCTTGTCCTTTAGGACGTCCGACCAGCTGCCAAGCGGATTAACGCCATTGCTTTCTCTGCTTACAACCATTCCGCCGAGGTCTCATCAGAAACTGCATCGTTCACCGAAACCTCTTCGAAGTTCGTTTTTTCACTGGAGTGACACAGTATTAATTGCGCGGTCACCCGCGCTGTCACGTTCTCAGTAACTTAGAGCGTAGTCTAGTAGTCTTTTCATAGCTGGCACTTCTTGCTGTTCCATAGGTGGAGTATCGGGTTCCTCTGCCGGTTACAACTTTCGGGCCGGCTGTTCTTGTTTTGTTTTATTATGCCATTTGTTTTTTTTTCGGTCTTGGTCTTAAGGAACAAGTTCAAACTCCATAACATCCCGATGGTCCCTTTGATAAAATATAAAAACTGTTAAATAAAAAATAATAAAAAAATTTAATTGCGCTATACTACAGAAAAACCCATTGATAACATGGAAAATTTGGAAAAATATATTTCCAATTTTAATAAATACAGCTAATGAATAACCCTTTTCGACGAATGAATAGATGCTACTTACTCACTCAATCGCAGCACGCAGCACTTTCATATCTATCTCTTCAGGGTGTATAACCAGAGATGTTAGAAGACTCGCAATTGTAATGTGTACACCTCATTATAAATTCGAGCCATCTCCATTATTTTTTTTCTAAATACTGCTAGCTTTTTTAGTTTTGTGTATTTAAAGTATACTCAAAAAGCATGCGCTCTGCTGGTAGGTTTTAGTGCACCCCGTCTATTTATAGTTTATTAACGCCTTCTTGTAAAGAAGCAACATTTTCTAGGTATCAAGTATGACGGTAAAACTTAAACAACTAAAACTTTACCATGCGAAATGCTTTTAAAATGCTTGGGCAGCGCTATCAAAAAAATATTACGTATGTTTTACTGGGTAATTTAATAATATACACATACACATTACCAGCCTTTGATTCACATTGCCAGTCCACTGCTGGATATAGGTCTCCCCTAATACACCTCTATTCATTTGGGGTTTTTTGGACCTTATCCCACCACGCTGGTCCAATGCGGGTTGGTGGGTGGGCCGACTTTTTACATGCCCATCCGACGCATGGATCATCTTAGTTTTCAGACAGTTGGGTGATCGGCCCAAATTGCCCTAACCAACTAGGAAACAACAATCAAAATTTGTTGAGTCCCCGCAGATTCGAACCCACACACGCCTATACCCCTAGGCTACGGAGACAGTTATTAAAAAATAAATATAATAAAAATATCTTAAAATAACTATATTTAACACGGTTTAAAACAGTTTTTTCTTGTCTGTTTTCTGAGCCCACATAATCAATAGTTATATTTTCGCAGACAAATGTAAAATATAGCAATTCATCCCTGCATAAAGAAAACATATCATAAATGATGACAGAGCAAAACCAGACTAAAAGTCCAACCTTAATTAGTCATTATTTATTGCCCATTAATGCTGGTCATTAAGCCTCCAAACAGTACACGAATTTTATCTGCCTAGTGAAATAAATATTTGCAATTAAAAGATTTTATTGATCGTGAGTTTATTCTATTCTCCTTTAATTAGTTCAAGTACAGCATTTTAAAATCAAATTTCTTTTGACAATTAACATGTTGAATACATATTGGTATGAATTATTTACATTTATTTAAAATCCAACAATACTTTCAAACATCTAATATATGTGTAAACGCATGAATTTACTCGTATCTTGAAAGTAACGGTGTCTGCAGAAAACTTGGATTAAAACATGTTTACGTATAATTTATATTATTCTAATTTTGAGGAAATATAAAACAAACAAGAGTTTATAAATACAGTTCAAGATTTATTAAAAAGGTACCTAAATGGTACTATATCCTATGTATTCCGAGTTCTCAGATATGAGAATAATTAATATTATTTCTTGTAATCAGTTTACATTCGCCCATGTTTTTATACAGAATAGTACTTACTGTTATTTATTATTTTAATCCGTTTGGTCTTACGCTGATAGCTAGAGGAGTTTATAAGTAATTCAACATCAGCCTCTGTTAGTCCACTGCTGAACATAGGCCTCTCCGTAGTAGGGGTTTTTGGACCGTATCCCATCACGCTGGTCCAATGCGGGTTGGTGGGTGGATCGATTTTTACATGTCCATCCAACGCATGTATCATCTTAATTTTCAGACGATTGGGTGATCGGCCCAAATTGCCGTAACCAACTGGGAAACAGTAATGAGATTTGTTGAGTCCCCGGAAGATTCAAACCCACAACCTCCCGTTTCTAAAGCACGCCCTTACATCTAGGCTAAAGAGGCAGTCAATAAGTAATTATCAAAAAACTGATACTACGACTGGTCTTTTCCTTTACATTACACATAATTTTTATCTTTCACTAAAAGGTGAAATGGTTTCGTATTTCCGTCTTTATTGTTAAGTATTTCGGGAACGGGAACGGGAACGCGAGTGTTTCCAAATATTTTTACGAAGGTCTTCGAGGTTATAAGGTTGAAATATTAAGAATAGAAAAATTAAAGACACAAAAAAATAAGAGACAAAAGGTTTATTTGACTAGTTTTCCTGAATTTGCGATAAGGAAAAAGTTTCTTCGCATTTTTTAGGAAAATATATAACATATTTTATATAGTTTATTTTTATTGTTTCTTGTATTTGATAACTTTTTGCCATCTTGTATGTGGGGACATATCCTATTCATCATTGACTACTTCATCAATACCGTGACAAGTACAAAACAGTACACAGATAATAATTAAAATAATTTCAATAAGTATCCCATCCTTGTACTTTATAGACGCCGTCGAAGGAACTAAAAAAAGTAAAATGGGCCTCATTAGTAGTTTCCGTATTTTCCGTTTAGCCTAACATGACGGCTTTGTATCAACCTATGAACAAAGGAGTTGTCCAGTTCTTGTAATATGGCTTCTATTGCATTAGACGAATTTTTAAAATAGTTTTGGATATTATGGATGAATAATTATAAATATTATGTAATGCCGAATAAAATAAGACATAGTAAATTACATTGTAAACTTGGAAGAGTCATCAGAAGAACATATTTATCACACTCAATGTGTGAGGAATATTACATACATCATATTACATCATCAGCCTGTGATAGTCCACTGCTGGGCATAGGCCTCTCCTAATACAGCCCTATCCATTGAGGGGTTTTTGAACCGTATCACACCATGCTGGTCCAATGCGGGTTGGTGGGTGGACCGACTTTTTACATGCCCATCCGACGCATGGATCATCTTACTTTTCAGACAATTGGGTGATCGGCCCAAATTGCCTAACCTAACGACCACCGGTTTCTAAAGCACACGCCAATACCACTAGGCTACGGAGGCAGTGAGAAATATATTGATAATATATTGATGGAAAAGTTGTGACCTGCTCTGACTGCGGAAAATGACAAAAAATCCGTGCAAATTTAAACTTAAACTGCACATTAGCCGACATTGCGAATGAAATGGGATGTGTTGGGTTCAAACAGATAGCATCATGTAACATTCATGAATTGTTTGAATGACACGATAGAGATTTGCCAGAAACCGACTTGGATTTTTTTGTCATCTAGGAATGGATCCCTTATATCTCCACATAAATTACCATTACATGTTAACGGTTTAAAACTATTTAATTAAGGTATAGAAACTATTTTGATTTTTTTATATGGCATACGCAAGGGCAGGGACGTTAAACAACTGTTGTTTTCCATTTACATTTATAAAAATTTTTTCGTTCGAACGAAGGAAATCTTTCCAAGAAACATCTGGCATTGAGTAAACATCCCTTAAGGTATCGCATTACTAAATATAATATGGTATTAAAAATATATTTGTGTATTTATTTACTGAGTACATTATTAGGACACGAGCTTTATATTTTCCTTCAAAGCTCCTGAAAAAAAAATACTAAAACATTTATTTACAAAATGGCTGAACTCGCGTGAAATTGGTATTGATGCCGACTAAATTTGGACCTATCGAAGGTCCTTCATCAGGACGAGTGGGATAACTTCCCACTCGTCTTGATGAAGGTCGCTTTCCGACTCGCACTGGAAACTAGTCGGCACCAGTACCGATTTCACGTAAGTTCAGCCGTTTTGTAGAAAATATTTTCAGTGCAATGTCTCACGAAAGTGTCAATTGTTGAATTCCCTAAAGGGCTGTATAAGATAATGTATTAAAGGTTAATAATTTTAATATAAAAGAACTAAGCCAATTTTTCCCGTAATTGTGAAGGATAGCATTTATAGTGGGTTACGCCTTAAATGCTAGACATATACCATTGCAGACTTTTGTTGACTTTTTTAAGGTGTACAATACTCTAGCACAATATTTTGATTTGTCTTCAGGGTTTAGTCAACGTTTGCAATGGAAGCACAAAAATGTGTTTATTTATGACGTACTATTAAAAACCTCTAGAGTTTCTTAACAATATGTCTCAAGTGTTATACATATAAAACTTTCTAGCGTATCAATATATCTATTAAAAATTGCTTAAAAATCTGTTGCGTTGTGTTATAGATTCAAGCATACATAGAAATGGAAAGATAGCAAAAGCGATGTTGTTTTGTACTATTTAGTAATGATGATAGTTATAACTTAGAAGGTATCAGAAGTTAAAGAGTCTTAGATATGTAAACTCAAATGCGATTTTTATCATTGAAGACATAGATAAGAAGAAACAGAAAAAGTAGTACAAATAATGGACTAATTAAATTTGTAAAAAGTATGTCTATGTTTAGGTTATAGACCTGGGTTGAAAGAAGCCTTTAAAAATAAAAAGAAAAAAAATAATAGTAAGATGAAACCCATTAGAAAAGGAGGGGAATATTATAAAAATGAAATGAAAATACATCGGGAAATAAGTCGGGAAGGGTTGGGGAGAGTTTTTAATGGTAAAAAACAATTTTTCTCGATTTCCGGCAAAACCAAAAGTCCTTTCGAAAAAAGTCAAATAGCAAAGTTGTAGGTAATAAATAGATCTAAAACTTTTGCTTATTCATTTTCGTTACATAACCGTAAAATTTATGTAAAAAATTCAAAAATCCAAGTTTTTGGTTTTTTATTTTCATTTTTACACTTTTTTTGTAGTTGGTACGATATTTGGTGACAACTTATTTTTTCATGTCCCAAATACTCAGTAATTTATTTGATTAAAAATATTATTTTTTCATCTCATTTCCAATTAACATCAAATCGAACATCGAAATGAGGGTGCTACACCCTCATTTTAAATCGAACTCGAATCTATTTTTTTTTATTATTAAAAATAATTTCATCTAAAAAATGTGATTGCTGCAATTTGTCTCAATTAAAAAGTTGATTTATTCATTGTCCTAGAAAATCTTATTATATAAAAAATTTAATTTAAATAGTACTACTAAATGTAGTCTCAAATATGAATTGCAACCATGATCACGGGCAGACTAAGTTGGTATATGTCTATATCTCAATGTTTTGGAATATCCATCAGAGTTTTTATTTAAAATTGATATATCGGGAATAAATATATATGACTAACGCGAAAAGTCCGTAAATTAGTGGATTTTTTTACCGGTAGTAGGTCCCCTTTTAACAAAGAACCGTCTGGGTGGGTACCACCACGGTGCCTGTTTCTACCGCAAAGCAGTAGCGTGAAAACACTACAATGTTCCGGTTTGAAGGACACCGTAGCCAGCGTAATTACTCGGTAAACGAGACTTAACATCCTATGTCTCACGGTAGGCAGCGCGTTGGTGATACCTGTATTGCCTATGTCTATGGGTGTCGGTGACCACTTTCCATCAGGTGGCCCCGACTGCTCGTCTGCCTGCGTATGCAATAAAGAAAAAAAAATTGAAAATGTATAATAATTGCGTAGATAAAAGAAATAATTATTTGAAATCTATAAAATATATTTAAAGATCGATTAAAAGTTTGTAATTAAAAATATATCTACGATATATGTTCTACATATTTTTTATAGATTATTAATATATTTTTATGTATTTTGAAATATACAATTTTTTCATGTTGTCAAAGTTTTTTTTTTAAGTGCACGTGCATATTTATAAACGATGTTGTATACTGTATTTCGAATACTGGCTAGGGTAACGGTTATTACAGCTGCGACGAAATAGCTAGGTAAGTACGTGTATGTAGTGAGACCCAGACCTGCCTAGCCCCTTTCCCACTTCTCCATGAAATACCGTTGCGCTACAATTTTACTTAGCTAATTCGGGTATAAAACTTATAACTGTATTATAATTGTACACACCGTTTCTATAAAACATTCACAGAAAGGGTGTGTACAAATAAAGGAAAAGAGTTTGTATATTACAAATCCGTTTACCTTTTACCTTATAAATATCTTTTTAAAGTTTAATGTCTAATTAATTCGTTACCCAAAGTCGTTTGTACGATTACAGCAAATAAACTGGCTGACAATTGTTTAAGAGAAATAAACGAGGATTTTTTCACGTACATTTGTTGATTATGTGTATGAATGTACTTAATGTGTCGTGAATTGAAATTTTAAATGATGTTTGTTGAATTACAATTGGTGCTGGAGACTTCTTGTAGATTTAATTTATTAATAAATTTTGTGCTTACGATAGCATAATTTTTTATGCACTTTTTATCTGAATTTATGGAATTCACAAATTACGTAAATTCTATTACTTAACTACTATTTAAATATGATATATGATAAATTTGATAAAAAAACACCAAAAAAAAAGATTTAATTTTATTTTTAAATTATTTATTTGAAGGTTTCAAAAATGATTAAACCTTAAAAACAAACTTAATAAACAACAATTCACGTTACTAGACAAGATAATATAATAAGTTGTTGTAAATATTTAAAGCGATGAAAAATTACTAACAGTAAGAGATACACCATTTATTTAATAAAAGAGGTTAAAATCCTCTTAAAATATTCATAGTTTTCTAATTGTTAAGTTCTAAATGATATAAAAAGACAAAATAACTTAAGAACAATTGATTTACCTAATTAAAAGAAACGAATTTAATACCATTTTATAATTATGTGATTTTTCATCTGTCACTATAAAAACCCTTGTTATTAAGTATTTAAATTTACTCAGTAACTGTGAATGTGCCGGTAACTTCTCAAAGTCAAATATATAAGGAGACGTAAAAGTTATAACTATGAATTCAAATACCAAAATTAACCATCGATTTTGCTTAGTTCCTTATAAAAAAGGTTGTCTTGTTTTGCAGGGATCATCTATGGAAGAACCATCGAGGTGATTTTTCTACCGCAATGCAGTAGTGATTGAAAACTACTGCATTCCTGTTTAAAGAGCACTGTAGTCAACGTAATTAATAGATAAACGAAACGTTTCTTCTTTCTGGGTGGTGAGCGGACTTATGGCGTCTTACGCTTCTAACTTTACGAACAGGGCGCATTACTTACCATAAGGTGAACGTACGGATCGTCTTGTTGTTACTTTATTTTTTGTAAATAGCGACAGTTTTCTAGTTCATCGTCGTGCACCACGTATTGTCATGGTTGACTTTTTACAAACGGGGAAGATAATCTCTGAGTTGGATCCTAAAAAGTTATTCAGTATTAAAAACGTAAGAAGTATCAAGAATTACAGCAACGAAAACTTTTCGTCTATGACAATTAAAAAAAAAAACGTCAATTTGAACAATTAATCATTTAGAAAGGATACTTGCAATGCAAAAAATTAAGGTGGAGCACCTTAATTGACGGCCTTCAGATAGTTATCTTCTATGTTAAGAAAATTTATTTTAAAGAAAATTCGATCAAAACAAATGGCATTTCAATTCCCTAATCACTTACGTTTAACAGATAATTTATATTATAGCTTATTTAAAAAGCCTTATTTTATGTGATTTTCTTCTTCTTCTGAGGTGCTCGATTCGGATCGTATGTTTTTTTAATATATATATGTTTTAAAATAACCCAAAAATATTTCATTCTAATCGGAAATTGTGTTGGTAAAGATGTAATTTATAATCTATCATGCATAAGAAATATTTAAACAACACCTTCTGCAGTAAATACTTAATACAGCATTTAATAATCTCAATTGCATCTCAAAACTATTGAGCAGCAGGGCCTGTCAAACAATTTACAGCTACAATATTGCAATGTTCAGCTGTAAAATGTAGTCCGCACCATCTGTAACGGTACTTACGTCAGCCGATGCGATATTGACTCAGGAATTGAAATGCCAGTTGTTTTGATAGGATTTCTATATTAACTCTTTTTAAAAATCGATGAAAACTATCTGATGGCCATCAATTAGGTGGTGCACCTTAATTTTTTTGCATCGCAAGTATCCTTTCTAAATGATTAATTGTTCAAATTCAAGTTTTTTTTTAATCGTCATGGACGAAAAGTTTTCGTCGCTCTAATTGTTAATTCTTCTTACGTTTTTAATACAGTTTCTTCAGTCAAATTTCAGTTTCTTGCTTTTTCATTCCTCGTAGAAATTTAAACGAAACTTAATAAGACACTTATGATTTCCACAATTAAGGTTTTTATATAACGAGTAAATTTTTTTCCCAATACTTAGCTTCCTACTTGTGTTTAATAATAATGTAAGCAATGGGTGTTACAGAATCACGACGAATGAATAATTTTTGTAGGTGGTGGGCCCTCTTTTACAGAGGACCGTCTGAGGCGATACCACAATGATGCTCATTCTCGCATACTTCACTCTTTTCAAGGGCACCAAAACTAGCGTATTTACTGGGTAAACAAGACTGGGTGAACAAGGCGTTGGTGATAAACCTAATAATGCCGATGTCCGTGGCCTCGGTAATCGCTTTACACCGAGTGGCCAGGCTAGCGGTCTGTCTACGTAGACAATAAATAAAAGTTCTTAAGTCACGTGCATGAAAGTTATAAATGACATTAAGAAAAAAAAGGAATACAAACTTTTTATGAAAAATTGTATGAACGGTAGCATAATAGAAAGTACGATGTACAGTCAACTTATTTACTAAATGTTAATTGTTCTCGTTTCTTTGCATTATTAGTTGGATATTTATAGTAAAATGTTAACAGAAAGGGATAAAACAAAAAAAGGTCACCGTGTTTGAACCGCAATAAACGGAAGTCAATAAATCAATTTTAGAATAAAGTAAAAAAATGCTGTCAAAGGCTGTCAGTGAGCATTTTTTATTTATTTAAATACGATTTACAATCGTTTTTGAGAGTAATATTTTTTGTATTAAATATGAAACAAATCAATACAACTAAAATTTTTTAAACCTATTTATAAAAAAAGATCTTTTTTTTAAAAAAAGAAGATTAATACTTTAGAAACAATATATAAAGCAAAATCTTGATGTTATACAAAAAAATTTCACGTTCTTGTCACATATTTTTAAACTTTTAAAGGAAATATATATATTGCTCGTACCGTTGTTACGATAAAATTAAATTTGTTGTTGTTATTAATTAAATAATTAATAAAACATATTTTGATTGTATTCGAATTTTTACGAACGAAATTTAAACACTTCTCCCAAATAGTATAATTTTAGAATGCCACACCATTCGATCGCAAAAAAACATCATCGGATTCCGACTGGGAGAATAACGACATATTTTCCTTATTTAATAAGAAAAAACTTCTTTTTGTAAAAGATACCCTATTTTTTTCAGGTTACAGTATCTAATACATTCTTTAATTGTAATATCATTATTTTTCGCCATAGGATTCGGCTGAATCAAGATTTATTTGAAATTATAGTACAAAACCTACATTATATTTATAAATAACAGAAAAGTTTCGTAGATTTCAACGATGGTATGGCTTTTTTCAAAGGTAACAAACACGTTTGTAAGGATGGCGCTCTGTGGGTCCTTTTTAAAAAAAACACTTTTATTAGGCTGCAAAAATTTATAACAATACACAACTTTATAACAATTAAAACGTGTTGATTGAATCGAGTATGGAGGTTGACTGCCTCGTATTAGCTAAAGCCAACACTTTTATATAAAACGGGAATGCTGACTTGTGCAGTCTCTTTGTACAATAATTAGAACATAACATCTCCCCCCTTTAAGACGGAGATTATCTTTTTAGAAAATCGAAGGCTATATAACAAAATTTTAAAATAAAATATAAAATTAAAATTCAAAAAGTTTGGATTGTCAAAGATTAACATTATAACAATTAATGATTTTATAAAAGTAAAACTTGTTTTACAAAATAGTTTCTTAAAAATAATCAAGTTAATCTAAGTAATACAAAAAGAAAATATTTAAAAATAGATTTATAATTATCGATTATATAATGATAAAATTCGTTTACAAAGTAATTTCTATAAAATAATCAAGTCAATCTTAAGTAATACAAAAAGGAATTAAAAAATTAAAAATAGAGTGATAATGGTAAATAGAAATTAATAAATTGATTTGGTTCTTTATATTTAATAATTTGTCAAATTTCGATTACTCTCATGTCTAAAAATTACTTTATTTTTATTTTTATTAATTTCTATTTCTGGCAAACTTTTTGTTGATTTCTTGTCATATTCAAAGTCATCAGAAATGTCAGTTAATTCCATTGAAGATTTTACCGTAGAATTATTTATTCTAGGTTGTTTATTATTATAACACTGATTGAATATTTGAATGCAACAAGAAGAATTATGACAGTATTTTTGGAAAACATCTTGTATATAATTTATATAAAATGTAAACAAGATTAGCAAACAATTGTATAAGTCAGCACAGAATAGTAATGTCCATACTTGACATTATGAGATTGATTTTGGGCCTCATTAATTTGGTCTTGCAACTTATTTAACTTATGTGAAGCTAAATTAAAATATTCTAAATCAATATTTGCTAAGGCAATAGGAGTAAATGTATCTAATGTTTCATTTATTATATTATATTTGCAACAGTCATCTTCTACTATATTAAAGTTGGCTTAGTATAGTGTTATTATATTTTTGAGATGATGAAAATTGCAAAGTTTGAAAATAAGCAATACAATTAGTTTTGAAGGATAAGTATAATCTTTTATTACATTGTCACATTTTAAAGTTAACTTCTTAGGTTTAGATTGTACATAGATATATCTTTCATCGTTAAGTTTTGCCATACATTAATGTCACCATAAATTGTTTTAGGTTCCATATCTCAGGAAGTGTTAAAGTTATTTCCGTTAAAAGTTTTGTTTCACAAGAGGGATTATTAATTGTGGATAAAATAGAGGGTAATGGACATATAACATATTCATTATTAACATTCTTACAATCATTTATATTATCTAACAAGGAATAACTCAATCTATCGTCTGATATAGCCATATATAACTTAGAAGTATGAACTAGGACATATGTTAAAATATTATTTATTTCATGAGGTGTAGGTAAGGGTAAATTTTTATAAATGTTAAACTTAATAGGATTAATTAATGGTATTTTTATAACAAATACCAATTTGTCATTATAAAAATAAGAAACAAGTTTAGATAGGTCAATAATATTATAATCAATAATATTAAATAATGAAACAGGAAACTCTACATTTTTCTTTATAATTTTACTGTAATACAGTTCATTATATAATTTTGTAGGAGTTAAAACATATGGGTGCAAAATATTTGCTTTTGCAAATAAAGTAGAATTCAAAATTGCATCTAAAATATTAGATAAAGATAACAATGAACTTTCTATAATATTCAATACAGAATTAATTTTTTCTACATTAACTAACTTAACATTAGTTTTATAATTTTCTTGAAATATGTAGTTAAGTTTTTCAATGTGCTTATTTAATCTAAGTTCATTATCATTTAACTTATTTATAGAAACATTAAAATTATTTATAGTTGATTGGACAATATGTATATTGTCTTTCATTAAAGAAAATAAACGATTTTCATTTTGTTCGCAGGTAGAAATTGCTTCATCATACTTTCTTGCATCATCGGCATCTAATGTGCAAAAAATTTTAGAATTTCACCACCAAATTCTAGTGACTTTTTAAATCGGTTTGGTAGTTTTTCTGAAGTAAGATGAGACAATGAATCATATTTCAGATTATTAGCATTAATTAATATTTCTAGAGGACTTATAGCATCCATGAAATCTACTTCTAGAACGGTGAATTTTTAGCTTTTCACAAAAGTTAGAAATACTTTAATTGATTTTGTATTTTATCTAAATAAGGCTTTATTGGAACAACATTGACATAGGTCAATAACATTGTAGAAATCGTTATAAAAATATGCAATTGCAGTCGGTCAAGTATATTTCCGGACTATGTAAATAAGGTTGAAACAATTTGTAATTTAAGCAGGTTTGAATTTCATTAATATGATATTTCACATGTTTTCTATTAATGCAAAAGTAACATTATTTTGCCATTGTTTTAATATTTTGAATGGTCCTTTCCATATAGGACAAAGCTTTCGTAATCTATGATGTTGTTTCAAATAACAAATTCTCCTGTTTTATATGTTTTTCTTTAGAAGAACTATCATAATATCTTTTCGAAGACTCTTTACTTTTATTTATATTTTGTAATGCTTTATCGAGAATACTTCATTCTATACTAAAAGCACGAATATACTCATGATAAGTCGTACTGTCATTTGATTCATAAATACTACTAGAAATGATTGGCTTATGACCATATAATAACTCAAATGGAGTGAAATCCGTAGTGCAATGTGGTGTTGTATTATATGATAAAATTGCAGTTGCTAAATAACAATGCCAATCGTCATGATTTTCGTTCACAAAAGATTTTAAATATTCCTTGAGTGTAGCATGGCTGCGTTCTAGTGCACCATTCGTTTGAGGATGATATGGAGTTGAAAATAAATTTTTAATTTTTAAAATTGTTGTTAGTTCTTTGAATAACTGCGACGTAAAACAAGTACCTTGATCGGTCAGTATCATCTTAGGGAATCCAAATAATGAAAAGAAGTGAATTAAATTACGTGCTACTTCATCTGTGGTACAAGTGATCATCGGATAGGCACCCGAAAATTTAGTAAGATCATCTTTGAAAGTTAAAATGTATTTAAATTTTGAAACCCGCTTCGGGCAAAGTACCTACAATATCTAAAGCTAAACGTTCAAATGGCTTGGTACTAGATGAGGTAATAACCATAGGTGCTTTATTACATGTTCGTAATGAGCTATTTATTTGACATAACTTGCAATCTTAACAAAACGTTTCTATATCTGAACGCATCTTTCCAATAATACATTGTTTTAATTCTATTGTACATGCGTTTAATACCCGGGTGACCAGCTATAGTAGTCCCGTGGATTTCCTTCAGAATATTTGGAACTTCAATTGGAGTAGGATATAATATTTGGTTTTTATATATATAAATTTTAATATTGTAAATCTTAACATAGGTTAATTTATTAAAAGGTTCTGAAAAATCGGAAATAGCGAGCTCCTTATGATAATCATTTTGAGACATAATTATATTTCTTAACTTAAGTAAAAGATTGTATATCGTTTTATAACTTGTTTCGTCGTAATGATGAACCTTAGTGTATAAGAAATAGAGTGTTTTATCCTTTGATTTAACTGATTGTACGGTTTCCAATTCGCGTTCGGAAGATCGCAACGTAGCGGAATTATCAGCCATTGTTATGAGCTGTTCGCAATGTGGCATAGAGTAATCAAAGTCTAGAGACAACGGACAAGCAATTAATTTTTGTTTTGCTAAATGCAAACTTTGATTTTGTTCCTCAATTTGCGTATCATTTAATAAAGTTTTTGTAAATTGTTGTTTAAAATATTGTTCATATGAGGAATCATTAACATTAGAATGAGAAATGGCATTAACCGGATTTCGAGATAACGCATCTGCATTAGAATTGATACGACCAGGTTTATATATAATTTCATAGTCGTATTCTTCTAGTTTTAGTCGCCATCTAAGTAAACGACCGCCTGGGTCTTTAGCATTAAATAACCATGTTAATGGACGATGGTCTGTTACTATTTTAAATTTGTATCCATAAAGATAAGGTCTAAACGTATTTACACCAAAAAGAATGGCAAGGAGTTCTTTCTCAGTAGTAGAGTAATTGCCTTCTTGTTTATTTAATGTACGCGACGCATAACAAATTGGTTTATCTTTTCCTATTTCACCTTGTGATAAGACTGCGCCTACTGCATAGTTAGAAGCATCTGTAGTGACTATAAAAGTTTTAGTAAAATCTGGATACTGAAGTAGTGGAGCAGAAATTAACTTATGTTTTAGAACATTAAACCCTTGTTCTTGTTCATGAGTCCAATTGAAAATTGCGTCTTTCTTTAATAACAAAGTTAGTGGTTTGGTTAAATGTGAGAAATTTTCTATAAATCTTCGGTAATAACCGGCTAGACCCAAAAAAGATTTTATGTCTTTGGGTGTTTTAGGTCTTGGAAATTCGGAGATAGCTTTAATCTTATCTGGGTTTGGTAAAACACCTTTATCCGTAATTATATGCCCAAGATAAGCGACTTCACGTCTTAAAAATTCACATTTATCGGGCTGTAACTTTAGATTAGCTTCTCTAAATTTTGAAAATACAAGTTCAAGCTTTTTAATATGAGATTCAATGTCATGAGAATATACAATACAATCGTCTAAGTAAATATAGCAATGTAAACCTTGTAAACCAGTAAGGACTACGTTCATCAGCCTCTGAAACGTGGCTGGGGCATTTTTTAAACCGAATGGCATTCTTGTGAATTCAAAGTGCCCAGATATGCCATTAGTAGTAACACTGAATCCTGTTTTCTCAGCGTCTTTAGGATCTAGACATAATTGATGAAAACCAGATGCTAAGTCTAGTGTGAAAATATTTCAATGTCCTAATTGATCTAATATATCATTTATAAGAGGAAGCGGATAAATTTCAGAAACTGTGACATTATTTAATTGACGGTAGTCTATAACGATCCGCCATTTTGTTTACCGGAAGCATCCATCTTTTCGGCACTACCCATAGGGTGCATTCAAGAGTGAAGTTGAAGGCCTAATAATTTCTGGTCAAGCATCTTATTAATTTGCTTTTCCACTTCATCTTTGTAATTTCTGGGAAGCGATATGGTTTTACGTGAATAGCAGGTGCATTCCCAGTATTGATAGAATGTTTAACTAACTTGGTATGCGTTAAGTGTTCGCCTTCTAAATGAAAAATATCTGTGTATCGTGATAAACAGTTCATTAACGCTTTCTTTTCTTGTGAATTTAAATGTGAACTTCGAATTTGATCTAAAACTTTTTGAGAACGGTCTATTTTAAAACTATCTAATGTATGTATAACTTCATGTTGAGTGTCAGATGTTTTAATAGATGGAAGCTCGAATGGAGATAATTTAACTTGAAAATTATCTATTTCAATAGGAGTCTCTGTAGTATTTAAAACAGAAATATTGACTCTCTTATTATCTTTTAAGGTAACTATACAATTAGCAATGATTGCGCCTTCACAAATTTTATTGTCTAAAACTAATGCTTCCTTTTGATTGCAAAAATCGTGTAAATTAGAAACTGGACACTCAATGACCATTTCAGACCGTGGAGGTATAACATATGATGGTTTACTAAAATAAATAGGTATTTTATAACCTTCTAAATCAAGGGAGTTGGTAGAATACTGTCCGTCTATCTTGAAATGTTGAATAAAATCACTACCAATAATACCATCGTATATTAGATTTATTGAATCATCAATTGCATGAAATATATAATTAAAAGTTATTCTTTTTTGAGGACAAATACGATATTCGAAATCGATCTGTGTCGATCCTAAAGATTCATAATATGAATCATTATCGCTTAAGCCTTTTATTTTTATAATTTCTGATCCCAGAACTGGTTGTTTCGACAAACTAGATAGTTTAATTAGGGATATTGAAGAACCAGTATCGATTAAAAAACATAGAGGCTTATCGTTTAAATTTGTTTTTAAAGAAACGTTAGGCAAAGAAATTTTAGTAATAATATTATTCATTTCGTAAATTTTTTATTCCTCCAGATCATAATAATAGAACTCGTATTATTATCACGAGGTAGAGGATTGTTTTAAAATTGAACATAAAATATTAGAATTATTTTTAATTCAGAAGTCTCTGAACTTTTATTAACCTGTGTCGATGATAAGAATTTATGAACACGAGGCTTATCAATTTTAGAATACTAGTATTAGAGCTTTGCTCATTAAAATAATTCTGAGTCAAAGGTGTATTAGTCCTGCAACAGTGAATTGACCACAGCTGGTACGACCTTGAGACTTCAGATGAGACTCAGTAGAGAACTCTTTTAATAAAATTATTATCTTGCGTCTTCCGTGATTTTATAGAAATGTGGATCACGGGATTTTATAAAATTTCAGTTTTCGTGTCTTCTAATAATACTATCACAAGGTTCCGGCAAACGGCACGAAACCGTTTTAGTTTAAATGTTTGTTTTCATTAAGATCGCTAATTAAATTTACAGTATTTGGTGCTTGTGCACTCGATAATGTGCGATTATTTATGTTAGGTCGCATGTTGTCGTTTTTAAATTTAAGTTTGCGACATTCCTGTATTAAGTGACCAGGCTTTTTGCAATACGCACACGATTTATTAAAATGAAAAGAATTAGGTTTATAATGATTACTGTTTGAAAAAGTAGGGTTAAAATTTATGTTATGAAATTTAGGCTTAAAATGTTTACTTTTATTTCTAAAACAGTCAGAAGTACTATGACCAGATTTCTGGCAATTAGAACAAAATTTTTGTGTCGAACTGTTCGATAAACGGGACAATTTATACAATTTTTCTTCTTCTGTTGCATGTGTTATTGCCTCAGATAAAGATTTAGGATTTCTACAGCGAACAATATGAGAATAATTTGAATTTAATCCTAGTAAAAATGTATTCAAAGCTAAATCTTCCATGGCAGCTATTCTGCCTAAAAGTTCGGTTTTGTTTTACAACTATAGTGAATATCAGATTGCAATCGTGTTAGACACGATTCAATCCTTATAGAATATTGTATCACATCTTCCGAAGGTAATTGTTTGCAATTTTGTAAATCTACTAGTAAATGGGTGAGTGTTTTTCTCCCCAAAGTTATTTTAAAACTGTTTGATGTCTGTCCAGAATCAAAACATTTAAACAACATGCCAATTGTGCCTTTCCTTCGAGTTGTGATATTATATACTTACATAGCACATTCTGTTGGTCTGTCTTGCTAATGAAATTGCATTTCGCATTCGTCAAAAACATGAGCAAAGACTCGGTCTCCATATACGTACTTAATAAATTTAGTTAAAACGGAAGAGGAATTTTTTCGCCATGTTAAATCGATTGAATCTGTAATATCGCGACTGGTTTCAGATTTCCTTCTTTTTGGGGAGGCATTAAAATCTATATATTTTATGCAGTACAGATCATCAGAGACAAACAAAAGATATGTAAAAATATTTTTAAATCAATTTGTAAATAAAATATTATAATTAATATTAAAATGTTCTGAAATAATAAAAACACTTACTATATTCACTGAACGTTAAACTTATTGAAAAATATAATATAAACTCACAATAGTAAAGACACTGACGACATTTTGGAGTACGGCTTTCCTAAGATCGTGTCGTTTGCGCAATGGAAACGCGCAACGTTGCTCGTAGTGTGGCGTCAACGTGACTTCGTGTGACTCGGAGTCGTATTACGGCTTGTATTCGAGGACACGATGCGTTGACCGTGAAAAATGATTTAGAGCTGGTGGCGAGTCAAAATGTAGCAGTAATGATGTAAATTTTGGAAGTTGGTATTGTTGTATATGTGATGCGGCTCACCTTGAGAGTGGAGGCTTGCCGTCGACCACTGCAGCACAGGAATGTTTTGGTATGTGATGCGGGCTCACACTCGAGGTGGAGGCTTACGTCGACCACGGCAGCACAAAGTGGTTTACGATGCGGGCTCACGCTGATAGCGGAGTCTGACCGTCGATCACCTTTGCCACTTGCACTGAGTTAAGGACCTTACATCCACAGAGCCAAATATAAGGTGAAGCGCGGCAATCGGAATGCGACGCGCCTAACACCCAATAGATATCCCAGTTTTTTATTAATTTCTAGGATATCCCACTTCTGACACCAAATTTGTAAGGATGCGCTCTGTGGGTCCTTTTAAAAAAAACACTTTTATTAGGCTGCAAAAATTTATAACAATACACAACTTTATAACAATTAAAAACGTGTTGATTGAATCGAGTATGGAGGTTGATTCTCGTGATTAGCTAAAGCCAACACTTTTATATAAAACGGGAATGCTGACTTGTGCAGTCTCTTTGTACAATAATTAGAACATAACAGTACGTTTCTTCACGTGACAGGTTTTATATAAGTATTATTTACTTTAGAATTACGCAATTTTATTTTTATATTTCGTCATTGAGTGTTTTGTTCTAAGTACGTTTCTGATTATGACGTAAAGAAAAATCTCATATCTTAAATTAGATATTAAACACGTTATGCTTTTTGTATTGTACTATATGTGACAAAAATAAAAGTATAGTAAAAATTACTTTTATTGATTTATTCTGTTTAAAAAACTAAGGTTTAAAGATAAAAATTAAAATTAAAGTGTTTTCGATAATCAGACAAAAAGCATTATCAATATAAACAACTAAAAATCGCTACATAGTATATAACAAAGTTGCTTTCTCTGTCCCTATATCCCCAAATATGCTGAAATCTTTCAAACTTCGCAACGGATTTCAATGCGGTTTTTTTTAGAATAGATAGAGTGATTGATGAGGAAGGTATGTATAACACATGCTTAATATTGTAGGCATAATTTTTATTAGTATTGCTCCCGCGCGAAGCAGGGGAAGGTCGCTAGTATTTAAATAAATAAAAGATTTCATTCAGCTTTCTTGGCGTATTCCTTTTCAAGTTAATTTTATAATGACTAAGAATTGAATTTTAACATTCTGATGGGTAGTTTAACTTAGGATGTGCATGTGTGCATTTCTTTAAATCAACGGTGTAAGACATTATTGTTTTCTGATTTTATGGCTTAATTTAAATTTTATTATTTAAAATAAAAATAAAAGAGTGATACTCACCGTCTGTGTTATAAAAATAAGGTATTATTTTCTATAATGTATCTCGCTGAGACGTTCTTATTTGAGAAGAAAGTTATTCGTCAGTTCCAATTGGCTTAGCGTAGTTTTCCTCAATTTTATGCAATTTCATAATATCATAATTCTTTAAAGGAGGTAGGTCCCTAGGACAAGAAACCGTCTAGGGTACCTATTTTCGGAGCAAATCAGTAAAGCATAAACACTACTGTCCGGTTTGACTGACGTCGTTTTTAGCGTTATAACTGGTTAAAGAAAAAATAAAATCTTATGCCTCAGGATGTTAAGCGGATAAGTGGCGTCTTAGGCTGTTTTTATTATGAGCAAGGCAGGTATTACTTGCCAGCAGGTGGACGTTGGTGCCTGCTGATTTCATCGCTTTAACCAATATAAAAAACAGTATGGCTTTTTTCTTGCCGGTTCTAAATTTTCAAAATTATTGTGCATTTTTTGGTTATATAAATAAATAAATAAATTCTGAGATATTGTTATACCAAAGGTGTTCGTTTTTTATTCAACGTAGTTAATTCTTGTGCGAAACAATAAATTTGGTGAATACTGAAGTTAAACTGCCCGCCTTTTTGCTAGGCAATAACAAGGGAAAACGCTTGTCAATGGGTTCGCATAGCAGTACTTCCTAAAATATACTTTCAGTATTTTAAAATGTTATTTTAAAAGAAATAAAGTTAAATTCTAAATACTATTATAATTGCTTCAGTTTCGTAAAGCTCTTGGCGTTGTTATTCCATTTTTTATATAATCCTATTGAGTACAGTCATGGACGTGATACATGCATCAAAAGATATGGAGGCAAATACTTTTACATTCATTAGTAATTTTACCATTAGTAATGTTAGAAAAATCAGAACACAGCAGTTATTTGCGCGCAGAAAACCGGAAGCCTACAATTTTCACAGTCCATTATTACGTTTATTTACAAGTAAGAACAATAAATTGAATATGTGAGGAATATATATGTAATTTAAACTATTCTATGCCTGAAATAGTCTTTGAATGTAATAAATATAAATTAATTTAATAATTGATATATTAATTACAGTTATTTTATCTTCGATTTGGGAATCGTATTGGCAAAGTTCCCGATAATTTTTCGATGTCCAATTTATATGTATTATTAAAATTATGATTTTTTTTAACTTTTACATTTTATGATTTTACATTTTGTAAAAGGTAATTTATCTCAGAAGTTAGTACATCAAAAAATAATTAGACCAATTTCTTTTGTTTTACTTTTTATCGAGTTCTCAAAATAAGTTCCTTCTACTCAATTTGGTGAGTATTTCTTTTTTGATATGTTATCGTCACTGCGCTTGTAAGTAGCGCTCAGGTAACGCCATCTTGTGTTATCTATTATTGTATTAATGAATAGCATTAAAATATATTTTTAAAGGAACAACACAGTGCGCTCGTAGCTCTCGGATCGACCGGACAAGCCCGCTCGATCCCCCCTGCTACCTGCGCCGTCCGCTTGGCCCACCCGTGGCCACGCCCTCCCCCCGACGCCTACAAGTGGCAGAGTAAGAAGACGCCGAGTCGCAGTCATCGTGTCACCGATGCAACAGTGCAGTGTTAGTGTCAGTGTGTGCCGGTAGTGTCAGTGTCGACGCGTTGGGCGTACGCGCCTGCGCGCAGACAGCTGTGTAGCCGTCCGGTCGGGTGAGTCGTTCTGATTTTGCCCAATCATTCAATTTTCCCCTTTACAGCGTTCAGACACCTTCTGTTGAGATGTAGGGACCTCTTAAACTTTATTCTTTGTTCTAAATAAGCCACGTCACGTTTTTAAATTAAATTGTAGGTTAAATAACACGTCACCACACCTCTGTGGTATTTTAGTATCACTATTAACGTTAGTTTGCTGCATTAGGCAGCAACATAGGCATTGTCTAGCGCTCCTAAGCGCTCAGAGCTCGTATAGCTATAGGGTTTGCACCTCCCAGCTCACTGGGGCGGGAGGGTGGAGTTGCACTAACCCCAGGCCTCACCGGGGTGCATGCTGCATTCGTTAAAAGTCAACCCAGTAATTAATCGCACCAAGATGCTGCACTCATGCAAGGTTGCCCTTGTAAGGGATAGGCGTAAACATAGAGGAACTTGAAAACAAGTCGCCTGACGAAATACGAGCCAGTCTCTCGCCGGCTAACAACAACCAATCACGCGCCGTCCACCCCAAAAGGGGAAAAGGAAAAATAAAACCGCGTGCCTCACCGGAGCAGTCGGACGAATCCGACAATAACTCTAGCACCACCACCTAACCCCTCTGACTCCGAAATGTAGGTAGAGCAGGCGTCCCTGAGCCGAGGACTCGACGCAGGAGGTTTCCTCCCGTAGTTTCGCGCAAAGAAGCGCAAATCTAAGCCCTCACCGGCGTCATCGCAATCCCTGGACCCCAACTAAAGCGCCGAAATCGTCGGCAAACGAACTTTCGCCACTAGGCCAACACCAGGACCATCTGCCCCAGCCACCCAAGGGCCTTCTGCCCAACCAACCCCAGGGCCTTCAGCCACCGCCGCCTCACGGCCAACCACATCCGCTGCCTCACAGCAACCGCCGCCTCACGGCAACCAAACAGCGTCTCACCCGGAGACAAAACCACCCCAATTTTTATAAAGAAATAAAGATAAATGGGCGAGCTCCGTCAGCTCTGGTCCAACAGAAGTAAATTCACCGCGTCAGATTCCGCAACCGGAATCAAAATACAGTTAGAGACGGTCGCCGCGCACCGTCAAGTCACACATTTTTAAACTCGAACAATGTTTATCAGTACGTACGCGCTCCCTGGACGAGCGCGTCCTTCGAACAGTGGTCAAGGGCTGCCGAAGGAGATCCCCACCGAGGAAATTCACAATTTCTTAAAATCGAAATATCCCGTATACTCGGTTATGCGCCTCACGCACCCCCAAACCAAAAAGCCTTTCAACGTGGTCCTTCTGACCCTTGAGCGTTCCCCCGAGGGAAAAAAGGTCTACGACCTTAAACATATTTGCGACATCGGTCGCATTAGCTTTGAAGCCCCCGTAAAACGGAATCCCTGGACGAGTGTCCATAACTGTCAAATCTTTGGGCACTCGGCCCGCAACTGCCACGCGCGTCCTCGATGCGTAAAGTGCCCTAGGTGATCACGGCACGCCATGACTGCCCCCGTCCACGAGACAGAGTACCCTGCTCACATATGAGCCGCCGGCATGCGTAAACTGCCAGCACCGGTCACACGGCTAACTCTGGGATGCCCAAAAGCTCCGCAACGAAGCCGCCACCACCCTCATCCGTTCCCAGGCGCCCACCGGTACCATCCTTACACCCTCCGCCTTCCCACCACTTCGGACGCTCCGGCTGGCATCTACCAGGCTCCGCGTAGCGCTGCCACCACCGACATGGCAACAACAGCCACCGCGTCAAAACGCGCCGAGCGCTCCGCGTAGCGCCGCACTCGCGCACCACCAACAAGCGCTCCGGCTAAGCGCTAGCCCCAGTACGCTAGCCATAGCAATGGCAGCGCTGGGAGCAACCTAGAACAGGTAGCCGGACAGATCGATTTCGCTGAACTCGATAGATTAACTGAGGAATTCGACGCCGTCGTCGGAAACTTCAGCGCGCGATTGGCCATACTCCGGAAGTAAAGGCATCTAGTTGAATTAATCTCGGGACAACATGGGTAGTACACCCCTAATAAGTAGTAACAACGGCCCGGGCCATCTAAAGCCACGCGCAATTAACATCGTATTCTTTAACGCGAACGGTCTAGCCGATAAAAGACCGAAATATCAAATTTCATCCGAGAAACGACGTAGACATTCTACTAGTGCAGGAGACTTTCCTAAAACCTAGCAGACCCGATCCTAAAATCGCGAACTTTAACATAATCAGAAATGACAGGGCCGGCGCTAAAAACGGCGGCACTCTCATATATTACAAAAAGTCACTGCACTGCGTAGCAATCGACACGCGTCGACTTGTGCATTTAGAAGCCTCGGTCTGTCGTCTAGCCATGACTGGACACGCGCCGTTAACAATAGCTTCGGTCTATCTGCCGTGCAACAACAACTCTCACGCAATAGAATCTGATTTCAAAGCGCTATTCTCACTAGGAGACGCCGTCATTTTGGCCGGCGATTTCATGCAAGCACATCCGATGGAATAGCGAGACGACAAGTAGACGCGGTAGAGAGCTTGATGCCCTCACAGACTCTACTTAACTTCAGCGTGGTGGCACCTATGAGCCACACATTATCCACACAACCGCATCAAAAATCGGATGGCTGATATTGCACTTTTTCAAAACGTTAACCTCACTTTCAGAGGCATAGGGTCCCTCAAGGACCTAACCTCAGATCACCGCCCCTGTAATGCTCAAGCTAGGACCCGCGGATTCACCTAATATCATTAAAAGACTATAGTAGACTGGCGTAAACTCAAGTCCCAATTAGATTGCACTTAGCTTCGCACACCTTGATACCATCCCTCAAGTCCTGCACAGCGCTAATGACATCGAATCCGCCGCTCATGCGCTCTCATGCACGTCAAAGTGTCGTCGAGGCCTCCTCGAGACAAGTCCCAGTGGAGGAAAACCCTGCTGGGCCTTGCACAAACGACATAACCGGTGGTAGGTCCCCTGTTTACAGGAGACCGTCTGGTGGGTACCACTGCAGGTGCCTATTTCTGCCGCGAAGCAGTAGGTGTGAAAACACTACTGTGTTCCGATTTGAAGGGCACCGTAGCCAGCGTATGTTACTGGGTAAACGAGACTTAACATCCAATGTCTCACGGTAGGCAGCGCGTTGGTGATACCACTGGTATTGCCAATGTCTATGGTGTCAGGTGACCACTTCCCATCAGGTGGCTCGACTGCTCGTCTGCCTCGCGTATGCTATAAAAAAAAAAAAAAAAAAAAAGGACCTCTTGCGACGCAAGAGGGCAGCGATTCGTGCCTATGATTGGTATCCAACGAACGGAACCGAAGGCAGTTACGTGCTCTTGAACATCAGTCCAAGACGCGCATAGCTGAATTCAGGAACGATCGGTGGGATAACGATCTCAACAATATGCATCCTTCCCATCTGCCTTCTGGCCAATTCCCCAAAAGCTGTAAAGGCGGCACCGGCCTCCCCACGATGCCACCACTAATTCAACCCAACTCCGACACCCCAGCGTTTTTGGATGAAGAAAAGCGAATGCCTAGCCGACAGCCTCGAGGCTCAATGCATCCCAGCACTCAACGGTGGACGCCGCTCATCTCCGCAAGGTGAGAGCGAGGTCGACCGATTGATTAAATACCACCGCGCGATTTAGCTTCACCGGTTACGGAGACCGAAGTCGAGTCGATTATTAAAACCTCAAACCACGGAAAGCCCGGGCACCGATGGAATTTCTAACCGCGTCACTAAAATTCTGCCTACACACCTGATTAGCCTCCCTTGTCCTTATTCTATAACGAAGCCCTTTCCAATGGTATTTTTCCAAACACTTGGAAAGACGCTGTAGTTATAAGGATTCCTCAAACCTGGTAAACCACCATCCTTATCCACATCATATCGTCCCATTAGCCTCCTGGCAAGGTTTTGGGAAAATTTACGAACGCTCTTATCCTAGCCCGCTTACTCGAGTTTATGAATTCGAGAGGTTGCCAGTTCCAGTGCAATTCGGCTTCCGAGCCAAACACTCATGCACCAATCAAATACATCGCATCACGGAACATATCAAATCCAAAATGAGATATCGGCCTACATACAGGAGCCCTTTTCCTCGACGTGGCAAGGCGATTCGACAAAGTATGGCACGAAGGGGCTTATATACAAGCTATATAAGCTCAGCGTGCCTGACCGTCGTACTCATCATGCGAGACTTTCTCCGAAACGAACGTTCCGTTACCGCGTTGAGGGTCAAAATCTCAACCCCACCGGTCCTAGCGCGTACCACAGGGCTCCGTAGTGGGCCCTATATTATTTACCCTGTATACTACCGACATCCCACTCCACAAACACGTAAGCACCGCCTTGTTCGCAGACGATACTTGCATTTATGTATCCGGAAAATGTCCTATCCTCATAGCTCAAAGACTCCAAGCCGCGGCCACGACCCTAGGGGAATGGTTTCGGAAATGGAGGATTGAGATTAATCCTTCCAAAAGCGCAGCTGTACTATTCACGATACGGCAGCGCTTCTCACTCCCATCCAAAATCCGCCTCCTTGACTGCCCAATCCCTTGGGTAGATCAAACCAAATACCTCGGGGTAACACTCGACAAAACCCTATCCTTCGGTCCTCACCTCACCAAAGTCAAAAAATAGAGGCGCATTTGTCCTAGGCCGCCTGTCCTCCTCATTAATCCTAAAAGCAAGCTATCCCTACGTAAAAGGGCTGCTATACAAAACCGTAATCCGTCCTATCATGACCTACTCAGGCCCTGTATTTGCTCATGCCCACAAGAATCATATTCACAAATTACAAGTCATACAAAACAGATTCATGCGCAGAGCCACGGGCGCGCCATTATATCTGCGCAACGAAAACCTGCACATGGATCTGGAATTACCGACCATTAAACAATATCTTAAACAAGCGTCAATCCGCTATTTCGACTCGGCTTCGCAGCATCCGAACGAATTGGTACGTAGCGCCGCCGACTACGTACCAAGCAAAAGTCTCATAAATCACAAACACTTCAGGCGAGCGCGCCATGCCATTTTGGAACCGGACGATAAAACCACAATCATGCAGGCTCGTGCAAAAGCACAACCACTCAATACATACCGCCCTCGCCGACGAGGGGCAACCATCCACCTGTACACAGGTACCGGCACGTGCCGCCGATTTTCACCTCAGCAGATAGGTCGGGTAAAACTCGTCACATAGTCCTAAAAGCAACTGATCGAGCTCTTAGGTTCCGGCCCAGGCGCCCTCGATACATGTGGCTAACGGCATAGGAAAGGACAAGATAAGCGGCTGATCAGCCGAGGCTCGGCCTCTGGGCACCTCGATCAACACGCTCACGGTTAAACAAATGGCAGCCTGAGCTAAGCCAAAATAAGAGGTGAAGTCTGTGCACACCTTAAGTTGCACAGCCCTCGACTCCGTTGGGTTGTAGCAGTTCACTCCACCAACGTGATTTCATCATAAATAAATAAAAATATATTTTTAAATGGATCTGGAACTCTTTGGAATAAGTAGCGGTGTGGCGGATATCTTGTGAGTTTTCATACTACGTAGTGTATGGTATATTATTAAGTTTAACTTATACCCTACACTCAATAGTAAATAGCAATCTATTATCAGGGTTCACGGGAATATTTACGTAATGTTTTAATAAAACTGAAATTTCAACTTTACCCTTACTTTACATATTTGAAAATTTTGAGTGCGCGCGTAAAAATATTGATGTTTCTAAACAAGATTTTAGGCCTCACAGGGTCGAACGAGCCCCTAGAGTTACCCAGATTTTCACTGAACAGAACCAAAAAATGTGCAACAAATTAAATGACTGCCAAATGCAACTGAATGATTCGAGCTTACGTAAAGTTGTCAAAACAACGCTTATAAAAAACTGCTATTCTGTTATAAATTATATCGAGGACCAAGATGTGTAAAAATAGTTTATATTCTGCACTAGGAAATCTCTTAGAAATTAATCAAATAAATACCTTCTAAACATATTGCAAAATTTTAACATGGTTTTGTGCAGAAATAATCTCTGTAATTAAGTACTATGTAATTCGATCTGCTTCTTAAAAATTATATTGAATTACAGAGTACAAAATTCTAAATAATAACTGCTTCATTATCATCATCATCAGCCTGTGTAAGTCCACTGCTAGACATAGGCCTCCCCTTCTCCATTAGGGGTTTTTGGGCCGTATCCCACCACGCTGGTCCAATGCGGGTTGGTGGGTGACTACTAAAAAGTGATAACTGCTTACAGAGAATAATTTATAGATATTATTCTAAAAAATATTTGTCACCTTAAAAGTTAACGTTGTCTGTTTTTGATACACCAAAACAAAAGTTTATAAAAAATAATATCAATATCACTTTTTTGACAAACTTCCCAAAAGAAGAAAGTACTTAATTCGGGGCGTATGTTTTTAACGTTCTAAGTTATTTATATTTCCATATGGACCTTAAATAAGACACACATATAAATGCTATAGTCCACTCTTTTTATGATTTTAACAAGTTTTAAATTTTTATTTACTGTGTATTTAACGTACTTTCAAAGGAAAATTTAAACATGTGAAAACGTATAAAAATAAGTACAGTTTTATAATTTAGTAAATGTAGTATAAAAGCTAATTTAAAAATGGTAAACATTGGACATTTTTACTATTATGTGTATATATTATGTCATAAATGTTTGTAAATATCTAAATAAATAATCCACCAACACGGATTGGATCAGCGTGGTGGAACACAGTCCAAAAGTTAATAGAGAATGCGGCCTTAGGGAGGCAGCAGTGAAATAACACAGATTTATGATGATGAAGATGTCAATGAAATAAATTATTAATACTGTTAAAACCGGGCTATTTATAAAAATATACGGTAATTATTATTGACACTTAGCAAAATGCAAACAGAGTTAAAAGCTAAACTGGTATTTGACAGCATGATATATTTATCAAATGCACAGATTGACTTAAATCCTTTAATCTCATTGATGCGTGAATTTTAATACTTTCGCAGGCAAACTGAACAGATTTGTAACAGATACGAATTTCAGTATTATGGCAGCAGCGTGATAGAAATATTACATATTTTTGTTACAAGTTTGCTTACAAACTTAAAGTATTAAAAAAGATATATATTGTCTATTTTATTAAACCAAGGCCGTCTACGTATGATGGTAAGCGATGCAGCGTCAGATCGAAAGCGTCACGTAAGATATGTACTGAAAGTTTAAGCAATCGTTGCCCTAAAGACATAGGATATTATGTCTCTTACACCGATCTACACGATTTCTATTTCTGGCTACTGAATATGAATTCAAACTTCTCATGTTACATATTGAAAAAAACATTTTTTGTTCCAATCTTAGTTTGATTTTGCAGAAATCAGAGCAATTATACGTTTCAAAAAGAAATTTTTTTTTTTAATTTATATATTTTTTTCTCTATATATTTTTTTATAAAATAGATATACAATACAAAAGTACAATATAAAAAGACAATACAAAATCTTTTTAACATAAATGTAACTAAACTCTCGTTATATTCTCAATTGATTAGATACTGCCCTAACGACGTCCAAAATCATGGTATTGTTATATTTCACAATATTTTTATTTTAAATGAAAATGTATTTTCAAACATTATTTTAGTACATACATATCTTATCTAAATATGTTCGGTAACTGCCGCAGTTTAACTGATTAATATCTACAAAAAGATATTCATGACCTTTTTTACATATATTTAGGTCATGATAATGTAACTCTTAAAAATAATTTAGTCTGAACAAAACAAGTGTAGGAATAAAACGTGTTTAAAATTATATAACTCTGCAACTCAAAGTGTTCATATCAATTATAACGCCAATTTTTTAATGTGTTAAATTTATCGTTTTCAAAAAAATCTGTAACCAATCATCAAGGTAATAAATGCCTTTATTTATTTTATTCATGAAAAACAAAACTTCTTATATATAAATATCGTTAGCTTTGCTTGATCATTCACGACAATTAAAAATCTTGAATTATTTTTAGATGTTACTGCAAATTATCTGCTTAGTTCTGTGTCTACTTATTTGGAGCTATTCACGTTGGATGGCCGTAAAAGAATATTGGAAAATAAAAGGTGTACCCTATTGGACACCCAATATAATCTTTGGAAGCCTTACTTTCCTGCAGCGTCAGAACCCGGTTGATATTTTAAATTTTTTAAATCTTTAATGAATTTAAAAATGAATCATGATTTGCTGATTATAATTTCTAAAGAAATACTGTTTTATGTAAATAATTCAATTATTAAATTAATCATGATATTGATTTGGTATAAACTATATCGTTGTTAAGTTGTATAATAACCTGTTAAACGTTCTTTCTTTTCCGTCTGAAGTTATTTTATGAAAATAATTGTAGGTTTCAACCGTTAAACTTAAATTATTTAGTTGATACACATTTACAATCTATTGAAATCTTAAAAATGTTTTCATTATTTAAAAGCAAAATTATACCTACAAAAATATACTTAATTAAAACGAGGGCAAATCAGAGCTAAAGAACTCTTACATTTTGTTATTGAAAAATTGGAATTTTTATAATTCGTAAATTTAAAACTTTTCCAATTCCATTTTGTTGATGAAATGTTTTTATTTTACAAAAGGGATTGTGGATGCGAAAAATTTATGATACGTTCAATGCACCATATGTAGGAATTTGGCTTTTCTGGCGACCAGCGCTTGTTATTAATAGTCCAGAAATTGCACGTCGTGTCCTTGTAAAGGACTTTGCCAATTTTAGAGACCGGTATTTGAGTTCAGGCAAAAGTGACCCATTGGTGGACTTAATCTCTTTACAGTTAATGTAAGTATTATAATGCAGGGTAATACACGTATGAATTATTTGGTAAATAATTTGTGGTTACGTTATGTTTTATTTTTAACGATTAAATAAAATATGCACAGGATCCTTTGTGGTCTTCGTTGAGACGGCGCCTGACCCCAGCTTTTTCTGCAGCTAAGTTAAAAACATCTCATGGAGTTATTTCCGCAAAAAAAACTGAATTGGTGCAACGAATTAAGAGAGAGATGGAAACTAAGAACTTTATAAACTTACGGGTATGTCTGTTTTACGTAAATCTTAATTCTAACCAAAACAAAGACTAAGCCAACGCAAGGTTAAATTTCTTTCTTTTATTTTAATAATGTATAATATTCGCGCAAACAATAGAAATAATTATTCTTTCTTTTATTTCTTAAATCCGCTTTCCACATTATATTCCATTTCTTGCATCTTAGTTTACGTTTTGCATACATACTATGGTATTTCTTAATTATTTTTTGAGAAAAGAAAAGGGATGGCTGGTGCTAAATTATAATATAATAATCAAATATCAAAGTAAATTATAACTGTTATGAATAAAGCGTATACTGATACGTACAATATTCACACATAAGTGATTAAGCACAGATTGTTTCTAAATTGTTATTTAAGAAATAAATATTTATTTACTTTTTGTTCATATAACAATTATGTGATGATAAGTTTTATCTCTTTTGGGACGGTATGATAAGCCTTATCAGCGTCAATAGTTAGTATTTTTCTCATTCATCTCGGAAGAAATTATTAAGTACATAATAATTTTTAAAACATCCAGTTAATTACAGTACTAAGTAGTTTAAATACATGTTATTGAACAGTTTTTTTTTTCATATATTCATACATATAGAGAGAGCATGGAAAAATATATTTCAAAAAACTAAAGTTCTCTAAGTAGCCAATGGACGCCTGGGTATTTTTTAAATTTAAAGCAATATTATCTATATGTATTTTTTTTATTGCCAAAACTTTTATTTGTTTTCATTGACGTTTTGTAAGTTTGTTATTTTATTTCACGTCTTGTCTCGAAATTACATTTTTAACATAATAACTATTCCGTAACTTATATATATTTATCTATTAACAAAAGGTTCGTGAAATGGGGTTTAATATTTTTTCGATGACATTATTATAACATAAGTGAGATTTAAAAATAAAATTACTGACTTTAAACAGCGTATAACTATTGTACGCCATATAAGCAATTGACAACATGCTCTTTGTACGAAATTGAACGCGATTTCTGCCACCGCATTTCGAATCTCTGATGTCTTTATTACACAAAAATCTCTATGTTAGAAAAGTCTCTGACACGTTTTATGAAGATTTCTGTTATTTTATCAATTTTTATGTGAACATAAGCTGTATTAAACATTAAATGAGCGTTGAACTTGCTTAATTGCTAATTTTAAAAAATTTTCTGTGTGTTATTCCGTAAACATAGATATATGCGTTCACAAACTTTATAGTAGTAGGTCAATTCAAGCAGTACAATTGTCTATAACATAGTTTAAGTATATCTCTTAATTTTGAACCAGCGTTTGCAATCCAATCGCACGAGGGTGTGGTTTTTGATGACATACATTTCATAATTTCTTAAATATCTATTAAAGTACTTATCAAAAAATTAAAAAAAAATGAATGAGACCAAACGACAGCTTATGCTATCATTTAAAAAAAAAAAAAACAAAATCGGACCACTTGGAGCGAAGCGATGAAATGACATATGAATAGAGTAACTTCATTTGGTAAGTCAAAAACGATGATGATACCTACCCAGTTGCTTCTGTATATATTATATTATATTTATGTAACTTTCAATTTAGATTTAGTCAAATGTAGGACATTTTTATTATTCCTGAGAATTATTCGTCTTACGAATTGAGTACTTAGTTGATTGCAATCTTAAGATTGAGATCTTGGTAATAATTTATGATTAAGAACTACGAATGAGCGAAATATGTCGCCACTTATCTGTTGTTGTCAGAATGTTCACATCAGTAATGTGATCTTTTGACTCAGGTATGGGGATGATATTTTAACATATTCCCTTTTTACATTTTAGTCTTTCTAAGTAACGTAATAATTAGTTTTAAAACTTTATACTTCTAAATGCAGATGGTGCTGTCCGACTATACAACGGATGTTATTGGCGCTTCCGCGTTTGGTATTTCGTGCGATTCCACGCTCACAGGCGAGGGGCCGCTAAGAACTATTACAAAGAATTTCAGACTTTTAACTTGATAAGAGGCATAAATTGGTGTTGCATATTTTTTATACCACAATTAGTTGATATTTTTAGGTAAGCAAAATTGAGTTTTTCTTTTATCGGACAATAATATACATATTTTTAACTTTCTTTTTTAAGCTTGGCTAGCTTAAGAATATGCTCGCACTTGATTACCGTTTGTTTAATCTTTTTTAAATTGGACCAAATTTTAAACTTTGGTCCCATTTTAACAAAATAAAATATTATCTGAAAACTACTAAAATAATACGCACATAATTGCGGTTTCAAATTTCTAACTGTTTTTATGAATAGCAAATAGAAATTCAGACATAGATTATTATGTTTTAACTAATATTACACTTACAGATTTTCATTTTTCCCAAAACACACTACAAATTATTTTAGAAAGATCTTTCGCACCATAGTCACTAAAAGAACTGAATACAATGAAGAACAAAACAACAACAAAGATCTTTTTGACGCTTTGTTAAAAATAAAACAAGATTATAAATCTGATGACAAAGGTCTGTTATCTTTACAAATAAATAAAAATGGTGTGTCTGTTTCATCAAATCAACCTTTTTGCACAATTACATTGTGGTATTTAACCGAAGCGTATAATATAACAACATTTTTTTTTAATTTTTTGTCTGACAACCAGACAGCTGTCCGTTTGTTTTGATTAATCTCTAAATTGACTGGTGCGATTTCGACGATACTGCAGTCGCGGGCAATAGCTAATTAAGAAATATATTGCCTTCTCATCTTTGTTTGCATCAACATAAAGTAAATACTCCTTTTAATTAACTTAGATGAGATGATTCTTTTGATATCAATGTCATTTTATCATTACTTTGTTTCAATTTTGATTAATATCATCAAAATCAGTTGTATTTAACTGCTTTGACTCAGAAAGACTGCAAAGGATAACAAGCAAATTTCTTGGTAGTTTAAATGTCAATTAAATGAAAGAAAATTAAGTCCTGTAAAGTATGCTAAATGACAAAAAATACCTACTTTTGCAATTATCACCTTTAAGGAACACGCTTGTTTCCCGTAGGATTTTTATCTACTCCAGCTTCATCGTAAAGTATATTCATTTAATTAGCTATATTATTATTTATTTTTTGTTAACACTATTTAAAAAAACAAATACAATGCACTGTACTAAAGTTTAATGTAATGAATTACATAAAATTACTTTATTATACATTGAAGTTTAAAATATTATTGTTACTTTTTAGAATTGTCTGAAGACACATTGATTGCCCAAGCGGCGATTTTCCTTTTGGCTGGATTTGACACAACCGCTACTGCATTATCATTTTGTTTGTATGAATTAGCGTTCTTGCCAGATCTTCAGGTATTTGGATTTGTGTTTCCTATTAATAAGTTACATATGTATAGTTTTCACTTATTAATTAACTTAATTGCCGATATTATACGTTTTTTAAAACCTTAGGAAAAACTATATGAGGAAATTTTAGAAGCTACGAAGAACCAAATTGATACGGAATTAGATGGTAAACAGTTAACGGAACTAGTACTCCTAAATAGTGCAATGAAAGGTTCGTATAAAAGAACGTTCATGTTTGATTATTAAATACATTTTGTCTTTCCTCTTAATTCAATGATGTCTGTGATGTTATTGATATGTTATGTAAGTTAACTCATAGTATGGAATACTTTTAGTTTATAAACTAAAGACGTCAATGTAATAATTGAATAAAAAAGGAAGAAAAAAAATGATCATTCGTTAAATTATTTTTTTTTATTGAAATAGAATTTTGATGTATATGAGATATTTTAAATGTATGTCATATTTAAAAGTGCATTAAATAACGCTTTTATATTCTACTTACAATAAATTTATTTCTTTTATCCTGCTTGTTAAAACACTTTAGGCTTTTAAATTTAACTATAAAACTATCAAAATGTTTTCACAAATTATGTTTACGCTAAATATTAATGTTTACGTTAAATAATTATTTTCCTTCTAGAAACTTTAAGAAAATACCCAGCAATGGGTTGGATTGACAGAAAAGCAGCTAAAGATTATCAGATTGACGAAAATCTAACAATCAAAGCTGGGACGCCTGTTTATGTGAACGGTATTGGGATGCATTACGATCCTAAATTGTTCCCTGAGCCTGAAAAATTTAATATTGATCGATTTTTACCGGAGAATGAGAAAAATATCATCCCTTTTTCATACATCCCCTTTGGTGAAGGACCTAGGCAGTGTATAGGTAGGAAAATAAACAAACTTTATAAACTTACCAGCTACATCAAATAATAACGTCTTACAAGACGATACGGACTTCGGCACCTATTTCATATTAGAGATTGGCAAGCTACGCAGCAGACATTATACTGTTTTTTCTCTCTCTGTCCAATAAAATAAAATCTTTGTAAATCTCGGAAGCGATAAGGCACAAAACAGACTTTTTGATGATGATCAACTGTATGGTCCATGTATCATATAACTTTTGAGGCAATCAAGTAATGATCCTGTAATGCCCTAACTTACTTTAAAACAACAATGAAAAATTGCAGAGTCTCCCAAGATTAGAACCAACGACTACCGGTTTCGAAAGCGCAAGCTAAACCTGCAGCTAGGCTAGTGGCCACTGAGACTTTTGTAAAATGAAAAATTTATAATTATAGCTAATATAACAGTAATATTAAACTACTTATGTTGATTGCAGGTCGTCGTTTTGGAGAGCAAAACTTTAGATCCACTCTAGCAACTATCATGTTGACTTTCAAGCTTAAACCTAAGTCAAACTCACCTCCACCGTCTCAAATAGAAATAGACAAAAAGGGGTTGTTTTTCTATCCAGGGCAAGAATTATTATTAGAGTTTATTCCAAGGGATAATAAACTTATACAATAGGAACGTAGGTATTTACTGTGACACAATTACATTTTACAATTGTATTAACATTTAAAATGTTATAATACCGATGTAGCCGCAACCACCAATTATTCAGGTAATTTTTCAATCAGCTGTGGCAATTCAAAAAAAATCTAATATATTACATTGTAATGATAGTGTGATTGTGTTGTGTGTAACCTAAACGTATTTCACATTAACGACGTTTTAACATACAATACTTAGATGTTAAACTTTGAAATTCTTAAGAAATAAATACAAAGAATCACAAAATAAACAAATTTAAAATCACTGCAGTTATTTATTTTATTAACCTACCTCTTTTTATATAACCTCTCAACGCCTTGTGAGGCCGGACCTAAGCTAAATATGTAAAACAAAAGAACCCATAGCTAATAAATACGTTAAAATCAATTTAGCTAACTTCACAAAATATTTACTAGTTAAAAAAAAAAAACTTTTTACTTAGTACTTCCCGCAACTATCATCATCATTATCAGCCTGTGATAGTCCACTGCTGAGCATAGGCCTCCCTTTATACACCCCTATCTATTAAGGGCTTTTTTGGACCATATCCCATTACGCTGTCCGGGTGGACCGACTTTTTACATGCCCATCTGACGCATGGATCATCGGTGATCGGCCAAAATTGCCCTAATCAACTAGGAAACAATAATGAAAATTTGTGAAGTCCCTGCACGATTCGAACCCATGACCTCTGGTTTCTAAAGCGCCCATACCTCTAGGCTACGGAAGCAGTTACCGTTCCGGCAACTAGACTGCGGAAATGAAGCCATTCTTTTATGGGACAATACCAAAGGCTTTATAACACAATCCCTGTAAACGTTCAGAATTTAACAATTAATACATTTAATAAAGGTGTAAGGAAGTCTATGTGTGTGTTAGCGTGTGTGTAAAATGTATTATTATATAAATGAACAACCATTCCCGCTTCAGGTTTTTTTGAACTTCATATCTTACAATAACTTATTAAAGAATTTGAACCATCTGGTTTACCAATCTTTCGACTTAAAAATTGTCCAAATTGCCTCCTCCTTCGACTGCATTGATGTTTCGTCGTTTTTGAAGGAAATGGCGTTGTTAAGACGAGATCTGGCGTAACTGAAAGCTAATTAGACTCCGTCATCAGCCCATTGAGATTTTTCTAACGATCTTCAAGCTTTAAAAAGAGACGTCGAAGATATTAAGGCGGCAATGCAATCATCGCAGCATAATGAATTACAGAACTAAAAAAATGACGACTTTTGCAACGCTGAACACTTGACACTTAACAGTGTTTAGTGCATTATAAGTAGGAATTTGTGTAATATTCCTGGGGTTGAACAAAGGAAAGAAAACTGAACTGTAGTTACTAATGGAGCTTCTTATTCTGCAAAAAATTAATCTACTACGAGATGTAGCTCTGTAACGAGTTAAGAAAACAGGAAAGAACAAACTATCCCTGTGGTTCTGCTGAATGTAACGGCAAATTACAGAGTTATCGGTTGGTATTGTATCGAGATTGGCGTAATCTACAAAAGCAGAGGATATTAAAGAACATATTTCTGAAATGGACGAATATAATGTGGATGTGCAATTACTAGTTCAAAAAAATTAAAAAGCTTTCAATTGTTTGCTTTTAAGTTGTCATACCGAAGAATGAAATCGATGTTTTTTGGCACATAATTTTTGGTTGGAAGGCGTAAAGTATAGATTTTTTCTTGAACACTCTAATGAAAAGCTGTCTTAATGTGTCAATATAAAAATAACTTTAATTTCTAGTTAATTTAATAAACTATCCGTTTAAAACAAAATTATTGTAATGTAAAATTTAAAACAACAATGTAAATTACCAGCTTCAACTATAGGTCCATAAAAAGTCGGCTGCGTCCGTGACCTATGCGATACGTCTGATGTTGTACTTTTGCAGAAAACATAGCTACTATCTTATGATTTGTATATCATGAATATATTACATAATAAGTTTTCGAGTACTGCAAATTCAGCGATTGACACTTTGCAAGGAATTACTACGGTAGTACTGCGCGAAGGACCGATCAGTGGTTTAGTAACACTTTGGAGAAATAATTTATTTCCAGATGTAACAGTAGTACGATGCGATAACACAAGAGTACAAACGTTGTGCTTGCAGATAAAATTAGGACGAATTCTTAAAATTAATGTTTATATGCCTTTAGACGATTTTGTGGACGAAAACTTTACTGAATGTGTAAGCTGCCTTAGTTATATTTTAGCGATTATTGAAGAAAGGGATATTTAATCTGTTTCTATCCTGAGTGATTTTAATGCACATCCAAAGACTTCCCTCTGAGAGGAATTGTTCAACTTTTGTTAGGAGTATTTGCTGTACTGTGCCGATGTTAAGTTTTTAGGTATTAACTCAGAATTGTTTACGTTTGTCACTTAGATGGATGGACCATTGCTTATGAATAAAAGCAGCATAGGCGCTATAGAATATGTAAGTGTACTTTAAAATGTATACTTAGTCTGACCACATGCCACGACGTGTCGTATGTAATAGTGAAAATGTTGTGAATAGGTTGTGAAATAGTTTAGAACTCTAAATAATGGCGTGCGATGGGATAAAAGAAATGCTCTACAAAATAAGAAACTATTATAATTATTGTAATGTAGGACTTGGAAATGTACATGGTCTGTTATTGTGCAGCCTGTGTCAGAACTTTAAGCAATTGACTTAGTTGATATAAATAAGCATTATATTGACAAATTTAAGTAACACATCAACAACTTTATAAATTTAAGAAGATAAACAGTTAATAACAGCGTAGTATATGCCCTCAATTACTCTATACATTAAATGTTAAGTAACGGAAGTCTATGACTCACAGTATTCTATCCAGTTGTATGCAATATAGTATAAAAGATTTTACTTTTAGTATTTTATGTATGTTACTCATTTTACTTACTCCTATATAAATTATTTGCATAACTGAACTACTTTCTGCTGATAGCACTCAAACACTAACGTTGTAGAAAGTTTATTTTTATTTTCATAAGTTTAATCACTGTACGTCCAGCACATCTGATGCTCCATGGTTGCCTGATCGAAGTTACGACTGAAAATATTGTTTAATAGCTATTTGTAAACGTGTCTAAAAAAAGTAATCATATATTTTTCTGTTCGGAATGTGTTGACAACATCAACTAATGACAATCGATGATTGTTTGAAAAGGTACCAAAATTGTCCACAAAAATTGCTTTTTCATCAAGACAATACAGTGCTCATCTTTACTAACTAAATGTTAAAAACACACGTGTTTACTATTGGCTTCAAGCTGGTTTTGCGTGTACCGTATTCATCAGATCTACGACCATTTCGACAGGCCGGTATAAATGACTATTTTATATACGATGAGTCGTATTTTTGAGGGATGAAAAATTGGATAAGTAATAAGTCTTTGTTCTTTAAATAAGTGTTAAGAAATTATAAAATCAATGGCCATGATCATGACCAATGCCATGGTCCAACTCGCATTAGACCAGCCTGGTGGAATAACGGAACGGCGGCAGGCCCACTAACGGAAAGGGCGTGCCTTCGGGGAGCCGTACGTCCAGCAGTAGACTAACACAGATTGATGATAATGATATTTTTTTTTATGGCATACGCAGGCAGACGTGCAGTCGGGCCACTGGACCTGCCACCGGTGATTTTTTAATAACATTTTATTACTATCAAAGTCTTCATATTCAAAATATAAATAGCAATTAATAATCTAATTTAATCATATCTACTGTGCTTCAATTCAAAATATTCCTGAAATTATCATTACAGGAGACCTTTGAATGGACGAATAATGTGGACATATAGCATAAAATAACTTAAAGTGACTGTTCGTAACGAAATGAACGTTATTTTGATGTTCATAATGGCAGGATAAGGGGACATTAAAATTATTTTCATGAACCATTTGAATTATTTAAGTAATATACTTTGATGATTTTGACACGCTTACGGTTGGAATATACGAGTCATTTTAATATTAATTTGTATCATAAAAACTACCTAATATATCCGATAAAAACACTAGAGAGTATATGATATGTCTGATAAAGTTCTTCAAGAATTTAAAGCGTAACAATTTGAAATTTGTGAAATAATATTATATATCGTCGGAATTAACTGTACTGTAATTGTATTTTATTATTGTTATTTAGTTTAAAGTTAAAAACAACATATCGTTAGTTGAATATTATATTTTTTCTTATAATAACAAGTCAGATGACCTTGCCCTATTTGATCCATGCAATGTTGTGTCGTAAGCTGTTACTATCGTGTTGTTAAGTCTTATCTTGTTGTAGTAATTTATTACGCAGTAAAAAGGGACAAACGTTGGGCTAACTAAACGTTTACTCTACAAAACCACGAACCTTATTTATATTATAATTATTAACATATAAAATTCTGCTTTTTACACTGTTCGTTTCCATACACTTCCAAAATGGCTTCACTAATTCATATAAAAGTTTATATGAAATTGAATAAGTCTCAGAATTACCTAGTATCTATTTTTAAGCCCCTAAGTAATAATAGGATATAGCCAAAATTTTCCATTAAATTTTATTATTATGTGACATTGAAAATACTAATAATTAATTTTTTTCACTTTTCTATAACCAACACCTGGTGTTTAATAGTCATTATACTTCATTCTAATAATGTATATGCAAAAATAACTTTATGAAAATTTAAACAAATATGACAATTTTTAGAAAAAAAATAAGTCATGTAATAAAATTTTCTCAGTAGACAAAATGTTGTGTATTAATGCTTTTTAAATTTAAACATATCAAAGAAAAGCTCTAAGATCCGAAACATTGAATTTCTTTTTCGCATTAGTCCTTTTTTCATAAATCTTATTGGTAGAGGCTTTTCAAATATACTTTCCGAACGTTTTTCTGTAATTGGATTACGCTCTCAACGATAATTTTGCAAGGTTTTATAAGAGGTAAATATAACTGCTGGTGTTTTCTTCGAGTTTTTTTCGTTTGTGCATAAAAGCAAGCGTGTATCCATTATATTATATATAACACGTTGTATCATCACTACATAGTATGAAATATAGTCACTTTCTCTCTCCCTATATCCCTATGTATGCTTAAATCTTTCAAACTTCGCAACGGATTTCCATACGGCTTTTTTTAATAGATATGGTGTTTGAAGAGGAAAGGTTATATGTATAGCCAAAGTTTAATATTGTAGGTTTGTTTTTTATCAGCATAGCTACGAAGCATGGGCGGGTTGCTAGTGAGAGAATAAAATAAAAAAATATTGTCGTGACATTATAATTATATTACCTATCAAACATCCCACTTGAACGTAATTCATTTTTAAAGAAATGACGATTTCATATTTTTTGAGAATAGTTTCAAAAGCTTTCAATTAACTGTCCTGATATTTATTCGCGAATAACGTAAATAATAATAATCTAGAAAAGTGCTCGAAATTCTCTTAACATCTCACATGTAAATAAACTATTCAAGTTTTTTTTCATCATACTGTATATGTTTATAAGAAAACCAATCGAGTGTGAGCTGTACATGTTCATTTACTTATATTGACAGAACACCTTATATAAGGGCTTGATAACTTTACTTAAATACGTCCCTATATAATAGACATAAGTCTATATAATAATACAGTAACCTTCTTTCCCAAACCGGTGGTAGCATTTTTGACAATCAATAATGTAATGCTTCTATGTTGGATAAAGGTATTTAAATTTGAATAGTACTGATCTCAACTCTTACATCATACATAAAATGCAGGTCATGAGTGATATAATAAATGTTTTATTGTTTTAAATATAAGATATCTACTTTCGCAGAATAATTTCTAATTTATTCCTCTGAAAAAAAACGCGGTGTTATTGGCATGGACAACTTAAATTTGCACAGCCTGTTTCGAACACACGGAGTAAAGGTTGATTACAGCAGTAAATATCAATTACAGAAAAAAAAATTACATGCAAAGGATAGATAAAGTTTAGGATGATGTATAACTCGACTAAGGACGAAAGGGTCGACTGGAGGAAGAACCTTCGCAGTTTAAAAACATTACAGTTTTTATCACTTAGAGCTCTAAAGATGAATGGTGGATTTATTCCGAAAAGACAATAGAGTATTCTATGTCTCAGGGTGGCATATACAATAATTATCAGGAAACTTATAGCTGAGCATCAATATTTAGCTTCAAAATATTCTAAAAAGTTTAACTTTTTATTTATATATTATTGTAGTTACCAAAGTTATAGATTTTTTTATTACCTACGTTACAACTTAATTATTTAATTTATTCCATAGAACTTTGTTATTTTTTCATAGAGTTTTGCCAGGAATCGAGATACATCGTTCTTTATCTTTAAGTATAACAATTTTGACAAAAACAAACCGACTTCTAATCGATTGGCGTGATATTGAGCTATTAATTGGCCATTTGTTGAGTACATAGTAAATGTAAATTTCAGACTTATTTAATTTTTTCATAGATGCCACTGTCAGAACTGGACCAACCAAAAAATTGTTATGGGACCAAACGGAAAGCACCAGCTTTCATATAAAAAAATCATCCAAGTGGTTCACCCAGGCGAAAGTTCCGAGGTAACGAACATAAAAAAAATACAGACGAATTGAGAACCTCCTCCTTTTTTTGAAGTCGGTTAATAAATCACGAAATTAAAGAGCCTCTGAGGGACTACAAGTATCGGTTCTCCACCCGCTTTCAGAAGTTTTGCTGTAATTCCGTCCTCACCAGGTACTTTGCCGTTCTTAATTTTTTCGAGAGCCATTCGTATCTCGTTCAGACTGACTTCCGGGATATTGTCGAAGTTGTGCCGGGTATGCTTTGCCTTGGGTCGTCACTCGCTTCAGTAAGCGGTTCCGACGACGATGTGCAGCTGTCCATAGAATCCCTCGATCTCCTCAAAACTTCTGGTCTACCGGAGATGATGGCCCCAGTATCGGTCTTCAACTTAGTTAGCTGGCTTTGCCCGATAGACAGATCTCTGGAGAAGAATTTAGAACCTTGGTTCCATTCAATCGCCTCTTTAATTCGACATGTATTGAAGAAGCGCAAGTCATGCCGCATACACTTGGAGATCTGTCTATTTAGCTGCCTGTAGCCTAACATATCAGAAGAAGACTGTAGCCGCATCTTCCGTCTTGTTTCCATAAGGTTCAAGGTGATCAGAGAGTTTTCAGGGTTCTAGGCTTGCGGTGCGCCTTGAGGACCCTAGTACCCACAGTACGGACAGTTTCCACGAACTGAGCGTTAATTTCGTCCACAGTGCTGCAAGTGTCTAGGCATTGGAAGCGATTATTAAGCTCGATCTATCGGCATTTAGGACATGGGCACGAGACGGACGTAGCGTGGACTTTATCAGACAAGACCTTTCCAGCCTGATGTTAAGATTTAATGTGCCTCTTAAAGTCGGTGATCACTGCCGGTTTTAACCCTTGTGATCACAGAACCATCATTAAATATTTGGCGTTTGTTCGTCATAATAAAGTCAATCTCGTTTTGACGGAACCATCGGGCTGATCCAGGTCCACTTCCTGGGGCTGCTTTTTAAAGAAAGAATTCATCATAAAGAGTCCATCTTTCTCCATGAAGTCAGCCAGCTGTTGCCCCTTGGGTTCCGTTGCCCTAATCCAAAATTGCCCCTGCAGCTCATCGTCTTGTCTTTTGCCTAATTTTGCGTTAATGTTCCCCATCAGCACCATATATTGAGTTTTAGAGGAATGTATGGCTCTTGAGATGTCCTCATACATTGCCTTCACCTCATCATCGGAGTGTGCCATCTTTAATTTCGTCCTACAGGATGGTATTACGCCAGAAGCGTGGAGCAGAAGTTTGGTGGTGCTGTTCTTCAAGAAAGGTGGTACAGACCGATTTCCTTCTGAGCCGCGTTTATGTCCTGTTCTCGAGAGGCATCTTGAATCGTCTCGCTTCCAGACTCGACGATTTCCAGCCACCCGAACAAGCTGGATTTTGAAAAGGCTTTAATACCATAGACCACATATTTACGCTGCGGCAGATTATACAGAAGACCAAGGAGTATAATCTGCCTTTATACTTGGCGTTTGTGGACGACGAAGCCTTTGATTGTGTCAGAAATTTGGCTGCTGCAGGCCTTCAGCGTTCCAAATTGACAGTCGGTATATCTAGGTTCTGAGGTGTTTGTACAGCAAAGCCACGATGTCCGTCCGAGTACAATCCAGTAGCAATAAGCCTATCCAATTGCGAGAGATGTAAGACAGGGTGATGTTATATCCCCGAAACTCTTCACCGCTGCATTTGAAGACGCCTTCAAACGTATGAATTGGAAAGGACGAGGTATAAACATCGATGGCGAGTACATCACCCACCTTAGATTTGCCGACGGCAAAGTCATAATGGCGGAGTCGCTGGAGGACCTCAACGCTATGCTCAATGACCTCAACAGTGTTTCCCAACACGTGGGCCTTAGGATGAACATGGAGAAGACGAAAGTCAGGTCTAACGCTCATGTCATGCCTACGCCGGTGGTTATTAGGGACGCTGTGCTCGAAGTTGTTGACCAATATATTTACCTGGGACAAGGTCCGGTTACGTAAGTCCAACTTCGACGCAGAGGTCAATCGACGAATCCAGCTTGGATGGGCAGCTTTGAGAAGCTAAGACGTATCCTCTTGTCCGATATCCTCAATGCCTAAAAACTAAGGTCTTCAACCAGTGTGTTTTGCCAGTGATGATATGTGGCACTGAGACGTGGTCCATCATTGCTGGTCATATGAGGAAGCTCTAAGTCGCTCAGCAAGCTATGGAGCGGGCTATGCTCTAAATTTCCCTGCGTAATAGAGTGCGTAATGCAGTTATCCGCAGCAAAACAGTGGTGACCAACATAGCTCGCAGAGTTAGCAAGCTGAAGTGGCATTGGGCCGGCCACATGGCTCGTAAAACCGATAACCGATGGGAAAAAGGTTCTCGAGTGGCAGCCGTACTGGCCATCGCAGTGTCGGACGACCCCCACCAGATGGAGTGACGACCTGTGCAAATGTGCAGGAGGTCGGTGGATGCAGGTGGCACGATCCTACGCCTGGAGGTATGATCCTATACCTCTTGGCGACTTATTGGGGAGGCCTATGCTCAACAGTGGGCTTTGACAGGCTGAAACGACGAATAAATCACACTTATTCTGGAATTAATTATAATTTTAATTAAAACGGTTCATTGTTATTTAATACAAAATAATTTATTTAAAAAAAACGTATATTCGTTACCTTAGTACAAAGTTCCTAATATGGATGGACTGAAACGATGCGACGTTAAGATTTTAATTAAGTTTAATATTTTCTGGGAGCCTTCTTGACTTGATATGCATAATTTGACATTTTATAGACATGCTTAATCAAGTTGCGTTTGCTTCTATTATGAAAGTATAAGTATAAAATATTTTTTATTTAGGTTTCGATTTATTGAAGTAACGATAAGTTAATTATTATTAGTATTTAACTAATCAGTTTTTAAATGTGATTTTATACTCAATTTGGGTTGTTTAAAAATGGTTAAACTGTTAAAACTTAAAATAAATTAAATTTTTTGAGAGGGCTATTAATTTTACTTGTCAAACAATATTTATAGTTTCTAAAAAGTTCGTAAAGGCTACATCATATAATAAACTAAAAATGTTAACTAATCAATGTTATTGTTATTTTCTAATATAACAAAATGTTTTGAATTATACTATATTCTTATGATGGCTTTTTATTTGATGATATATTGAATTTATAGGATGAAATTTATGCAGCACAAATAAAATTAAACTGAATGTTAAACGGATCACACAAAGACCTCCTAAACAAAATGATTTAAATAAAGGAAAATCGTACCTTGTTTACTGACTCGACGAATTTGCACCTGGAAGGAGCAAAGAGTTACCTTAAATTAAAATAAGAGCTGTACAACCAATATAAATAAGTAAAACGATAATTTGAATAAAGTTATAGTTGTTAAATTTTTAAAATTATTAAACGTACTTTAACAATTCTTTTAGTTACTTGTGACTTTTTAACCCCAAACTGACACTGAATATTATTTATTCACGTAGTCGGATACATTGTTATCATCACGAGGATAATTTATTAGTTCCAACTTTACTATGAACTTATAACATTATGCCTATTACGTATTAGTGACCAAGCAACTGCAACAATTTTAACCGCTAAGACTGAGGCTATATTTTTCAACTAGCCATTTTCCCAAGTTATCATGGGGTCGGCTTCTTATCCACCCAGTTTCACCAGTATAACAGTGTATGAAGCGCGGCTGGTATCTTACCACCACAACCAAAAGGGTGCATTCTAAGGATGAATTAATCGTCGGTAGTTTTGAAGTAGAATCCGAATGAACTGGTGCGTAGCGCCGCTGCTTACGTCCTCGCAAAATAACTCGTCCTAAACATAGAAACACGCCCGATAGGCGACCGCGCCACATACTTATAGATCCGGACGACGATATAACGATCGTGCAAGCACGTGTTAAATCGTACAATCGAAACACTTTTTGCCCTCGCCGTCGAGGGCAAACGCATACCCCGTACACTAGATATCGGCACGTACCAGGCCGATTTTCACCTACTAGATAGAGCGGTTTTAGCTAAAATTAACATGTCCTAAAGCAACTGATCGAGCCGAGGTTCGGCCCACCGGGGCGCCCTCGATACATGTTGCTAACGGGTTAGCAAAGGATCAAAAAGCGACTAACCGAGCCGAGGCTCGGCCCTCCTGGGCACCCTCGATTAGATCGCTGACGGTTTAAAAATAGTGGAGCCGAGCCGAGGTCTCCTCTGGGGACCCTCGAGCTAAGCCAACAAATAAGAGGAGAAGCCTGTGCACGCTTAAAGTTGCACAGCCGCTCGACTCCGCCGGGTTTAATGGTTAATTCCACCAACGGAAGCCATCAAATAAACGATATGTTTGAAGTCGGACTTTCTGTACCGATTGCCAAAGATAGACCACGGACCGAGCTTCATAATTCAAACGTCGCATGTAAAATGCCGACGTATGAATCGGCCCTATTGCCCTAACCAACCAGAAAACAATGATTACAATAATAATATATATTTAATAAATAATTCTAACATTTTAACGTTCTATCTTCGGGATTTGAGCCCACGTTCTCTGGTTTATAAAACAAGGGCCAATACCGATAGCCCACGGAGACGGTAAGACCTAAGGCTAATTCAAATGTAAGCTTTTAAAAGTTTCATTGTAAGTTATCTTCATTCATTAATTATATATAATTGAGATTCATCAAAATAATGTACTACATTATGAACACCTTAAAAATGGTGAGCAAAAATCTGCATAGTAAATATTTATCTCTTAAGGATATTAACCATATTTTATTCCTTTCATTTTACAGGCAAATACGGCTTTATTAACGGACTTCCCAAAAGGAAAAGGTGCTCAATTCGGAGCTTATGTTTTTTATATATATATTACCTCGTTGCTCTGCTCCTAGTGCTCCGATTTTGCTCATTCTTATTTTAAACGATAATATAAGCTATATTTTTGTATTTTTTTTAATTTGACGTTGTCTTACAGATATTTAGGAAATTCAGAAAACTAATGCGTCAAAAAACACAACCCCGTGCGTTTCAGTTGCAAATGCTGGCTCAACCTTAAGATATAGACTTAAACTATGTTCTACGAGATTGTTCTAAAGTCAGAGTCAGAAAGTCAGAGTCAGTCAAGATTTCATATCTATCTTTATCTATTTAAACTTTTCAATATTAGTTAAGGTAATATATTGTAATTAAATATAAACGTCAATGCAATAAAAACAATTCCATTCTATGTGCATTAAACCTGTCGTCATACATGACATATTATTTAATTAATACCTTAAGAGATATTACAAATTTAAAATGCAATGGCAGAAATTGTGGAGAATTTTTTAGCAGATGACACGTTGTCACCCGCTTATATTTTGGAAAATAGATCTATGCTGTTCGGATTCGGTCATATTTTTTGGAAAAAATTTCACTTGTTTACGAATTTATTTTGAGCAATACAGCATTAATGTTTATTTAATATAGATCAATACGGCCCTTTTAGCTTATAGTTTAAAAAAGTAGTACCAAAGATATTAAAGATTTAATTAAATTTTACCCAAAAAATGACGGACTTCAAACAGCATACAGCCTTTAAGCAATAGGAGAACTAGGAGTGGAGCAACGAGGTAGTACATAAAAATAACAAACGTTCCGAATTGAGTACCACCTTCTTTTGGGAAGTCGGTCAAAAAGCATCCCTGCTTTTTGCCTTGCGGTGCGGCGTAGTAGGAGGTAGGTTTATTTAGTACTAGCTGTTGCGCTCGTCTGCGTGGTAACATAAAAAATAATAATTCTATTAATTTTTTCGTAAGAAATAAGTAGCCGCAGTAAGTTACTTTCAGACCAGCTATTCCACGGATTGGCCAGAACAAACAGTTAGATAGACAAAAATTTGAAAACGGTCTTTTTTATATAAATATATATACAATGTAATCCATTAAAAACGGTTATTTTTATGCTACAAACAGACATCCCAATTTTATTAAATGTATTAATGAGCATTAGACCCGTGCAAATGCGAAAGTGCAAAGGTTCGTTGGTAAATAATAAATAAGTGATTTTGGTGTTAAACCATTTTTTCTTACTTTTGAGTATTGGTTATTTTTTGCAGCTGTAGATTTAATTTTGGTTTTAATTTTAACTCGATTTTTATCCTTTCGTTATTTATATAAAAGGTTTTTTTCAGTAGACTTTTCAAAACAGCTTTACAAAAACAAGGTTCTCTTCGTAAATTACTATAAGTTATGTAAACCTCCTGTTTTAGCCTCCACCTCCAGTATTTTAGAGCCTCTACATGTTAACAATGTCGTCACAGTTCTTCACATCTTGTTAATATAATACTTATGTTACAGCAATTTTAAAAAACATTTTTGCAATTACGTTTTTCATATATGTACATAGTTTCACACATTAACAATCTTATAATATTAAAAAAAAACTTCTATTTTCCCAAAATGTTGTCTTTTTATTTAGCGTTGTATAAACGCATTTATAAAGTTATCGTGTGTCGTACAAAAACCTATGATTTTTGTATATACGAATTCTACGTCATAATTAGACATATTGTTAAGTTTAGCTTAATGTAATGATAAAATAAAATAAAAGTATAAATAATTTTTGAAACGAAATTATTTTAGGTAGTTTTAATGTTCTTTTAATTAAAGGGGATCGTCTGGGTTGGTACCACTGCGATGCCTTTTTCTGCCGCAAAGCAGTAGTGTAAAACACAACTGTGTACCGGTTTAAAAGGCACCGTAGCCATTGTATTTACTGGGCAAACGACACTTACCACCCTATGTCTCACGATAGGCAGCGCGTTGGTGATACCACTAGTATTGCCGATGTTTATGGGCGTCGGTGACCACTTTCCATCACCATAAAAAGGAAAAAAAATTATTGCCTTCGCGTTTTACTGCTTCGAATAAATCTATTTCTATACCTTCTTGTTTACCGACTTACAAAAAGAAGGAATAATAGTTTGCGGCTTTACTTTTGTTTCCGCTCCTAGCACTCCGACTAATATTCTTAGAAGAAGAAGAGAATTCTTTTTTTTCAGGCAGACGAGTAGTCTGGCCACCTGATCAAAAGTTGTCTAACTGACGCGCTGCCTACAGTGAGACATAAGCGTAAGTCTTGTTTGCCCAGTACATACGCTGCTTTCCCCTTTAAACCGGAACGCAGTAGTGTTTACGGCACCAAAAATTACAACTTCGTGCGATTAAATTACAAACGCTGCTAAAACCGAAAAGATAGACTTAAAGTATGTTCTGCGTAATTATACTTCAAAAACTGGTCAATTATTAAATCCGCGAGCCCCTATCTTATGTTTTAAGAATAACGCACAACAGCCATTTTTTTTCTCTTGCAATTAGAAATGTTTAAAGCCCATGTAAGGTTATATACAGTGTGTTCACATAAAAGTCAATACATTAAAATTCATCATCATCATCATCATCATCAGCCTGTGAAAGTCCACTGCTGGATATAGGCCTCCCCTAACGCACCCCTATCCATTAGGGGGCTTTGGACCGTACCCCACCACGCTGGTCCAATGCGGGTTGGTGGGTGGACCGACTTTTTACATGCCCATCCGACGCATGGATCATCTTACTTTTCAGACAATTGGGTGATCGGCCCAATTGCCCTAACCAACTAGGAAACAACAATGAAAATTTGTTGAGTCCCTGCAGGATTCGAACCCAGACCTCCGGTTTCTAAAGTACACGCCTAAACCTACGGAGGCAGTTTATTAAAATCATCAGTACATTAAAATTATGTTCATTTAATAAGCATAAAACATGTCATACATGACATTTATATTAAACAAATATGTTAAAAGATATCAGAGATTGAAATGCGAGAGTAGAATATACGTGGCAATTTCACTGCATTACCCGCTTGTATCGTGTGAAATGGTTCTTTACAGGGGCATTTTTTTTTCATTAAAATTTATCTTGTTATTTGGTCGGTTTCAGGTGTAGCTTATGGCTTCGTTGTTTTTTAATAACAAAACACTGTTTAATTTTGCAATCGGATATAGATTATATTTATAGATCGTCTTAACTGTTCTTACTTGACTTGACGGATTTTATAATATAATTGATTATATAACATATACAGAAAATTCCATTGAGTTTCTTTTGCCGGTTTTTTTCAGGTTATATGCGTGTGAGGTCATGTTATGAATATGAGTTCATTTGCGTCAAAAGCACATAAGGTAAGCAGCGTCAATATTACATTGGATGGCGTTGGTACTGTAATATTAGATTGGCCATGATTTTATAACGAAAAAAGTAATGATGCCATGCGACTGAATAGGATACAAAGGAATGCTGTTTTATACGTCAATTTATTAGGCAAATCAAAAATACAAACTTTTCATTTGTATTATTTTCTGTGATATTTTGGATAGCCTGTTAAAATAACTGTAATAATTCAAGGAAATTTACTAAAGCGTCCTCAAATTAATTTCATTGATTAACGCATTTAATCATAATTATCACCACCATCAGTCAGTACCAGTCCACTGCTGGACATAGGCCTATCCTTATGCACGTCACTGCTTCCGATTTTCGGCTATTCTCATCCAGCCCACACCAGCTACTTTAAGAATGTCGTCACTCCATCTTGCCGCATTTCATAAATATTTTCAAATTTATATCTGACCATCAAATATTGAGTTGAATTCTGTTTTTTACATGTTACCACGCAGACGAAGTCGCGAGCAGCAGCTAGTATTCATTATAATTTATTATTTTGCTCAAACCAAGGTCGGCATTTTCTTTTATAATCTTGGTTTTACTTAAAAAGCCAATCCGGAGCATTTCTTTAATAAGCTTGACTGCTCCACAATACCCACAAACTCAAAAGACAAATTGGTAAACAAAATGTACACAGAAACAAATTACTTGCCTTTCTCAGTCTCCGTGTAAAATGGCCGGACATTTTAGATGTCAACGCTATAACGGCCTACTTGGCTTTTGTGAATAGATTTTATAATTAATTATTTGTAATTATCGTCACGGCTTTTTAACGCATTTCAGCAAAAAAATGAACATAATTTACTTGTTCAATCTAATTGGTTTAGAGTACATTAGTACTTTTATACAACTAGTAAAGTGCTATATATTTTTATTTGGTTAAAACTTTGACTGATAAAGAACTCTTTGACAGGTGAAGATTTCCAAAGACAAAAGTCTGGAAGCTTTACTTCAGTACATACAAAAGAGAGTGTTTAATTCGATGAAGAAACTGTCTTTAAAAATACCAATGCAAAGTTCTTTCCACAATCAAAGTGCTTAATTTAGAACAACAGTGTCAAAAACATGTCATTTTTTCAAATTCTATTTAATATGTGTTTGGATTTTTAGAAAATTTTCATTAGTAAAGATTTTGTGATTTTTTAGGGCACGTACGTACTTGTATAATTAAGGATGGCTTATTACTTTGTTACTATGGGCATTACGAGTTTAACAACCTGAATTCACAACGTTATTTTTCGGGCTATTAAACAACGATGCAAGGTGATGTATAATATTAATCTACCTCCTTTCATATATAATAGGTTAATTCTATTAAATTATTTAAAATAAGTCGTAATGTAATATTAAAATCAATAATCTTAAAATTTACATTATTAACTTAAATCGGTCTGAATAACTGAAAACAATCGTTAATTAACAAAAAGTTGCAACATTCATAGCATAGCAATGCGTAGCACCTGTTCGTTGGTGTTGTTTGCTGTGCAAAATATATATTTATTCCGTAAATAAAAGTTCCACAATTTTCGTTCTAATATTTAGTAGAAGCTTTTACTATACTTAAACTAAAGTTTCGTCTGTTAAGGGCAGTATATTTTGGAACTGGGTTGGCTGTAGCGCGCACGTGTCGAAAATTTTGAACAATGGTCATTTTAAAGTAAAAATTATTTCATAGCACTATTATGGATTTTTTTTAATGGGCATGTTCCTAACAGTAATATACAAGAATTATGCTATAAAAATTCTGGAAGCATAAAACCAAACTAAATAGATTAAAAAAACAATTAAAACTATAAAACACTAAACAGAAGAACGGAGTCTGTTTTTTATAATAATAACAATATTTCTGGGCGAATTACATATATATTTTTCCTGTGGTAAGATTTGAACCCTTTGGCGCAACATTCATAGTCACTAACCATTACGCCAAGCGGTCGTCAGTTATATCTGTGACCTTAGTTGTTCTAACTATTATTTAGTAATTGGTATTTATTTAAAAGTAATACATACATACATAGATACATACATATAAAAAAAATTGTTTAATATCCGTAGTGTATCCGGCGGCTAACCTAAGAAATAACAGCCAAATGCTGCTTGACAACTAGTTAACAAAGTCAAAGTCAAGTATCTTTATTCAATATGGAAGCATTACACTTTCTTATTGATTGTAAAATAATCTACTTCGGAAATGGAATCCTCTAGCCTGAGAAAAACTGGCGTAAAAAACTCAGCGGGACTTTTTTTGTCCTTTTTTTTCAATAAATTTTACAAAATTTTTACATAATACCCTACATTTTACTACTTTGAAAGAACCTGGAGCGAACAGTTCATTACCAGGGTGTGTTATCCATCAAGTAGTCATTATAACAATAATATCGTTTAACACACAAACGTTCCTGTACAACTTTTTTAAGTTTATTTACGGATTACAGCCGAACGTTTTCTGGGATTTTATTGCAGAAGAGTATACATTGTCCCATGAAAGATTTCATTGTTCTTCGGAGCCTAGTTTTTGGAAGCACATAATAATGCTTATTCACACATAGTGTCACAATGTTTTACAATATCATTTTTATGTTTATGAACATACCTAATATTTTAAAATATGTGTTAAGAATAAACAGTCATTACATTGATTTCTGTAAACATCTTTCTCAGCGATTCATTGGGGCCCAGGTTATTGACTGCTCGAATCGCTACCTTTTCAATTATGAAAATAGTATTAATAATAATAGTAGTAATAACTGAAATATACTAAACGGGCTGTCTCAACATCGGTTATTTGTCTTATTTCTTTGACTGCATAAGCCCCTCAGCTAAGTTTACTCGCCAGTCTATTATTATGAGGATCTCATTTCAGTTTAGAATCTATTGTGATGCCGAGAAATACTGTGGAATCTACGCTTCTCCATCTACGACCACATCAAACCCAGCTTGAGGAACATTAGGAGTCATAAACCATATACCGTAAATAATCCTTTGCTGAATAGTCTCTTAAGCTTACGGAAAGCAAGCAACGACAAAAATTTATTTTTTACACGACAATAAACGTACTGTTTATTGTTATATTTTAAGTAATTTTCGCAGTTTAAATTAATATGTGAACAATAATTTTTTTATCAATATAATTAGTTATTAATATACTTAGTAACAGTTTTAATGTTTTATATTTATTTTTTTGTTATGAAATGTTAAGACACAGTGAAGAATTATAGTTTCTGAGCAGGTGGAGGTAACGAGGATAGGTTCAAAAATGTCAGGCAAGACGTGTAGGTGGGCGAGAACGAGGGTAGGAAACATTTGGTTATGATATAAGAAATGCACTCCTGAGCATATTAAGGTTTTAAAAACCTTAAACTCAATAATGTAAGGAATATATAAGATCATTGAAAGAAAGCCTATAACATAAAACATAATTACAATAAAAAAACTTAGGATATAAAACTATTAAAATAAGTAAATTTATCAGACATAGTTATGTAATATAATATCTTCTGGAAGAATAACACTAGATCATGTAGTCCCAAACTAATCAAAGCTTAGTTATCTGACTTAAATATACAGACTTACTATTCTTTAGTAAATAAATACATGTTATATAGATATAAAAAACCAGACAAAAAAAGAAAGAATTGGACACTTACTGCCACTACTTATTTAATCGTTCATGATCACGGGCAGACTATGATGGGATCTGATGGTGTTTATGGGCGCTGGAAGAACGAAACCTCTGAAATAAAATATATTCAGTGAACGCGAAGAATGCGTAAAAACTGGATTTAATACGTTTAGTAATCAATCAAATAAAAGATGGTTTAAATATATAGATATACAGTATTCAATAGACGAGAAGATGAATAAAAAATAATAAAAGATCTCAAAATAATATTGCAATAAGTGCCTAACAGTATAAAAACCCATTGTATAAAAAGCCATACTACTAAACCTATGTTTAGAGAAATAAATTTACCTTCTCGATATAAATATGTCATACAGGGTCAATTATTTTTCTGTTCAAAATAAGATTACAAAAAAATTCAATTAAATTCTGTTTCGATAAAAATCTTTTTAAGGAACGTGTTTTGCCAATCTCCAGTACTTTTGCAATAGAAACATCAAATCTTATGGGAAAAATTACAACTTAAAATTTCCATCAGTGCGTCGTTTTGTAGTAAAATAAATAATATTTTATTTCACCTAAGAGTTGGCAATGAAAGTACGCCAAAACGAAACTTGGTGCAGGACTTTCAACGAAATAAAAGTTTTGATTGCCTTTGCATTATACATAATAATATTTAACTAATTATTTTGTTGACGCAAATACTACACATTATTGAATAAAATGTCTTTTCACGGATATCGCGTTCATTTAACATATTTGTGTGCCTGGCATGGAATGGCAAGTTTTGATTTATTAACCGCCTCATTCTCTAAAAACCTTTGTCAACAATACTGATGCAGATTTAAAAATTCTATACCAATTTGTATGATATAAATAAAAAAAAATTGTTTCTTTGGTAATTCATTTAAAAAAATGCGTTTTTCTACTCTAGAATTAAAAATAGTAGTTTATAATATATATGTGTTTGTATTTGTGAAGATACAAATAGAAGTATTTACATGAGACTAGCCTGGAAAGGTCATATTTGGTACCTACTTTGGCTGAAAAATGGCAATATCAAATTTTTATTCGTTTCAGCATTTACAACACCCTAGGTTGCAAATATATTATTTAAACTCACGGTTTTTAGGTGATAGACAGAATTAGCATGGATCATCGTGAGGTACTACTTTACCTGAAATTATGATCTGCGTTTTGTAAAGTAAAAGCCTATATTGCTAAGCCATGGAATCAATATATTGAAGTGAATCTAACATTTTGTTGTTTAAACAATATTTTTTCACATACAAATATCAAGTTATATAAACACTTATGTATACGTTTCTGGTAAAATTATGTAAAGTCTATTATTTTTACCCTACAGTAAACTTAATAAAAAACTAACCAAAATTCAACAAACTGTATGGTTATTTTTTTATTTTATATAAATGTTTATTTTAAAATGTGTTCTTTTTGGATTAAGTTATGAAACGCTGAAAACGTGTCATGCATATTCAAGTAATTTATATGTTAATAATATGCAAAGTACTGAGAAGATGGGATTAAATCAAAATTTCTATTAAAAGATAGGTTTCAGTTTGTGCATTCTTATAACAGATACTTCATATGTAATTAAAAAGCTTCAGTGGCTTAGTAATAAGGACATAAGTTGTGTACGATACTGTTGTTTATCTTTAAAGAAATATGAATCAAAACGTTACAATAGTTTTTTCAATTTACACATTCATCATCATCAGCCTGTGATAGACATAGGCCTCCCTAGTACACCCTATCCATTAGGGGGTTTTGACCTTATCCCACCACGCTGGTTCAATGCGGGTTGGTGGTGCGCCGACTTTTTAGATGCCCATCCGACGCATGGATCATCTTACTTTTCAGACAATAGGGTGATCAGCCCAGATTGCCCTAACCAACTAGGAAACAACAATGAAAATTCATTGAGTCCCCGCAGGATTCGAACCCACGATATCCGGTTTCTACGGCACACGGCTATACCACTAGGCTACGGAGGCAGTTATTTATACATTATCTGATATTAATTATTGCAATTCTATAATAAGCTATTTAGCAATGTGAAGAAAAATGGTAGACTAATTTTATGTTTCAGTTAAAGTATACTTAAGTAATATAAAAAAAATATGTTTGCTCGTAATAAGTTGTTGTTGCATGTAAGATTCGTAAAGTTCTATGTGTTAAATAAGAAGCAAATAAATGCAAATTTTCTCAACTTTTTTAGTTTTTCCTATAGAAAATTAATATAGAAAAATGTTAAAGTAAAAAATTTAATTTTATAATAAAAATATAAGTTTATTATGTATAATAATTTTTAATTATATTATGCAAAGCGCAGGTAAAAGGGGATGCATTGGGTTATTGATCTTGATCCAATTGGCAACAAAATTTAAACGATTCGGGTAAAATTGACCCACGCTTTAGGCAGCAATGATAAAGTTTTCCATATTCTGTTTTAGATCAAAACTAGGATCAACTATAGTATTCATCGGCAGCCTTTTTTAAACTAAATATTGATCGAATATAATATAGTTAACTGCTAACAGTAGCTGCACTAGCTGTTTCGACGTTCTCGGTTACGTAAACTTTTTTTTATGTTTGGAAAATCCAGTTTACGGATTCCCCCCGCAACTCAAAGTAGCAACAGGGATTTTGCTGCAAATGCAATTTCTATGTTGTCAAGATCTTAATAAGATTCAGGGCTTTATTACTTATATAAAGTAAATAATTCTTACTTATTATTTATGAAAAATTATGCGCAGAGCGATTGAAAACTTAATCTACAACTACCAAATTTAGTTTTTCTAAATAATATGATGATATTGGAGCTTACTGACATCTTAATATGACTACTTAAAACTTACGGACGACCAACACTATGCTTTATGGCCATAATCAGCTTTTTTATAATTAACTAATTAAAATAGCTCTGAGCAAGTAATAAAATCATAATAAATCAACAACAGCTACTCAATAGAAAAAAAACCTAATTAACTTCGTAAATGAAATTTAAGAAAATTTGCGTGCGTATTTATTTTAAAATGGAAAAAGAGCCATAGCTTTCTTATTATGTTTAATTTTTAAGCTATTCAATGTAGTGAAATTTATTTATATTCAATATAGCGATATTTGTAGCTTGATAATCGCTACATACAACCTTAGTCTGGGTTAACAGCATAGGTCAGACGGCATAGTTATTAAAAAAAAATTTAAGCTAACTTCAAATTTACTAACCGAAAAGAATCATCAAACTGACATTGAACGTTTAAGGCTATGTGCAACCTGTACCTTTGTACATGACATAAAACTTTCAACAGATTGTTAATTTTCTTTAAACTAAATATAATATACGCTTACAGTGCAAACATAATTATTAAATAGTCTATATAATAATTAGTCTTTACAAACATTATTAATATATCTTATTACTCTTTAAAACCATATGTGTTAATTACGTTTTTCACAATTCAGTTGCTTTTATGTATAACTGTCTAACAATTAATTTGTTTTTTGTATAATTATATAACAATTTATTTTTTTAAATGTATTATTATCTAATAATTCAAAATATTCAGGTTACATATTTCACTTCAGAAACAATATTAAGTATTTTATTATAAACAGTTTATTATTGTTATACATAAAAATAGCTTATTTTAATTTTAAGGAACCATATTAAACAAGAATTTTAAAAATCGAATGAAACTTTTTGTTACTAATTATCTTTTATTGAATTATCTAAAAAAATCTGTATGCTATTATTATAAGCAAAAGTCTTTGTTATCAGAATATGAGTATAACATATGACCTAACACTTACTTAACAGAAATATTATGAGTAACAGACAAAAACTAAAAGATCTGTGTAGATTAGTTATAAATTAATAATGTAATATTAACTTATTTGTGTAATATACTATTATTGTTATACACTCAAAAATTAAATTATCAGTTTCACATCGCGTTACTAGTTATAGTAACTAACGAGGAGAAATAAGCTCACGCCTAGTAATGATATACACTTATGAACTGTGAGTAAAGAAATAAAGAAGTCTTTAATAGTTTTATTGCCAATGTCATGAAAACCTGAACAAATACCATGTTACATGCTGTTCTCATGTCTAAATGTTTAGAGTTAATGTGTTGTAATAACTCATTATGTTCATGATGTGTGTGTCTTGTCAATTTTTCCATTGTGGTTTATATTTAGCTTCTTTTAAATATTCTTTTAAATATTGATTAAAAGGAAACGTACATATTTTTATGACAATTGGACGACACTGGTAAGCCCCTGCCTGCACTATCGTACTGGACTCTTACATCTGTCATTAACGTTAGGTCAATAAAGCGGCGGCATAGTGGTTATACCTTATACCTACCGGAGGTCGGGGTTCAAAAATGTGCTTTATCAACGTTTCTACCTATCTACTTCTATTATAACTGCGAAAGTATGTAAGAATATATGATTGCAAATGATTGAAAATCTACTGGATAATCGCAAAAACAATTTGATGCTTACATAGCTTATACTATAAAATAACATATTGGCTACTTATTTGAATTATTCAAAATATAACCAAAAGTATAATGTATGCAAAAAAAATCTGCCATTTGCGAAGTACTCCCGAATGCACCACAAAAACCTTTGAGCTTACAAGAATATAACGTATCATAAACATCAAGATTTGCTATCATTACACGGGTAAGACCACTGAGCTGAGCTATTCAACATAAATAAAAAAGAAAGGTTCTACATAAATTTTAGATATAAGGAAATTAAATAGAAACAATAGGAAATCAATAGTTTACGTTAATTTAGGTTAATACTGTGGACGTACGGTCCACCAAGTCATTGCGAATTCTCCCTAAATTCATAAAAATCTATTGAATTGAAATCCCCGATAAACGAGAGAGACAAAGGGGTCTTTTCCGTATCATTAAGCACCGGCTGCCCCGTTCGTTATTAAGCCAGAGTTGATCATTAATTTTCCATAGTTCTTCAATGTACGGAGGCAAAGTTCATTTCAAATGAATTTGTAATAACTGAATGTGATATCATGTGAAACATCAAGAAACGCTTTGGTGTCATAAAATTTATTATATAACTTATTATTTAACTATTAAAATAACTTGGTGGGTAACGTAAAAAAAACACTTATAAAGCATTTAATAGATGTCAGATAAAAAAGTATTATAAATATTTTACCCTCTTCAAACAAGGACAATGATGTTAGATTACAAAAAAGCATGTAATCCGCTGATTGGCAAACGCTGGCATAATAATAAAAGTTACCTTTATTATTATATATTAAATAATGTATTATTATAAAAGTGATCTATCAACCGTGTATAATATTAATTATTTGTCTACTAGTCATATCTCAAATTAACAAATAAAGTACAGAAATGCCTAACTATATAAGACACGCTGATTTAAAGTGTTAAAAGTATAAAACACTATATTTATACAAACTTATATATGTATATGTATAATATACATATACTGATATAAGACAATATAATATATTCATACACTGTATAAAAGTTACTTACGCACCCTTCATTGCGATCACTATACATTGGCAACTCTCCTGAATCCCTCATCTTATCCTTCGGTTCCTTTTAAGCCGTAAAAGGATGAAATATAAATTACATTCACAAAGTCAAAAGTTAAAAGTCATGTATTCAATTTATACTTTACTGAGCACTTATGAGCAATTATAATTTTTACCGAATAACATCTCCTCCTATGGTCCCTTCTCACTAAATTTGTTAAGAGATTGAGCTGAGTCGTGGAAGACATACGGAGTTGAACACAATTTTATTGAAGCCCTATACCTTTCCGTATTTTTTTTTAATTATGAGCTTAAGTAGCGAAACCACTCCAAATTTTTAAGATTAACTCAGTATTATGTTTGGGTATGTGCTTCTCCAATTTTTGCTGTTGTTACAGTTTGCTTTGAATATCATGTTAGCTTGCAATTTATTTTTATATTAATGGATTACGCAACTTTGAAAGATTTTTTTCATTTTAACAAAAGATTGTCAGAAGCACATTATATATACTTAAAGATAAAATTGTAGTATTTTATTATAACAAGAAGATTTTATAACAGGTTATTAAAGCTTACTTATACATGGCTCAATAACAGTAATTTTCCCACACATGAATAATGTCTTTATTTATTTGTGAGATTTTTTAGAAGAAATTTAGTTTCTACTGAAGCATAAATTTGTTAACATTATTATTATAAAATGTTATCAGAGTCACTTAGTTTCATATCGTAAGAATAAGAAATAATTTATCACGCAGTTAAAGATGCCTCTATTGGATTTTTTTATGATAGGGCTAAGTGACTGAAAGATGACATTTATTTTAAACATGAAATTCTTAGAAGTAGGGCCAATATTTCTGGGGGTAGGAAGCTGTTTAATATTGCTATTATACAATAATATAAAAAAAAAACACACGCATTCCTCATATTGCCTTTAAAAATAAAAGTTTAAATTAGGTTACAACATTTTCATTGACAATAATAGAATTGAGATACTTGCTTTTCAAACTTTTCTTATATTAAATTAAACGAATCTGTATAATACTGTTCCATCTCTTTCTGTTCTTTCTACGTAATTTAATTAGAATGTATAATGTATTTATTACTCTAGGTTATTGTTGTTGGATAATAAAATAAAATGTTTGCCGATACCAAATGTTGTTAAGATTTAATTAAACTTTTCTTTTCTTTTCTATACTTCCTTTCCTCTATCGAGATCAAATACGCTTTACGCTTATTGTTATGAAGGTTTTTTAACGGAATTTTACTTGATATTGGATAAAATAAAAGACATGAGCATAGTAAAGAAAATATTATTTATAGTATACGAAAATAGCAAGATTACGTGTTAACAGAGTCTTGTTTTGAATTCTAGGCCCATAATAATTTGAGCTTTATGATTGATTTTCGGAAATAATCAAGTTACCAGATATTGGATCAATATTAGGATAATCAATATAATAGTTTCTCGTTGCTGAAATTTGATATGAAACTTAGGAATAAATTCCAAATTTGATTTGGCTTTGGTATTCAATTTTATAGAATTTTTTAATATGTTTATTTTGGAGTAAATTTTATAGGCATAAATTTTATCATGTACTTTAATAATCGCATGAAAATGTAGATGTAATGACCACTAATGTACTTAATATTTAAATAAAAATTATGTTATTTAAATCAATTACGTCGTAAATATAACACAAATTCATAAATAATTGCAAAATTTTTATCGTTAATAGTTACGTGTGTTATGAAATTGTTAAGCAATGATTATAGAAAAAGGAAGCCTTTGATATGTTGTATTGATTAAAAGTAATATTACTGTTTTTAGGATATAAATTGAGTGGTCAATAAATATAGTTAATGGGCTCTATCTAAATTGCCTTCGAGAAATATATGTATAGTGAACAAATATCTTTTTTTATATAACATTACAAGTAAAGTAAAAATAATGATGTTTTTTTTATACGGATGATTCACGTTGGTGGAGTTAACGCTACAACCCGGCGGGTTCGAGGGGCTGTGCAACTTTGGGTGTGCACAGACTTCACCTATATTCTGTGGCTTAGCTCCGAGGGACCCTGAAGGGGACCTCGGCTCGGCCCACTTTTATCCTAAGCGGGCTGATCCAAGAGGGCCAAGCCTCGGCTCGATCAGCCGCTGGTCAGGTCCATGCCTATACCCGTTAGCAACATTTATCGAGAGCGCCACGGTGGGCTGAACCTCGGCTCGATAATTTGCTTTTAAGACTTGTTAGTGGAAGGTATTTACCGCCCTATCTGGTTGGTGAGAATCGGCCTGGTACGTGCCGATATCTGTTATACGGTGTCTAATTTGTCCTCGACGGCGAGGACAAGTTGTGTGCGTAGTGAGTTAAAACGTACTTGCACGATTGTAGTCTCATCGTCCGGATCTGTAATCGCGTTTCGCGTTCTTCGATGGATGTCGTTTTAGCGAGTGAAATTGTTGGTTCATAAGCGGCGGCGCTCGAACTAGATCGTTTGGGTGTTGCGAAGCCGAGTCGAAATATCTTGTTTTAGGTACTGTTTGATTGTGGCAATTTCAGATCCAGGTGCGGTCAATGTTGCGCAGGTAATACGGCGCACCAGTGGCCCTGTGCATGAATCTGTTTTGCAGGACTCGAAGCTTGTCAATGTGCGATTGCTTTGCATGTGCAAAGACGGACTGGCATATGTTAAGATTGGAAGTATGACTGTCTTGTATAACAACACCTTATTGCAGTGTAACTTGCTTTTAGGATTTATTAGTGGAAAGAGTCGACCTAAGACGCAGGCGCTCTGTTTCTGACCCGCGTAATGTGCGGGCCAAATGTCAAGGATTTATCTAAGATTACCCCGAGGTATTTGGTCTGTTTGACCCAAGGGATAGGGCAATCTAGGAGTCGGACATTGGAAGGAAGGCATGGATCTCGTCGCGTGAACAAAATGGCCGCGCTTTTGAAAGGATTGATTTCTATTCTCCATTTCCGGAACCATTCCCTTAGGATATTGGCTGCGGATTGGAGTCTTTGACTAACTAGGATAGGACATCTACTGGTTGAGTATATGCAGGTGTCGTCTGCGAATAAGGCGGTGTCTACAAGACGGTGTTGTGGGATGCCATTAGTAAATAAGGTAAAAGGATTGGACCCTAATACGGAGCCTTGGGGTACGCCGGCACGGACCGGTCGAGGTAGTGATTTGGTTCCCTCTACGCGGTATCGGAACGTTCGATTCCTGAGGAAGTCTCGTATGATGAGTACGAGACGGTCTGGCACGCCGAGCTTATATAACTGTATAAGCCCTTCGTGCCATAATTTATCGAACGCCTTCGCCACGGCGAGGCAGCTCCCGCGTGATGGCCTCGTATTAAGCTGACTTTAATTTTCTCCGTGATGCGGTGAATTTGATGAGTGCAAGAGTGTTTGGCTCGGAAGCCGAATTGAATGGGGGTAGGGAGCCCTTTAGATTTCATAAAATCTAATAAGCGGGCTAGGACAAGACGTTCATATATTTTTCCGAAACCCTTGAGGAGGCTAATGGGACGATAAGAACTGGGGAGTGCAGGTGGTTTGCCGGGTTTGAGGAACCCTATAACTTCAGCGTCCTTCCAAGTGTTTGGGAAAATAGAGCTTCCCTGAAAAGAGCTGCGTTATAAATTAGGACTAGGATATTAATTATATGTTCCGGTAGGATTTTAATGACGCGGTTGTTTATTCCGTCGGTGCCCGGGGCTTTCCGAGGTTTGAGATTTTTGATAATCGACTTGACTTCGCTTCCGGTCACCGGTGAAGTTAAATCGCGAGGAGGAAGTTGAGTCAATCGCTCGACCTCGCTCTCCACCGTTTGGCGGTGAGCGGCGTCGATCGATCATTGCGCCTCGAGGCTGTCGGCTAGGCATTCGGCTTTTCTTCATCGAAAAACGCTAGAGGAGCATCAGGAAGGTTAGGATGGGATAAAGGCGGCATCGGAGGGTTCCGATTGAGTTATCTCGGAAGAGCTTCTACATAGTAAGTAGACCGAGGCTATGGTGATTGGCGCGTGTCCTGTCGCGCTAGCCTACAGACCGAGGCTTCTGGTGCGTTAGCGTCGACGGCGTGTCAATTGCTCACAGTGCAGGGTCTTTTATAATAAATGAGCGTGCCGCCGTGTGAAGCGCCGGTCCGATCATTTCTTATGATGTTATAGTTAGCTATTTTCGGATCTCCTCTTCCGGGCTTTAGGAACGTCTCCTGCACCAGTAGAATGTCGACGTCGTTTTCGCGTAGAAAAACTGAGATTTCGGTCCTTTGATCCGCGAGACCGTTTGCGTTAAAAAATGAAATATTAACTGCGCGTGGCTTTAGACGGCCCGGGCCGTTTCTATTATTTAGTATGGGCGTACTATTCATTTACGTCCCGTAATTAAATCGACTAATTGCCTATACTTACGAAGTATGGCAAGACGGGCTCCGAAATTACCGACGACGGCGTCGAATTCCGCGGTAAGGCGATCTAGGCTCTGCGAAGTCGATCTGTCCGGCTAAAGTCTCAGTTGCTACCATTGCCAGGCTAGCAAGCTGGGCGCTACGCGGAGCGCTTGTTTGTGGTGCGGCGCCGCGCGGGCTCGGCGCTACCTGCGGTGGTGGTTGTTGCCACGCGGGCATTGAGCGCTACGCTGGAGCGCTTAATGTGGTTTGCCACGCCGGAATAGGTCGGAGGGGCGGGAAGGAAGTGAGGCGCCTGGGGCGCCTGGGACGGATGAAGGTGTGGGTGGTTTGCGCTGGTGCCTTAGGGCAGCCCAGATAATTGGCCGTGTGGCCAGCGCTGGCAGTTAACGCATGCCGGCGGTTCGTACGTGGTGAGTACTTCCTATCTCTGGGTCTAGGGCAATCCGGGAGGCTATGGTCACTAAGGCATTTGACGCAGCGAGGGCGTGCTGACAGTTACGGGCCGAGTGCCCGTACATTTGGCAGTTATGACACTGCGCAGGAAGGCCATTTGAGTGTGGCGCGTGGAATGTAATGCGACTTATGACGCATATGTGATGTAAGTCGTAAACCTTTTTGCCCTCGGTGGAGCGTTCCAGGGTCAGAAGGACCACATTAAACGGTTTTTTCGTTTTAGGGTGAGTTAGGCGGAAGGCCGAGTAAATTGGGATGTTTTGTCCCTTGATAAAATTATGGATGTCCTCTGTGGGCATCTCCTTCGGCAGTCCTTTGACGACTGTCTGAAGTACGCGCTCTTCCGGAAGCGCGTATGTGTGATAGTAGTAGTCGTTCTTTAAGAGATACGACGTAACTTGACAGTGTGCGTCACTGGTTTCCAGTTGCAATTTAATGCCCTGGTTCGAGTCGGCTGCTGTGAATTTGTATTTGTTGGACAGCGTGGACCGTAGTTCTGCCCATTTTTCCTTCGACCGAATAGATCGGCGGAGGTTTCTTATCCCTAGGTGGGATTGATGGTTGCTGAGAAGCAGCCGAAGGTTGTTGTGCAGCAGATGGCGTTTGCTGTAAGCAGCAGGTGGTTGCCTTGATGAAGCCGATGTTGTTGGCCGTAAGGCGGCCTGAACGGTTTGCCGTGAGGCGGCTTTCGGCCTGTAGCCGATGTTGATGGCCTAGGGGCCGATAGTACTTCCGCCGACGCTTTTGGCGCCTTAGGTGGCGGGTTAGTGATGGCAGGGAGGCCCTGCTCTTGCGCTTTTCTTGCGCGAACTAACTGGCAGGAACCTCCTGCGTCTTCGTCCTCGGTGACCGGACGGAAATTATCCAGCTCCATTTCGAGTCGAAGTTATTGTGCAGGTGAGTGGGATAGGGTGTCCGAGTGGATGGTGGGACACTTTTCCGACGCGGGTGTGGTTCCTCGCGTCGAGCACGGAGTACGCTTGTAGTGTTGTGTGAATTTGGCCCCCTTGTGCGGTGAGGGCCTCGCGGATGGCACGTACCGTGTCCGCCGGCGGAAAATTTTTTAGGTCCTCTAAGTCGAGGCCTAGGTCACTGAGGGTGACTGAATCCATGCTAGCGGTTTGATTGGTTTTTAATGCTAATATTACAACTTGCAAGCACCTCCTGTGAAGCCAGGGGTTTGTGTCCCTACCTCCCGCCTCAGTGAGCTGGGAGGTGTAAACCTAACGCGTTTGAAAACTCTAGGGCTTTAGGAGCAAGTCAAGTCAAGTCAAGTCAAATATCTTTATTCAACATGGAAACATCACACTTATTTATTGATTGTCAAATAATCTACCACCGGTTCGGAAATGGAAGCCTCTGACCTGAGAAGAACCGGCGTAAGAAACTCAGCGGACTTTTTCTTTTTCCTTTTCTTCAGCGCTAGGTGTATTCCTACGCTGCTGCCAGCGCAGCAAGCGACGATAAAATAATTCTAATTAATACCACGTGAGTGGTGTGCGTGTTAATTAAACCTACGTTCGCGGTGAAACGTGGCAAGAGAAACTATCAGTTAGAGGGTCCCTATATCTCAACAGAAACCTGTAGACGGGGAAAAACGGAACAGACTCACCGGACGGCTACACAGCTATCTACGCTCAGGCGCGACGCCTAGCGCGTCGGCACTGATGCTTCGCACACACTTGTTACATCCTACGGCTGTGGAATCCGCTGACATAGCATCACGCATCAAGCGCATGCATGTCATCATCAACAAATGTCGCAATCACTCAAACGCCGACTCCTTTTCCATATAACGGCACAATGGAATCCGCTGACCCGCTTGAAGACAGCGATCGCATTCTTTCCACCGACGAATGTCGCAATGAGGAGAACGACGATCCTTTTCCATATAACGGCACAATGGAATCGCTGACACGCTGTAAGACAGCGATCGCATTCCTTCCCACCGACGAATATCGCAATAGGGAAGAACGCTGACTCTGCAGCACGGGGAGAACATAGAACATACGCGAACGGATGGACTTCACTTCTCTTCACACCTCGAAAGTAGTCACTTGTATTTAGAATAAGTTAACTTTATAATTTATAATTAATAAATTTATTTTAAATAAATCGGTTTTTGAGTCCTCCTGCGTCGGTACTCGTAATTGGCGCAGTCGGTAGGATTCCGGGTCGCATCGCGAATATTCGAGACCGAAAAATCGCATCTCGCCGCGCTTCGATAGACTTTCAACGTCGCACCGGGAAAATCCTGAACAACGTGACCACGCCGGAGATCCAAACTTCGATACCGCTCAACTGAAATCGACCATGCCCATGTAAGTCGCTGAATTTTCCAGTGGTTGCTTACTTTCCCTTATATATGTAATTTTTTTTCCTTTTATAAAATAATTTCAAGATTTTTCGATTGAGGAAAACTGAGAAACCTAGGTTAGTTAGTAAAAGACAGATAGATATAGATTCTAGACGTGGTATATTATTAGATAGTAATTTAATTATCATGGCAGATTTCGACAATATCCTTAAAGCCTCCGCTTACTTCCGAATTTGATGGAAACCGAACGTACTTACCGATTTATTGGCCTTTGTGACCAGTTAGTTTTACGTATGCGGAGAATCCGAAATTAATAATTTGGCACTTGTTAATGGAATATTAAATAAAGTAACAGGACCTGCGCCCGTTTGATTAATACCAATGGTATACCTACGGATTGGTCTGGCATTCGTAATGCTCTTATAAATATTTCGCTGATCAAAGAAACGAAACCGCACTTTATAACGATTTGTCTCTTTTAACGCAAGGTTCTGGCACACCACAGGAATTTTATGAGAAATGCCAAAATCTTTTTAGCATTATTATGACCTACATCAGCTTTACACGATGTAGACCAATAGACTTAATAACTGGACATTTCGATCCGATAGACATCGACTTAGCCGCTCACGTATTACAGCAGTATTCACGCGACCATAAGCATAGGATGAGACAAGTATTTGAACTAACTAATGAGACATCTCTGCATGACCGAACAAAACTGACCGATAATCGCAACAAAGACAGAGAACCTAAAAGAACTATACCTAACCTACGAATTTTATCCGCAATCCTTTAGCAAATAGACAAAAACTAGCCCCACGTTATACACCAGATAACGTTCTCGCGGACCCCCCAATTCATATTTTCACCAAAAGGAAACGAGGACCTATTGCTAAGTCACGACTAAAGCGTAGCCCTAAAGATCCCACATACCACTGATATGATAATCCTGCTGACGTTACTCCTGCGACTAACCTACGGACAAGATCGAACAATTGACTCACTTGACGAAGGACCTGGACTGCTACCGTTCAAATTAGGACCGACAAAAATAGTTACTCACCACCACTCCTTCCTAGAATACGTAGACTTGAAACTAATCCAAAACCAAGTAGAATTAGTCCGAAATCAAATAAGTACACTTCGACTCCAATTAAATAACAAGACGTTCTCTCTGTTTGATCCTCATATTGAACATCTTTCTAGCAAACTCGATAGAATATCAAATCGTCTAAATTCTTTTGCTTCAAGCCGCATAAAAAGACGCCTCATTGACGGTCTAGGATCTATTGTAAAAAGCATTACCGGTAACCTGGACTATACAGACGCAATGAAGTACGAGAATGCTATTCAAATCTTAAAGGATAATCAACATAAAATGGTATCCGAGCAAAATCGTCACATTAGTCTTAGCAGGGAACTAATGGACGAACCACTTCAATTATTTCAAAACTCGCAAAGAATCAGATTCAATTAAATAGAACTATGCACATTTTACTTGACACCAATAAAAACGCAGCATACTCTCTTTTAAGGTTTACGAAATTTGCCCAAACATTATCAATAATTAGCGATAATTTGGATAGTATATTAAGTGAATTAACTAGGTTAGAGAACGCATTAGCATTTTGTAGTGAATCGCGCACTCATCATTCTATGCTTAGTTTAAATATGATAAATAATACAATACTTAGGCTTAAGACTTTATATTCTAAGGAGGAACTATTAGATTTAAATTTTAGAGACTACTATAACATTATAAAGCCAGCGTCATACTTCAATGGGAATCGTATAACATTTGTATTTAAATTCCCAATAGTTTCACCGCTTACATTCTCGTTATACAAATTAGTGATTGTTCCAAATAAGTTTAATCAGGCTATTATTCCCCCTTTTCCTTTCCTTGCAATCACTGGCGATATTCATGTGTACATGGAGGCAGAATGTCCGAAGATAGATGCGTGGTATCTCTGCGAGAAAGAACTAAACCACCAACTGAGGTCATCACCGGATTGCATCTGCAACACCATCACGGGTCACGCAACCAACGCCTGCAAGAAAACTACCATCAGTCTGACTAGACCAGCCATGGAGAAACTAGATGACCGCCACTATGCAGTTGTATTCACGAACCTCACTCGAGTACAACTTACATGCCAACGAGACGAGATCAGTTCTCTATCAGGAAGTTTCCTGGCTATCATCCCGCATAATTGCATCCTGCGTACAAACGAGTTCACCATCGCTAACACCAACGACAACCTAAAGGGACAGCCGATGAAGATAAATAGTGTATCAATCGAGCCCGAAAGGAACAAGTTTCAACACCATTGAAATTAACTCGGTAGATCTGAAAAGCTTCATGAAATTCAAGATAGGATCAAGCTACAACAACCAATCAAATACAGAAACTTCAACCCTCTACACACCACTATTCCGATTTATAGCTTCTACTGGGTACAACAATTATCGGCTTCGCATACTCTGTCGACTATGCTATCGTCGAATGAAGAGCAGCAGCGCCTACACTGAACCTGAGGCCCGGAAAATAGAGGCCGCATCTCAAAAGGCAGAGCCACCAGCGACATTTCCTCTCAAATTGATGAAATAGTCGCTGCTCTAAAGGAGGTGTTACATCCTACGGCTGTATGGAATCGCTGACATAGCATCACGCATCAAGCGCATGCATGTCATCATCAACAAATGTCGCAATCACTCAAACGCCGACTCCTTTTCCATATAACGGCACAATGGAATCCGCTGACCCGCTGTAAGACAGCGATCGCATTCTTTCCCACCAACGAATGTCGCAATAGGGAGAACGACGATCCTTTTCCATATAACGGCACAATGGAATCCGCTGACACGCTGTAAGACAGCGATCGCATTCCTTCCCACCGACGAATATCGCAATAGGGAAGAACGCTGACTCTGCAGCACGGGGAGAACATAAGAACATACGCGAACGGATGGACTTCCTTCTTCACACCTCGAAAGTAGTCACTTGTATTTAGAATAAGTTAACTTTATAATTTATAATTAATAAATTTATTTTAAGTAAATCGGTTTTTTGAGTCCTCCTGCGTCGGTACTCGTAATTCACTGACACCTGTTGTTTGCACATGCACAAACACTACTGCACGGCGCACCTGATGTCTTCGCTCTTCTGCCACTTGACGGCGTCGGGGAGGGCGTGGCCACGGTAGGCCAAGCGGACTGCGCAGGTAGCAGGAGGATCAGCGGCTTGTCCGGTCGATCCGTAGGCTAACTGCGCACTGTTGTTGTTCTTAAATAATGACGACAACTAAACGTCTCTTATACTAAAAAACATTGAAATGGGTCACGTGACCCCGACAACAGCCACGATGTCTCGTACGGACGAGTCGATGCATAACACCACCCAACAAACTAATACTATCACAGATGCACAGCTCTTATCACACACGAGGAGAGTTCCGTTACGGGTAGCGGCTAACAAGGATCTCCCCCCTTCTATACTTCAGGCTCGTCTTTCATACACGATTTCGGACTGACATCACGTCAATATCGTTACTTATTTTCTCTAAATACCCGCTTTTGAAATAGTATTCTGAATACATTATCAAACTTTTTTTGTTGTTTTATTTGCTTCTTGCTCAAAATAGTCATTAAAAGGGTTCTCTACTTCCTTCATAAACGTAAAAAACCGCAGGAGGCCAATTTAATACCATGTTTATAAAGAATGTATGAGGACAAAGAAAGACGTAATAATTATTACCATTACACGAGGTGTGTTTTTAATTACCATTTTAGAATTAAAGATGGTAATTACTGTTTTGGACTTAGATATCACGATATACGAAGTCAAAATATTTGTTGTGGTTAACAAGCAGATGGCATAATTTTATAAGGAGGGTATGCAAAAACTGGTGCCATGTTATGACAAGTGCATAAATATTCACGGAAATTATGTAGAAATATAGATTAAGGTGCAGGCTTTCATGCAAAATAAAATTCTTGCGATATCTTTTCACGTCTTTTTTGATTCCAAGACGTTACTTTCTTAAAAAAATATTATTTGCGTTATTGACAGTTGAATGCAATAAAAATAACTTTAGCACATAACAATTAAAGTGATTTTAAAGATGTCTAAGTCTGCAAATACCTTAAGTTGCTATAAAATGGGATGGTTTATATAATGTAATTTTGCCCAAAGTTTTAACGACAGAACGTTTCAACTTGATAAATATTAAAAAAGTTTTCAACCTTCCTTACTTAAAACCATGCATTTTACAGTCTACTAAAATTTAGTTTATAACAAAATCAACTCCCTTTTTTTTTTATTTTCCCGCGGCAAACGAGCAGTCACCATGATGGAAATGGTCACCGACGCAAGAATTTGATACAGGTACCAACCACTTAAATACGCGTAAAACGCTGGCGGTGCCCTTTAACCGGAAACCGGGGTTTCAAATACTGTTTGGGTTGAAATAGGTCCCCACCCAGAAGGTCTCCTGTAAGGGACCTACCACCGGTAAACCTGTGTGATAAATTAAATGCAATTTTACGAAAAATTGTATTGTAGTTTTGGCTATGTTTGATATTTAATACCTAATGTCTCCGTTTACCTCGATTTCCAGTTAATGGTGATGCGCACAGCTCATAGGAAATTGGCAGAAAATCACAAATCCGCTTGCCCTGTGGAATCTAACTTAACCTTCGTTAATCCTATAAATTAGCTGACGACAATAGCCTTTAGGCTAGAACGGTAACGGTTTCACCTTGGTAAAAGAGACGTACCTTAATTTACTAGTTTATTATCCACATAGACATTGAAACCTAGAGTGACGATACTATCGTTGTAAGAATGAGTCAACTATGAATTCTTGCTTACAATTACTACAATAAGTTTTCCATAATTGTATTTAAGTTTTTTTTTACAAAATATTGTTATCTATAAATTTCCTATAACTGTCCCAATTTTAACAAACTTTTAAAGATTTAAATTAATTTTTCTTTTAACAAATGCATGGATGTAAGGATTAATTTATGGAGCGAAATTCAGGATTTTGGTTACCGATATTGACTCGATCCATTGTTTTGCCGTAATTAAAATTCCGTCCAAACGTTTAGATTTTCTTATGTTCTTTAAAACTTTTTAATTAAATGTATTCACTTGAGCCACATATATTTTATCCTTATAGCCACAAAAACACGTCTTTTTAATATTTATTTGGTTATACGTCTGCTCATAAATAAATGTTTTGAAAAGGCAAAAATGAACAGGAAAAAAAAAAAACAAACATTATAAAATACACCCCATCCAAGGGGTTTTGGACCCATCCACCACGCTGGTCCGATGCGGGTTTGGTGGACCGACTTTTAATCCCATCCGACCTGGATCATCTTATTTTTTCAACGTTAGGTGATCGGGCCCAAATTGCCAACCAACGGAGACAGAAGAAGGTTACCCGCAGGATTCGAACACACGCCCCTCCGGTTTTTAACGCCCCCATATCCCGGGCTACGGAGGCGATGAATGGTATTTAAAATTGAATCATGGAAAGTTCTTTTTCTGGAAAACGAAAATATGACATGATTATATGTTTCGAAAGAATATAATGGTATAGCGGGAAAATGGGCCGGTTAAAAATTTTCCAGACGACTTGACGTTTAAAATTAACCTGTAAAATCCACCCATCGAATGCAGTTTACCATTTGGGTTATGGGTTACGATCACGATAAAAACTTTAATTAGGCTCTATTAAAATAATACCATAATATCGTGAAAAATGGTATAAATAGTTATAAGAAAGAAAAAGTAGATCCACAAACATACCCCAATAGAAAATACCTCTCTACCATAACACGTGGAAACACCGGCTTAATTGTTCAAATATGTGTACAGTTATACATGCTTAGTTTTAAAGTTGTAAATTTTACTCACATGATACATATTTCTAAGGCGGTAGGTCTCTTTTATAATAGACCTTCTGAAGTAGTAGTGGTACCGCTGTAGAGCGGTACTAATATCTGCTTTAATAAGGTTACGGAAGCCAGCGTAATTACCACGTCAAAGAGTCATAACATCTCATCTCACAGGGTGGTTAGTGGATTGGTGGCGTCTGACGCTGCTTTTATTATAGACAGGGCGTATCACTGACCATCAAGAAATTCTTGGTATTTCTGTAATCAAAAAAATGTATTTTTAAACAAAAATTGTTATTTATATCATTTTTAAGCTTGTAGGACTTGATGGGTATTAAGATCCTCAACCACTAGGCGTTCCTATCATAATTCTCATGGTGTATTAAACTGGCAACCACAGAATATAAATGTAAATAAAATTATGATATCCCCGTTACTATATTGATTTGAATTAATTTACTTTACAAATACAGTAGTATAGCGCTTAATTAGAGTTTTTGAGCACAAGTAAATCTTAAAAAGCCAAATAATCGATTGCTTTTAGGTAACAATAACGTAATGTTTGAATCTCATTAAGATGATTTAAAATTTACTGATTTATTTAGTAAAATTCATATCGCAAAAAGCTATATATAAATATTATAAATCGGTAAAGATATGATGTTAAATCATCAGTTGTAATAAACGTGTACAGTAATATGTAAATAATAAGCCTTAATGCATGACACTAACAACATATTTATTCTTTATTTTTTTTGTAAATTGTAAGTTATCACATTAAGTGTATAAGCGACAAAAGTTTTTCAATTTACTAAGAAATAAAAACTCATATTTGTCAAATACCTACAAGCCTAAAATAACAAAAAATATACAAGCGCAAATGCTAGTCTTCTCTCTTAAACAAGTAACAGAAGGCCGTAATCAAAAATTTAATTTCTACAAAACACTTTAGTTTTCCCCGGACAAACTTGCAGAGGATATAAGTAATATATATTTTTCTTAAGCACCTATAGAAAAGTGTTTATGTTTTTAATCTGGATATTGGATATAAAAACAGGGCGAGATTTATATCATGTATGGAATGAGCTTAAAAGGCTATAAAGATGAGAAATATATTAAATGTATTTACGAAAGATTTTTAATGTCTTTCATTCTGAAGTTAATGTTTTTATGACTGTTTTTTTTTTCGTTATGATTAAGAAATGTTCTTGTAAGGTAAGTATTGTATAATTAAAATTTTAAACAAGATAGTTATGGATTTACATTTAGTTATTTTAATTAAAGTAGTTGCAGAGATATTTAAAAATAGACGCAAAAAAGTGCTGTTTAAGCTTCAAAAAGTTACATTAAAATGACATTTAGCAAAATTCTACTTATGTTTTAAATGTTTCTTTTAAAATCAGAAAACTTTGGTACTGTAACTTTTATTTGAAAACAACACACCTTACATATTTAAAACTATAAAAATGGGAATAAATTAATACACAAAGTCAAAAAAACGGGTAAAGATTAAATCCATAAATAATTTAAAAATGAAAAAAAACCGTGTTGTCAAATATCTATACAAAATTATAACAAAAATATTTAAGACAAAGACATAGGATGTACGGTCTCGTTTACCCAGTAAATACGCTGGTCACGATGCGCCTCAAATAAGAACGTAGTAGTGTTTGCATACTTTTGCTTTTCCGCAAATATACAACATAAACTAATAGTTAAATACGATTATTTTAAGCAATTTTTATTTTTTTATTATAATAAACAAAATTTTACTACAATAGTTGTGCATTTTTTATCAAAATCTTTGTTATTTTTTAAAATGGCATGCCCAAATCACTGTAGAACCTACTGTAGAACCTCAGACCCCATCGGTCATCCATTCTTCGGACCACGTGACCCGCCCGTGAATCATTGAGAATTTTATCCGACAGAGACACATATATATGTATAAATAGATAGCTGACCTACGGGGCAGAAACGTTGCCTCTGACTATCGGACTGGCCCACAAGTTTGCCATCGTCGTATATATATATATGCAGATATGTAGATAGATAGCTGACCTGCGGGGCAGAAACGTAGCCTCTGACTATCGTACTGGCCCACAAGTTTGCCGTCGCTCAAAATGCTATGGAACGCGCTATGCTCAGAGTCTCTTTGTCGGATAAAATTCGTAATGAATTGATCTGGCAATGAACGAAAGTTACCGACATAGCGGATAAGATTGGCTCGTTGAAGTGGCAGTGGGCCGGTCACGTGGTCCCAAGAACAAGGTTCTAGAGTGGAGGCCACGTTTAGGAAAACAGAGTGTTCCCACCTGGTCGGGTCAGCGAGTTGGCAGGGGATAGGATGTCTTGGCGTTCATTAAAAAACTATGTGAAAAAACAACAGTGGACTGAAAGGAGCTGATTATCATGACGATGATGATAATTAATAATATAAAAATTGAAGATTTGTAAGGCTCATCAACAAAGGCAATAAATTTAATAATACAAGGTATATCAATATACAATATGAGCACTTGTAGTTTCTCATAGTTAATGAAATTTCAATTCAATACGGTCCAAAACCCCTGATGTAGAAGGCGTGCATAAAGGGAAGCCTATTTCCAGCAGTGGACTGTCACAGGCTGATGATAAAATGATGATGATGAAAACTTGGTGATAGTGCATGTTTGTCACTATCTCATTTAAAAACTATTCATGGATTTTAGTGAAACTCTACTATAATATAGTCTTTATATATGAAAAACGCATAGGCTATAATATTTAAGAATATTGGTTTGTTTATCATATTTAACACTTTTTTATCATATTTTGAATATGATAAAAAAGTGTTATCGCGAGCTACTGTTAAAACCATATAGATATAATGCGTAACAATTATTATCACAAATTACTATTACTACAAACAATCACAGAATACAAATTCTTAAATTACTTGAGGGTGAGTAGGATGGAGATCGATATTATATTACTCTTTAAAATAAATCCAAATACGTACGTGTTAATAATTCCCTGTCACAACGAAATGGTGTTTAGATTTTTGCAAAGGAATCAAAAGTTATCATCATCATCATCATCATATCAGCCTATGAAAGTCCACTGCTGGACATAGGCCTCCCCAATGAGCCGCCAAGATGTACGATCCTGCGCCACCTGCATCCACCGACTTCCCGCACACTTGCACAGGTCGTCACTCCATCTCGTGGGGGGTCGTCACTCTGCGATGGCCAGTACGGTCACCATCGTTCTGCTGCGGATGTCTGAATTACGCACTCTATCACGCAGAGAAATTCCAAGCATAGCCCGCTTTATAGCTCGCTGAGTGACTTGGAGCTTCCTCATACGGCCAGCAGTGAAGGACCACGTCTCAGTTCCGTAAGTCATCATTGGCAACACGCACTGGTTAAAGACCTTAGTTTTGAGGCATTGAGGGATATCGGACAAGAGGATACGTCTAAGCTTCCCGAAAGCTGCCCATCCGAGTTGGATTCGTCGATTGACCTCTGCGTCGAAGTTGGACTTACCTAACCGGACTACCTGTCCAGGTAAATATATTGGTCAACAACTTCGAGCACAGCGTCCCAATAACCACCGGCGAGGCATGACGCAAGCGTTAGACACGACTTTCATCTTCTCCATGTTCATCCTAAGGCGCACGTGTTGGGAAACACTGTTGAGGCCCTTGAGCATAGCGTTGAGGTCCTCCAGCGACTCCGCCATTATGACTATGTCGTCGGCAAATCTAAGGTGGGTGATGTTACTCGCCTCGATGTTTATACCTTCGTCCTTTCAATCCAAAAGTTTGAATGCGTCTTCCAATGCAGCGGTAAAGTGTTTCGGGGATATAACATCACCCTGTCTTACACCCTTCTGCAATTGAATAGGCTTCGTACAACTGGATTGTATTCGGACGGACATCGTTGCTTTACTGTACAAACACCTCAGCACCTCGATATATCGACTGACAATTTAGCAACGCTGAAGGGCCTGCAGCATAGCCCAAATTTCGACAGAATCAAAGGCTTTCTCATAGTCCACAAACGCCAAGCATAAACGCAAATTATACTCCTCAGTCTTTTGTATAATCTGCCGCACCGTAAATATGTGGTCTATGGTACTAAAGCGTTTTCGTAATCCAGCTTGTTCTGGTGGCTGGAATTCGTCTAGTCTGAAAACGAGACGATTCAAGATGGCTCTCGAGAACAGAACATAAACACGGCTCAGAAGGGAAATCGGTCTATAGTTTTTCAAGAGGCTCTTATCGCCTTTCTTAAAAAACAATACCACTAAGCATCTGCTCCACGCTTCTGGCGTAATACCAGCCTTTAGGACGAAATTAAAGAGCCTCGGAAGGACTACAAGTACCGGTTCTCCACCCGCTTTCAAAAGCTCTACTGTAATTTCGTCCTCACCAGGCGCTTTGCCGTTCTTAAGTTGGTCGAGAGCCATTCGTATTTCGCTCAGACTGACATCTGGGATATCTTCGGAGTTGTGCTGGGTGAGCTTTGCTCTTCGGTCGTCACTCGCTTCAGTAAGCGGCTCCGACGACGATGTGTACAACTGTTCATAGAACCTCTCAATCTCACTCAAAACCTCCGGCCTACTGGAGATGACGGCCCCATTATCGGTCTTCAACTTAGTCAACTGACTTTGCCCGGTAGACAGATCTCTGGCGAGGACTTTAGAACCTTGGTTTCGTTCTATTGCTTTTTTAATACAGGATGTATTAAAGTTACGCAAGTCCCGCCGCATATACTTGGAGATCTGTCTATTAAGCTGCCTATAATCTGACTTATCAGAAGGAGACTGTAGTCGCATCTTCCGTCTTGTATCCAGAAGGTTAAGAGTGGCATCAGAGAGTTTTTGGGTTCCAGTTTTGCGGTGTGTTTTATAAAACCTAGAAACCACACCATGAACAGTTTCCACAGTGTTGCACTTATCCAGGGTTTGGAAGCGATTGCTTAGTTCGACCTGAAAGTCATGGGCATTTTGAATATGGGCACGAGACGGACGAAGCGTGGACTTTATCAGACGAGATCTTTCAAGCCTAATGTTAAGATTCAATGTGCCTCTTACCAGTCGGTGATCGCTGCCAGTTTTAAACCTTGCAATCACAGAGACATCATTGAATATTTGGCGTTTGGTCGTCATGATAAAGTCAATCTCGTTTTTTACGGAACCATCGGGGCTTATCCAGGTCCACTTTCAGTGGGGCTGCTTTTTGAAGAAGGAGTTCATCATATATAGTCCTTTCCTCTCCATAAAGTCAGCCAGCTGTTGCCCACTTGGGTTCCGTTTCCCTACTCCAAAATTGCCTACTCTCAGCTCATCGTCTTTCCTTTTCCCTAGTTTTGCATTAAAGTCTCCCATCAACTCCATGTATTGAGTTTTGGAGGAATGTATGGCGCGTGAAATATCCTCATACATTGCCTCGACCTCCTCATCAGAGTGTGTCGATGTCGGTGCATATACCTGTACGACCTTCAACGAATACCGTATGGATATTCTGACTATAAGGTATGCGACCTTTGACGACACACTTTCGATTTTAACAATGTTGTTAATGAGAGACTTGCGGACGATAAATCCGACAACTCCTTGGGATAGTTGGTCACCATCCCGGTGGAAAAACAGGTTGCCAGATTCAAGGATTATCGTGTCCCCCCTCTCTCTTCGGACTTCAGATAATCCTATGATATCCCAACGCAGCCTGTTTACCTCTTCTTCCAGCTCTGTCATCCTCTTGTCGGTCCTCAATGTCCATGCGTTGAAAGTTGCCAGGTCCAGTCTTCGTTGGTGGTAGCCCGAATCCCACCCGGGGATTCTTAGCATCCCCTTCCCCACCGTTACCGAGGCCGCTACCGTAGCCAGGAATAGTGGGGCTGCCGGGGACTGGGGGCCGCACGTCGTTGTCATTCTTCATGAGGGAGTTTTGCCATAGTTGCCACGCTTGGCGTGCGGGTTGGCAACCGCAGTCCCTTCACATCCTTTACACCTCGAACGCTGCTGCCCGTTGAGGGTTTCGGTATTTTGGGATCTGAAGGTGGAGATGGTTATACCGCCATCTGTCGGCGTCATAGTATGGTATTGTAAGTGAATTTTCCCTTAGTCTCTTACGACACCTGCGGGAGGAAATGGGGAAGCTGAATTCTATGCCGCAGCCACACGGCGAGCAAAAGTTATAGATTTTTACAAATAATTCTAATTTATTAAATTGAAAAAACAATAGCATAGACTTTAAATAAGTATTGATCTGAATTTAGCATATAAAAATCTTTCATTGAGAAGAAATCAGAAACCGGGTGCTATGTTGTGTCAAACTTCAATACGCTAGTTAAACGTACCAACACGGTTGACCCAGTAGACATGAAGCGTTAAAATAAACATTATCACAAAAGCAAAACATTACAAGGCTAGTAACTCTCAAAAAGATCTAAGGTCACATTGCGAGTCTTACATGCAAAACAATTCAATATCAATAATTCAGCGATGAAACTATAATAAGGCAATCATGTTACGTATAATTATGATAATGTTTAACAATTCCCAAGGGTCGTGTACCTTTCCCATTAATAAGAGAGGAATAATTTTTACTGGCGTTTTCCGTATGGTTTGTATCTGTTGCCTAAGTATAGGGATCGCGGTGCAACGTTTTTGCAATAAGTTAACATGTGGCTTAAATCATGTCAAGTGAACCCTTTTACCACTTGGTGATGGAAAGATTATTAAAATATATTTTTCCAAAGTCATACCATATATCATCATCCGTCAAAACAGTTTTAAAAAATTAATTAACAACATTTTTAAATAACAAACACTTATGGTTCTTATAATTTCCAGCGATTATGGTTTATTATCTATAATTTAACGTAAAATCTTTTTACAAATTATATTTGTTTATTATCACATTTTTTTTAACTTTCAAGTACACAAACAAAAACAAAACGATTTTTAAATATCAGTCTAAAGCTAAAGTAAGCCTACCCAACAAGCAAACGGCTTAAAATATATTTTTATAGTTTTACCCAAAAAAAATTGTACCCATTACAACGAAACACCTCTGCCTCGTCCTTAACTTTAATTGTTTTTTTGGTAGTGTAGTTACTGTAGTGATTTACAAATAAGAGATTCAAAATATAAATAATTTCGGTTTTATATTCGGTCTGTAGCGGCTGTGTGATTTTTCAAATTTTGGTTTCGTTTAAGTACGAGTAACGTTACGTTATTAAAATCTTGATTTCAATCTACAATTTTGGAGCCCGGAATTGGTTGAAATAATATAATATTTTATATGACGCAGCGGCTAGAGGTACAAGTGCTGCGCACTAATGATCATGGCTGTTGAGGCTATAAGATTGATGCAGATTATACGATTAATTGATTTATTTTTTTTTTTATGGCTTACGCAGGCAGACGAACAGTCGGGCCACCTGATGGGAAGTGATCACCGACGCCCATATACATTAGCAATACCAGTGGTATCGCCAACGCGCTGCCTACCGTGAGACATAGGATGTTAAGTCTCGTTTACCCAGTAAATACGCTTAGCTGCGTGCCCTTCAAATCGGAACACAGTAGTGTTTTCACACTACTGCTTCGCGGCAGAAATAGGCACCGTGGTGGTACCCACCCAGACGGTCTCCTGTAAACAGGGGACCTACCACCGGTAAATATTTTATTGATGATCGATGAATAATATTTTTAACAAGAGTCACATAAAATAACTAAGGTATATTAATAAGATTATGATTTTGATCTAACAGGCGATTCAACAGATTTTAATAAAAACATTTTTATATTATATAACAAATAATTCAATTAATGCCTTAAATCGCCATTATTTGTTCCATTGTTTTTAACTACAATATTAAATATAATATCCCATTTTTGTAGAAAGTTTGCATTTAAGTGAGTATTTTATTAAGGCGTTAAATACTTGCGTATTTTGTGTTATGAGTGCTTGTTTATGTTGCGATTTATACTTAACTTCATGGTAATCATGTTTGTCTTGAGGACAAGACCAAAAATTTAATAAAAATAAAATTTGTAACATGATTTCATTTGAAATTATAGATATATATAATAAACTATAATCACAAAACAAATTATAAAGTTATCTTCACTAAATTCTTTACAATATTTTTTTTGTAATTTAAGTACCATAAATGTTTTTTTATTGTAAATTGTTGTTGATTATTAGGTATGCCTACTTTTGAAAAATATATTTTAATTGTTATATAATTGCCTTTTATTTTAAACTTTTCAATTCTTATATTATGATATGCTTAGAAAGAATTATTTAAAAAATATTTTTTGTTTTGCTAATAAACATACTGATTTTATTTATAAATTACGTGTCTTACCATGTATTCGTAGCTATTCAACATGCCTCATTTGTAATTCGTATTTAGGCCTACGCAAATATACGAATACGGACACAAATGTAGGTGAAAAATGACTTGTGCGCTACGCTGAAAGCCCGTTATGTAAAGTAAAAATAAATTTTATTCATTTTAGCACAAAAGTATCTCCTATTTAATTATTTTATTGTTTATGCTGTTAGTTTCGTAACATATGGTGTAAGTGAATTAGAATAAATGAAGTAATTTACATTTATAGTATTCCCAGCTCATCTATAAGTTTTTAAAATGAGCTAGTGAACTTTGAATTGCATGTAATACTGAGTCGTTGTGAGTTGTTGACGAAAATACACCATGTTTATAAGTTAGAACAAAGTAATTTTTATTTTTTTATAATTTTTTTTACTACGTCTATACTATATTCTTAAAGAATTATAATTTCTGTGTTACTTTTTTTACTATTCTAAATTATAAATGTTCTTCGACTTTTTTTTGATAAAATATAATTTGAACACATACTAGAAATATAGCATTCCAAGACGCACTAGAAGATGCGTTGTACATCACCAAACAACATGACGGCTAGCGTTACATAAAGCTAATCAATTATCTTAACTCTAGTAAATTAACTGATTATTACAATATTTTGTTTTTATCTGATCAGTAAAGGATAAATCTTTTGCAGAGCGGATGGTACTTTACTATTATAAAAATTTGTTCATCTTGGATGACCGTTGAAAGTCAATATCGTTTATTGTAAGACCTCTTATATCTCTTTTTATAATGCCCACATTACACTCGTGGTTATTGAATAATTGAAAAGTTTATCGACTGAGCCTAGATCCACCTTTATATAAAAAATCTAACACTAAGCATATTTTAATTTCTTTTCTTATTAAAAAGTCGGCAAATTTGAGACTTAACGTTTTCATGTTAATCTAACTGTAATTCAAGCTTTTTATTACTATTTTTTTAATAAATTTATAATGACTAACGGTCAAAGGCTGTTTATCTATTAATGTAAATCACATGCTCTACCTGATTGGTCTAATCATGAGCATTTATAATTATCATCAAATAATATAAGTAATAAAATTTGGTTTTTGGGCAAGAAATATTTGTGATAAAAGCGTTCAAACAAAGAAATTACGCTTTAAAATATACGCATATATAAATTTAAAAAATGTCTTCTACTTACTTACTAGGTGCTTTGATTGAAATACTATTATTTTCTATTTTACAGAGCTTTTATTTATATAAAACACAATTAATTTTTGTCTTTCACCAATAAGTAAAAGATTTCTTTTGCCATTCGCTACTTTATTTTTACACACATAGACCGGTTAAACATACATAATTCAGTATATTGACTGGATTGGATGGATAATAAAATAATAGCAATATATAATTCAGTATACTGACTTAGATTGGACTTGGTTCATTCTTAAAAATATTACTTAAGTTGAACTTCTCAAATGAAGCACATGTTCTGCATAATAAGTAGGATTCATAATTAATACAAAAGGGTAGTAATATGTTGTTTATTTTAAATAAGTATATATATATATATACTCTTATTTAAAATAAACAACATATTACTACCCTTTTGTCTTAATTATGAATCCTACTTATTTACTTTCTTTGTATTCCTACTTATTTTTATTCTGAATAAAAATAGTTAATTACAATTAAGAGCTGTAAACCCCACTTCAGCACTGGCAAGAAGACGCATGACATCTCAGTCTACCCCGTGACCACGGTCGCTGGAAAGTGTTCGAAACGTCGGGAATTTAAAATGTAAAAATAAACGCGATAAAATCCGTAAAGTCATTTTATTTAATAATTATTTTTTTTATCAAATACAAAATAAAACGTTGTAAAACAAAGGAGTTGAAAAGATACACTACAACCAGGCAGCTTATTTCTACCCAGTGTATAATATTAATACCGAACAAATAATAATAATCTCCCCCGAACTTTTTATCGTAAACGAACGGTACAAAGTTATTCATTATTACTAGCTAAATTTAATCCAAACTTTACCGGTCTATATGAATAACCAAAATCATTAAAATACATACACGAGAACAATTTTTATACATAAATTAAACAATATTTTCGTCCTGTGCCTTGTTTCATCAAAATATTTTTGGTTGCCTGTGATTATTTGTATGGTCTAAAGCTAAGCTATGATTTATAAAAATTCAATATTACAGAGGATACCATATTGTAGAAAATAAAATGTCTATAATGTAGCGGGCAACTTAAATGGTAAAATAAGGTTTTAGAACATAGACATAAATTAATAAGCATGTGCATTACACTGAATAAAAACTGGTTCAACGCAAAGTTTAATATTAATTTTTCAATCCACCAGTGATATTCAAATGCTTATAGTACAAATAATTTGATCATCTTTTTATATTCAGTAGGCGTTGTCTGATTATAATAAATTTTTATTACAATTTATTTTACCAATAATTTTTTGTACAAATTGAACTTGCAAACATTAACCTTAAATTTAGCCCCGTAAATAAATATCAGAAGTTGCCAGAATTTGTTTATATTCTAATCTTATCTTATATATTTTTACGATTTTCGATTTCATAGCATACTGGAATATGTTAAAGTACTTACTGTTAACTGTAATAAATATATTATTTATTGCATTTATATAGCTATAATATATTTATACCAATAGGTACAGGCTCATTCTTAAGAATTTAGTTAGGTCTTTTTTAACGTGAAGCATAAGTAATTACAGATTTCTCGAGAAAGTTTGTCGTACGGAATTAGGTCATGAGGGATAACAAGTTCTCTTAATTTCAACTGAAAAAGGTGTGCCGTTAAGAAAGGTCCAGTTTCAAAGTTCAGGTAATTACCGGACGAAAAGTATTTGCTAAGCTAGTATTTGGATGGCTCGTTTAAGTTAAAGGAACATTAAATTGAGTACTCATTACAGCTTACTTCTTGCTTAAGATTCTTATAATTTTTTCTAGTTTTAGTTTGCATTGCTTTAAACGTCTATTATTTTACTTTGAGAGTTAGAAATTAAGTAGATACCATATATTTTTTTCAAATATAAAATAAGACGTCGTAAAACCAATTTTAATAAATATATAATACACGAGTGCAAAATTACATTTTAGCACATGGGTTTAATATCATGAGATTTTAGGAACGGTTAGCCGTGGGTTCTAATCCTGCGCGGATCAACAAATTTGTTGTTTCCCAGTTGGTTAGGGTAATGCGGGGTTGACACTCCATTGCCGGTAAAGTAAGATGCGTCGGATGGGTATGTGAAAAAGTCAGTCTTGCGCCTTACCCATCGGAATACATAAAGGAAAAGAGAATGCACTTGTTTTTGCACGTGTACTTTTGCACTATAATATTTCTTGCGTAGTTGGCTGATCTTGATAATATGATTTAATATAGAACGATTTGGAGGGCATTATTATAATGATTGATAAAAAACTTTAAATAAATATGTGACAATGAAACACGTGATCTCTTAAAAAAACACTATTGAGTATTCAAATTAAGTTTCTCTTAGTGTCAATTCCTTATCACCTTTGTGTTAGTTCACTATTGGACATGGGCCTCCACCTAAAAATTAAAAATTAAGAGGCGTGCATTAGCACGCCTTTTAATTTTTAGGTGGTTTCTGGACTGAAATGCGGGTTGGCGGGTAGACCGACTTTTTACATATATCATCTTACTTGTCAGACGATTGAGTGATCGGCCCAAATTGCCCTAAACAACTAGGAAACAACAAGAAAATTTGTTGAGGCCGCTCAGAATTCGAACCCATCACAACGTAGTTACTAGGCTACGGAGGCAGTTAATTAAAACTTTATTTTATGACACATTCAAAATACTAAAATTAGTTATGAACCAGTACAATATACTTTATAAATTCCACTTGCAAGTGACTATAAGTGTACTCGTGTGTACTCTTTAATTTTTATAAATGCCTAATTAACACATATATATGTAAAAATTTCAATCTTTGCAGAAAGTTTAAATAAATCAATAACTTGTAAGTAAAATCGTACACAAGGTATGACGCAGTGTGGTACGTTTTTTCGTTAGTTCTTTCTATGAACCAGGGAATAATTAGAACAATAAAAGTTTTCGTATCATATTTAATCAAATTATCAAAGTTCCTTTGGGTTTTTAGCAAATTCCTAATTTTGCTTGGAATATTTCCTATATTCGGATGGAATATTATGTCTTCAATGAATGAATTGGATATGTCTTATTTGAACGGCGCAATAGCTATAAATTTTGCTTTGTTTATATTGTATTTCCATAAAGAAGGTGCTTTTAAATTTTAACATTATATCTACACTTAATCAATAAAAGTAATGGTTAAGAATGGGAATAATTTGTGTCAATAATCCGTGCAATTAAACGGGAAATCTTATTTCCACTAAGCAATTGAGTAACTACATTTTAAAACAGAAGATGTTCTATCTAGTTAATAAAACACTAAAACCGTTTAAAATCTATATTAGCGACATTTAATTAAGAATAATAAACACCACGTTACAAAGCAGAACGGTTGTAATGAATTCGCCGTTGTAATCAAGAAGCTAGAGAAAATGACTATTCATTAATTAAATAATTTTAGCATTTGTCAGTCGTTTCTGATGAATAAATTTGCAATTTCCAAGTTACACTACTATTCGCAATGTAAAGGTGTACGTAGAGCGTCCATAACTACTTATGTAGCTTAAATGACTAGGGTTTTGTTTGAAACCAATTAATTTTTAATTTACTTGTGGCATTTGCCTATCGCACAATTTACTTTTAGTTCAAATACTTGTAACCGTACAATTTTGAATTAGCGGGCCCGTGAGCCCGCGCCGCTGCGGATATGCAAGCCAGTCGTTTTCTTTAAACAGACCCTTACTAGAGTCTCGTTTCGTTAACCGAGTAATCACGCTGACTTCGTGCCCTACAAACAGGAAAACGTGCTTAGACAATACACATTTGCGTTAGAAATAGGCACTGCAATGGTACTACCTGAAACGGTCCCTTGTAATAAAGAGACCTAATATTTTTTTTATTATTAAATTGAATATTAGTACTTGATTTAGGTTATGGAATTTTATTGTATATTTTAATTAGGTAACTATTTGATACATACCCGAATATAAAACTTTTCAGATTAAGCGCTTTTAATTTCGTTGACCGTATGCCAAATACCTTTCTTGGCCACTTCAACTCTATTTAATCTATAATTAAATTGTATTAGTAATATTGTGTCGCAATAATAATATTATTTTTTTTAAATCAGTACAATAATGTATTTTCCCAAAGTTTTTTCCATTCCTACAGCGTTAATAATAACGTAGGCCGTTAAATAAATAAAATGGCGAGGAAACATCGTCCGCTAGAGAAGTCAATAGCTTTTTCCGGTAGTTGGAAAAATATATATTCGGTTTAGAAATTTGACGGACCACGCAATCGGCATTCGTCCAGTGAAACCAAATTATAATTATAGTTCTTTTTATATATATTTAGGATACTATTAAATGAGATAATTATTGATGAAAAAAATTAGTAAACTAAAAAAATAAGTTTATCGATCATTTTAAAAAAAATCCAAAAAAAGGCATCAAGTCACTTGTAAAGAAACATCTCATCTAACTAATGTACGGTGGACTCACTACACAAAGTAACTATTAAATATCCAAAGAGCTTCAACACCTTAAATTTGTCTCTATTATATTTAATCCATTTATCAATTGCATTTGAACAAAGTGCTACAGATGTACTTATTGTGCCCGATAAAGATGACGTTATTTTTTAAAATACACCAGCTTAGAATAGTTTTGAAAATAAAAAACAAATATATCAAGTATATTAGATAACGAAAGCTATACTACTATATATCCTGGCTGTAAGGTTATGTTACCCTTACCATTTAACACAAACAAATCTTTCCTCTCTATAATATTTGTTTAAAATAAAGTCAATACATTTGTTCGCAATTTTAACATAAAACATACATAACCAATGAAAAAAGGTTACATAAAATATTTAATCTGTACACACTACAGAAATAAATCTATTTCGTATTATTAATTTATCACGTATGGTCACGTAGAGGAGATCCGAACTTGCGATCTCGAAAGAACATACATTCGTTTGTTTAATATGTTTAGTGATGATTAGAGTTTGCTGTACTTATTTGTCATGGTCGATTTGTATATTATTACCGACACCTTTTAATGCTAACCTTTAGTTACCATTAACCACACGTTATAAAGTAATTTCAAAATACTAAAAAATGTTCACATTTCGTAAAAAGTAAATTTTTATTCAATAAAAATATTCAAAGTCACGTTAAAGGTTTATTTTTAATTATCATTTGCACTCATGAAATTTTACTTAATTTCTAACTTCAACTGTGTTATTAATTACTACTCGAGTATGTTCAAGTTATCTTAATTTGTTAATGAAAAATTGTTACAATTATTTTAATAATGTAACTAAATTACATATAAATAAAGATGAATTTAATTTATATCTCGATAAAAGTCAAAGGTTATTTTATTTTTTGAAAATCAGTCGACTGGCCATGTAGCAGTCAGTCCTGGTCATCAACACCATCCTTGGCAGCCCAAGAACATCCACATAAGAACAGTTTAACATTCCGTGAAAATAAAAAACACTAAATTTCAAATCAGAAAACGTTTTAGGCATTGGATACATTAAAGGATAACTGTTGAAAGTTAACGATCAACTCTGAATTGTATAAATAATTCCACAAATATTCGGTATTTATTGGAGGACTCTAACAGTTAACGTTATTTATTTTAGGTATGAATAATAAATAAATAAACATCTACATTCGTCTATCAATATCTTATAACTTAATCACTTAAAACATGAATACATATATAAAAGTTTAATATATTTTACATGAAATGATTGTTATTTCTTTGAATGTCAATACATATTACACAATATTTACCGTAATAGATAGCTAAATGCATACACAATTATATATATATATATATATATATATATATATATATATATATATATATATATTATATATTTATATAAATATTAACGTAGACGACGCCTCAAAACTTCATGATCATCATTAGCCTGTATCAGTCCACTGCTGGACATATTTGTTGGGTCCAGTTGGAGTTGGGTTGCAGATTGAACCTATGACCTCGTTTTGCCAGGTGGTTTAGGTAGGTGTAAGCCATGCCATTTTCTAATTTGTGTAGTAACTTGTACACTTCAGACGTGTACCGACTTCGCCGAATTTATTATTTCCGAGAAATTTATTGTTATTTCAGTAGAAAAAACAATATCGGATATAGATAATAATTTATTATAATTGTGATATATTTGTGTTTGACTTCCTGTTTATTTTAGACTGGTAGAATGCGGTGGTTATTTCTGCTTTAAATGAATTGTGCCTTCGCCACTGTATACGTCTCAGAGATGTAGTCGTTATATGGTGCCAAGCGTGGTTTTTATTGTGCATAGGATCGTTTATTGTTATTTAACTGAATAAGCCGTTCGTACCTGTTACAAAAAATAACTTATTTGCACCTCGCCGTGAATGAATCGTACATTAAAACCAAATATCATATTTATAACGTGACTATGCTTACTAAATAATCGTGTCAATTAACAACTTAGTGTAAAAGGTAAACTTAAGGTTTATAGCATATTTAAGATTATTTTTCCATCGTAAAAAGGGTGAAAAACATTGTGGCTAAAAATCAGTTCGAACAAACAAATGAAAACTGTTTACTTTGTGAACGGAAAAATTGACGTTGTAAGAACACGTTCGGTAAACACAAATCAGGAGCTTGTGGGACAGATTTGCGTCATGAAATAGTAAACATGCGAGTTATTTTGTAAACATAAAATAAAAGTAGTATTTAACGGGAAGAGGAAATAAAATCTTTCCAATTTAGTTAATTAATATTGATAAATAAATAATTTTAAAGAAGATGTTTACCGAAATTAAAGTATTGACTGTTGTATCTCTAAACATATCTAAAAATAACTATATGTTCACAAAAATAAAATCGAGTTTATTACACTTTGCGATACATATAAAATAAAAACACGCATAACGTAAAAATGTTGACGAACCACCCTTACAATTAGAACAGTAGTTAAAAATCTTATATTTAAAGACCAAAGGAATGAAGGTAAAAGTTTATTTAAGTTAAGTCGACATAGAGAATTGACTCTAGAAATAATAAAAATGTTGAACGAAAACTGATATCCTACGTAAAATTTACCAATTTTTGATTCATTTAGTGTATGACAAACTGATTATTAGTTAACGGTAACTTTGACAATACTTAACTACTGTTAAAAGTCAAATAACTTTAATCGTTATTTGGATTGAATATGTAGGTTAATCACGTCCTTCATACTTAACTTCAATGAAAGTTATTAAAAAAATTACCAATTTGTAAATCTGTGTTTTACTTTGCACTTTCGCCACTTCACTTACGGTTTATTTTAATAAAAAGATTGTTGAGTACATTTATTAGTTAAATTAATTTATTTTAGTGCGTTTTAAACAAAATAATATAACAAGTCGCTTACTATTACATTTAATTAAAGTATACATTTGAATAACAACGCCAAAAAAAGCACCATTTTCTTCAATTTAAAAAGAAACGCTTAAACTAAAGTAAGCGCCCAACTAGGATAGAGTGTAATGTTCCAAGTTTAATTGGAAATTTACATATTCGTCGGAGTATCCAAGCGTGTTTGTTGTATTCGCAAATTATTTTCTTCTCAGCTGCAGAAACACAAACCTTTCGAAGGTAAAGAGAACTAATGCTGTAAAATTATTGTCAAAAATGTATGAGTAAATAGAAATATACTTTTTATTAGAATTAGTTCTTGAAGTAATTTTGTTTCGTAGTCTACAATACCTTCATTATTTATTAAAACCTGGAGTTTCTTTTATAGATATTAATAATTATAACGTCCTCGTGTCGATATATAATAGGTTGGCTGTTCATTGTAGAAAGTAATGGAGTAAAACAATGTGTATTTAATTAAATTCAATCCAGTTTAAGCTAAACCATTATTAAAATAAAATTATGACATAAAATTCGTCTAAAGTAAAAATAACGTACTTGTGGATCTTTATATCGAACCCAGTTTATATATTTTTAAATTCTTTATTATCCAATAAAATTGGTTTAATCTTAGATAATAGGAAAGTATCAACCTAATCATAGAAGCCATGTATTTTATTACAAAATTTAATTTACATTTAAAATCGTAAAAAAAGCAAAATTTTTTTACGTAAAATATAAAGAAAAGTTACACCGTAAACGTGGTGATCCTTAAATGAAAGACTTCTGCAATGGCGTACTTTTGTTGAACTTTTTAAGATGTACAATACTGTAGTACACTATTTTGATTCATCTAGTAGGGGTTCAACCAGCGTTTACAATGTAAACGCAAAAATGTGTTAATTTCCGACGCCTTATGAGACCTCTTATTATATCAGAATTCTCTGCAACACTATACATATATTATACTTATAAACCATTTTGCTAAATCAGTCTATCTATAAAATCAATTAAAATTTCAGTACGAACAATTTTTATTCAAAGTGGAAATGCGTGAATAACACTTTTTATTATATTTTTTATGAAATAGGTGTGATATAGAAGACGGTAAGTAACCACCACAGCTGATGAAGACTCAGAACAGTAAGGAATGTTCAACGCCTCCTTCAATTTATATTGTACTGTATATATAAACAGCAAATTACAGAAATTGGCATTAAACGAATTACATTTGAAACTCTTTATTTGAGTATAAGCGTGAAATTACCATATTTGTCAATCATTCTCGTGTTCAACACTATCGTTACATAAATAGACATTTATGCCTCGTATAAAAAAGAATCCAGCAGCAATAAATCAATCTCCGTATCAAATCACTAAGACCATTAAATAAAATGAGGAGCATCTGAACTTAACAACCTAAAGTGTAAACAAAAACTCTATTTGAAGAAAGCGTGTTACCAACAGTTAATTTGAAGTAATTGTTGTTCTATAAAGGCTTCTTAAGAAGAATGTTTAGCTACTTATTTTCTTTTTTAAAAAGAACAATATTATCATAGGCTTTTTGTCAAGCAAGGTTCAATAAAGTGTAATTTTTTGCATGTTATTAGTATCTATAATGACTGCCAAAATGTATATTAGCAAGTAGAATGATTTAATATTCTTTTAAGACTTATTTTCTTCAAAATCGGAGTGACCAGTGAAAATTATGTTAGAAAGATTTGTTGTTACTTTTATGTATAATATTTGTCAATGATTTAGTAAAATCATTGTATATTTTAAATTAGATAAATATAATTCTGTTTAAAAGGCGTTTAAAGCAAAGGAAACAAAGAAACAGTTCTTTCAAGTTTTGTCCATTAATCGTTAAATGTATTGAAAGAATAAGTTTTTGATTTTGCATTATAATTTCTTGTCTTCCCAGGTGATTACGCCGAGAGCGGCCATCAATTATAAGATATCAGTGAATACGCAAACAGGAATGTTTGCCCTTTCTCTTCACTCTCATAGACTAACAGGACGCATAACCGACATAACCGGAGAGATCAGACGTAGTACCAAAAAATTACATGATCATTTGATCCGCAAAGACGATCTTACTCAACTGGCAATTGGTACATCAGCTCGACGAGTCAACGCTAACGACGAGTCAAATTCTAACCCATGACTTCAACATCAACACTAGCTCATTCCACAACGCCAGAGAAGGTGGCGGTAAAATTATCATAATAGGGTAAGGCTGGATACTCATTCAAAAATGTTACTTTGAAGTACAAAAGCACCGTAAAAATAAAGCCCAATTTGGTAGATAAATCCTACATTAGCAGCAATTTTAAATTTTGCATAACAATGAAATTAATGAAAGAACGATTCGTTACAATTTACATAAATGGCAACGATGCTTTTTATTATTTATCATTATCATCAAATTCATTTTTAATAAAAAGAAAATAAATACTGCAAAACAGTTTATTATACCATATTTTAAATGCTATAGATATAGATACATATACTATAGAAATGGAAGTAAACTAAAACTGTTTTTTTTTAAATATATATATGTAATTTTAGAATAATATACTTAAGCTTTCGACTAGATATTGCTTTTCCAAAATGCTATGTTCAAAATAAATGCTAAATTTAGCATTTGTAACAAAAAAGGGCAACGAAATCCATTTCAATATATAAAGAAACCCGCGAAGTAATTTCACAAAGCTCTAATTACAGCAATCCTGAAAGAGTCACGTATACCAAGACAAATAGCATACAGATTGCTACCGTTCTGTCACTGTCCGAAGTAATTAATTTAGAAGAAAAAAAACAGACTGTAAGTAATATTTATATGTAATATTTTGAGACTTTGTTACTTAAAGTTTAATCGTCCTGGGAGACATGATTGTTTTATGATGTTACTTAATAATTTAAGTTAAATTTTAACACTAAAAATATTACTGACTTAAAACAACATACAAGGTGTAACACAAAAAGGTTGTAGTTCTTGCACCACGCATTCTAGGGCTACACTCGTAGAAATCTAAATATAGCTGACACTCGTAAGAACTTCTTTATGACTTTACATAAATTGGTTACATAAATTTAAATGATTAAATATTTTTGCATTTATTTAACTACTACGTTTGCAAGGTTAAAAAAATATTGAACGTATATTGTGCTGGATGATTGTGAAAACCATTGTAGAGCGTGTGAGCTTTCTAAAAGAAGAATAGTGCCCAGCAGGCCAATAAAAGCCCAGCTAATTCTTTCCTTTTGTGAATGAATTTGGCAGTAATGAAAGACATCTAACGATAGGTTACTAGGCCACATATGTTAAATTCGAATTGTCTTCAGTCTTAGCGTTGTTTGCCAAGTTTATAGAAAGTCCTTCAAAATAGATTAAGCTTCGAGTAAAGTTAGGTTACTAAGTAAAATCTCAATTGTTAAACAATACGATGATACAACCACGCACGCTCTATTTCATTTGTTATTTGTGGACTTGTGTCGTGTTCCACTTTGCTGAAGGTCTTGACCTCCATAAGTTGTCTTGTAAATTATTGTTTTCCACTAGTTTATTATAATTATTATTAACCTGTGTTAGTCCACTAATGGACATAGGCCTCCCTTAATGCACGCCTTCTCCATTAGGGGCTTTTTAAACCGTATCTCACGAAGCTGGTCCAATGCGGGTTGGTTGATGAACTGATTTTGACATGCCCCTTCGACGCGTGACCACATGTCTTTGGCTTTGTAAAATGCTTCATGACTCCAAGTTAGCTCTAATGTTCTTGCGGATTTCTAATGTTAGTTCTAACGCATTCCAACTCTTGATCGCTTTCCTTGTATTTAAATTATTCTTTTTTTCGTAGTAAGACAGACAAACAGTCTACCATAACAAGGGCGTCACCACTGCGCTGCCTACCATGAGAAATAAGATGCTAGGGTGCTTCAAACCAGAAAACAGTTGTGTATTTATACTACTACTTTGCTGAAGAAATAAGCGCCACGGTGGTATCATCCTAGATGGTCCCTGTAAAAAGGGGACCTACCACCTCAATGAACTACTGTGATGAAGAGAGCCTCGCTAAATTATTTAAGAGAACCACAATGCTGGCTAAGTTAAGCTCCTACTTGAAGGATTGATTATTCTTCAAATAATAATATATTATTCAAAATACATTTCAGCAGAAATTGTGAATTAATCAGCATGTGGGTGGATTATGTTATATTATTAGGGATTTGCTTATAAGATGTCTTAGAATGTACTTGCTTTCTAACGTCTTATAAAAGCCAAGTAGTTACAAAAATAAGGCAAAATAACAAAGTATATTATATTTAATACCAGTTACATTTATTCTTTTACTAACTTCAAGCAAGATATAAAAATGAATAAGCATAAACTTTAGTTTCTCTTTAACTTCCTAATAAATACTTTTATTGATTAACAATAACCATTTCCTGACTATGGATTTTTTTTTGATTATTTTTACTATAATAATTATAATATTTCTGGACGAATAACACAACAACATCTAGTCCCAAACTCAGCAAAGCTTGTACCATGGAAACTGGATTAATGATAAATACATAAACTTACTTTTCTTTTGTAAATAAATACATATTATATAGATACAAACACCCAGGCACGAGAATAACACAATTATTATCACACAATAGGATTTATCTTATCATTCATAGAAATAGAAAACAAATTTAAAGAAGTAACTTTGTATTCTGTTGCATTGAATTTTAAAATAAAAACTATTATCACTACATAGTATAAAACACAGTCGCTTTCTCTGTCCCTATCCCTACGTATGATTAAATCTGTCGGAACGGATTTCGATGTTTTTTTTTATGGATAGAGTCGTTAAAGAGAGAGGTTTATATGTATAACACATTCTTAACGTTGTAGGCATGCGGTACAAAACCCTCTAATGGATAGGAGTGTATAAGGAAAGGCCTACGTCTAACAGTGGACTATTACGGGCTGATGATGATGATGAATATTGTAGGTATACTATCTATCAGCATAGCTCCCGCGGGAATTAAAGGCGGGTCGCTAATCAATTATAAAACAAAGTTATATTTGTTTTAAAATGGCCTTTTATTTTAAGTGATACTTTCAAAACTTCTAAGAACAAGTTCTTGAGCATTATAATCATACCGTATTTCTGTTGCTTAGATATTATTTATCACATCCAATAAATAAAAATCAATTCTTTGCTCTTTATGCATAACTGTTTCAGGTCTTGGAAGGCATTTTCTGACTTAAAATATTGGCGTTTCTTAAGATAAGCAGCGTAATAAATCTTTCACAACGTAAAACATTTACTACATACGTCAACCATTAAATTTAGTAATAATTTGTTATCCGATTTATATCGGTATTTGCTTTTTATATTATCTTATAGTGTATATATTATCTTATAGTATATAGTGAATATATTTGCAAGACTATATTACGTTCAAGCGTATTTATCTTAAAAGATATATTTATTACTCCCTTATTTTAGTGCCTTTTACAATTCTAAAAGTAAATTCTAAGCCTCTCAATATTCGAATGATAAGTAGTGAATTCAATTATATTGAAAGGAATTTGCTGGTTCAAAGTTTATATGTATGTTGGTTAATAATTGTAATTGTGTATAACGGTTCTGTTTAAAATAATAGTCCAACTACCTAATAATAATAACAATCGCAATAATCACACTACATATTACAAGGGAGGTCGGTCCCTTGTAAAAAAAGAGCCAACCTCCCTTTTAATGTGTACGTTTGGAAATGAAGAGAAGCTTACGTAAGCAATTAAAACTGAATTAATTTAAAAATATAATGCATAGGGAAATATCATTTATAATTTCTGCGTTTATTTTTGTAGCTTAATTAGTTTTCCCCACTTTTCTAAATAGATTACTAATATTAATATTTTTTGGTTTCGAATATCTTATACTTACAATCATAAATGAATATTTACGAATGGAATTTATTTTATTTTACTTTTTTGCAATAATAAAGTAACAATGTTAGGATTTGTGTTATATCACTGATAAACTCTTCTTACTAGCCACTTTAATCTGAGTTATTTACATCAAAAGGTTAATCCCAGTAAGTCCTTTCATCGGTTTGTAGAAATGATGTAAATGAACATCATCGTGGAATTTAACTAACATTACAGTTATAAACACTAATATTGCGTTATTTTCTATGTGTTTCACTTTTTAGTACAAGCAATGTAATCAAAAACTCGTGCTTGAATCACACCATGCGCTTTTTAATACATAATTCAAGTGTACTTAGATACATGCGTGGAATAAAACACTAACGAGTGTTGAAAAAACAGCAGCTTGCCTCATTAAAACGCTTAAAAGAGCTTTCATTGCATTTATGGGTATGCGTAATTCTCTTTGAACTAACACAATAGTTAAGTAGAAATATTTATAGTTATAAGTTTGAAGTTTAAACGTCCGTGAATATCCCTTATGTTTCTTTGCCATTGACATTGTTATATGGAAATTGGGTTTAAAATTATTATATAATATAAATGAATTTAATTCATAATCTTCTTTCCAATTATTTTAAAACCTTTTTCTAATTCCAACGCACCTTAAACGCACATTAAAGTGGAGTTGGCTCACGACGACGCTGCTGCTTTAACATATTACTTTTTTGTTCATCATGAAGCTATGCTCTAGTCTATACTAAACTTCATCTAGCATAGAGTTCGCAAAGGCTACCGTTTTCAAGAATGATGTGAACAACACTTTTTGCTAAAAGTGAAATATTACACACTTTATCATAAGGGCAGCCTTGACTTAATGAAACTTAATTTTATTTTTACTTACATAGTAACGTTTATTGCTACGAATTTTTCATGCAGTAAATTAGCACATTCATTTACAGCAATTAAAAAATCTAAGCGAGGAAACCACTCACTTCGCCGCCAGCAGCGGACCCGTCCGGACGTGTTTCCCGCCCTCTCTAGTGCAAGCCACGCGGTATTTATTGCCCGCTTCCGTGAAGTCGTCACTCTGCTCTATCTGCGTTGTACGGGTGCACCTGCGTTCATAAGACGGCTTTGTCGCGCTGTTGACGTTATCACAAGAGAGAGACGTAGCTCGAGATTTGCTTGAAACCATATTAGATAGGAGCGTTGTTGGAGTTTTCTGGGGGCCCTAGGTTCAGGTAGGTCACGCAGTGGGAAGTCGCGCTTGTTGCAACAGTCCCTCCTGCACCCGGTATTTTCTAATTGGTCTATTCCACAAAGCACGAGATGACATAAAGAAAAAGCACTGTCCTGTCTCAACATTGATCTAAAATTGTTAATACTTTCTTGATCCAATTACGTATATTATTCTGATTATGTATGATTCGCAATGCCGAGGTGAAGGCAACTTGGCTAATGTCCTTAAGGTAAACGCTCATTTCTTATAAAATTGGGTATCATTTAAACTTATATATATATATAATATAATAGAAACTTTAAAATCTTAAGTTTATTCGTGAACAATAATTTATTTTAATATTTTTAACGCTGCTCTCTGATCTTAAATAAATTACAGGCAATTTTACAATTAACGGTTGCAGCATTATTGATTTTTTAAAACTAATATGTCAGCAATTATCGTATTTGCATGGAAAATAACATGCTGCTTTACTGATAAATAAAATTAGGTTATACATATATTTATGATAAAATATTAAAAATTCAATTATACGAAATTAAGATCTATTACAAAATATTGAAAGCTAAATTGTCGAGTCTCAATGCCCTACTTTAAATTCTTGATCGCTCACCTTAAAATATTACATGTAATCATCTAACTGTTTACATTTTAAAAAGCAGTCAAAGTTTAATAAACGTTGTACTTCCAGGAGATTTCATATAGTAATTTAATTCAGTTTTGAGTGGTATCTGATTAAAAAACCTTAATAACATAGCTGAGACGTGAAAGCAAAAATTATAGAAATATCAACACTTTTATAATATACTGACGTACCCAACAGACGTTATCCTACATGATATATTAAATACAGTACGAAATGAAAGACAAATAATATAATAATTTATTTAACGCAGCCGTTTAGTTGCTGTATATATGAATATTCTAGATGTCAACTGCAGCGCCATCTGCCTGGCTAATATGTGAATCTAAACCCTCCTTAAATCCACTTGAACACAAACAAACATCCATTAAAATCGGTAAAGCTGTTTAGAAGGAGTTCACCATCAACACACGTATACATCATCATCATCAGCCTTTTTCTGTCCACTGCTGAACACGAGGCGTCAACTGTACCACTATCCTTTAGGGTTTTGGACCGAATCCACCACCTGCGGGTTGGTGAGGTCGACCGAGTTTTAATGCCCATCCACTCACGGATCATCTTCTTTTCAGACAGTTTGTTGTTCAGGCCCAAATTGCCATTACTAACTAAAACAACAATGAAAATTTGTTTTGTCCCCGCAGGATTCGAACCCACAGTCCGGTGTTTAAAGCGCAGGCCCATACCACTAGGCTACAGAGGCAATCTACACACAGGTATACAGAAGGATTAAATATATAAAGATATAGCTCTCTTCCTATATTTTTTGCTGTAATTTATTGGATTTCTCTATTCAACACATATTAAAAAAAGTATTATTTGATAATGATAAATATATTTCAGTTATTTATTATTTTTATATATAAACTTCAGCATTTTTCAACAAATGTTTTCAACAATCATTTGAATAAAATCTTTTTGGAAAAGGTTAAGTCACATGAATTTATTACGTGCTTCAAATGTCTAAGAGGGTAATAGTGAATAGCGGATTAGAATGACTAGTCATGAATGCTAAACAGTCCGATAAGTACAAAGGGCAATTGAGTCAATACAATTTATTGCCATTATAGAGTTTGAAAAAATTCAACGTTTGGTTTGATTGGAAAGGCCTAAATAAATAAAGGTGAATTGTGGTTACTTCGAACTGCTTTTCAATTAACAACTTACTTTAAAAAAGCAACAATCACCACGCCATCTTATAAGCACCATAAATTTAACACCACAAGACTCAGTCTTTACAATTAATTCAGGTCTTTATTATGAAAAGAAATTATTTATCTTTTGAACAGTTTAAATACTAAACCCGCTATTCTACTTTGATTTTAAATAGAAAGTTTTGTATGTATGGATGTTTGTTACTCTTTTACGCCAAAATTACTACATTGATTTCAATTAAATTTTAAGGGTAAAACTGCGGGGCTAAGCTGGTTCAGGATAACTTATTTCACTGTTATCACATATAAAGCTATTATCTAGGAGAATTGAAACAGTAGTCATATTTTATTGCATGGCACTAAGCAACCTAAACACATATTTTTATTACCTTTTTACTTAACTAAAAATATAACACCTATTTTTTTATTACTACATTGAACAAACTTTTTAAAAATATTATAATCTAACATGTATGAAATATGTTAGTATATAGATTTACAAAAAGTTTGTTAAACATGATTCTCATCATTAAGAAAACTTTTACGCGGGGTAAACTATTGCATTATCTTAGTCGTTTTCTCAAGTCATTTCGTATTTACTTAAGGAACGTATTCCACCAAGGTGGTCCAATGCGAGTTGGTGGGTGGACCGATATTTTACATGCCAATCCCACGCGTCGATCATATATCTTTTCAGACAATTGGGTAATCGGCCAAAATCGTCTTAGCCAACCAGAAAACAACGATACCACAAAAAAAATGTTTCACGTGGGATTACTACCCATGACTTCCGGTTTAAAAATCAGGGGCCAATGCCGGCCACTCTATTTGTATTTCAGGCAATTTAATAAACGGATTTTTGCCCCAAACAACCAGATAACTACGCTAACACATAGATGTTTCCATGCCAATAATTCCATTTTGTTTAGTTCGTGTACGTTTATGTCTGTTCTGGTTCTGGGGTTTAAGACGGGACCAAACCAATTGCATGGAGGAGTGAGACAGGGGAATGTAATATCCCCGAAGCTGTTTACTAATTCATTTAACATTAGATATACCAGCTTTTTTTTCAAATGTAAATTTCCTAGTTAAAACAGTCAAAATGACTGGTTTGATTAATCAAGTGTTAAGGACGTCTTTAACTGGACGTGGCAAAAACATTAACGGTGAATACGTTTCACACCTCCGTTTCACTGACGATATCGTCGTATTAGCCGAGTCGTTTGAGGGCTGGCAGGAGATGTTGCATAGCTTTAATGAATCATCCCGACGTATCGGACTCTTGATGAACTTAGGCTAGACGAAAGTCATCTTCAACGTTCTCCTAAGTCCGGTCAATGTCGACGGTGTTACTCTAGAAGAGTTGTCCATGAATATGTCTACCTCGGGCACATATTGCAATTGTTGGGAAGACACTGCTTTGAGACAGAAGACGATAGGAGGATTTAGTTGGACTGGAGAGGGCATTAGGGAGCTACACCACATTCTTAAGTCACCGATACCGCAGAGTTTAAAGACAAAACTCTTTAATAAATGCTTACTCCCCGTCATGACCTACGAGGCAGAAACGTGGCCTCTGACTATCGGACTAGTTCACAAGTTTACCGTAGCTCAATGTGATCTGAAACGCGCTGTGCTTGGAGTCTCTCTATCGGATAAAAGTCGTAATGAATTCATCCCACAGAGAACATTACCAGAACAACAACAACAGAAAATTACCGAAATAGCTCAAAGGATTAGCTCGTTTAAGTGGCAGTGGGCCAGTCACGTGGTCCGAAGAACGGATGGCCGAAAGGCCCATAAGTTTCTAGAGTTGATGCCACGTTTAGGGAAACGGATATTCCCAATAAAAATATCTTTCTTTTTTTAAGAAAGTTAACAGTGCCAATATTCCGAAAGCTATGCAAATTTGGTCGTAGAATCTTCTAACCGATGTCACTAAACCGTATCAGCAAAGAAGTTTTGTATCGTTAGAATCATTGAATACTACAAAAGCAAACGCACTATGAAAATTATAACAAAAAAATATGACTGACTTAAAACAGCGGATAACTATTTTACGCAATATAAGCAGGTAACAAAGTGTTCACCGTTCGCGTTGCGATTTGACAATTGCGTCGCGTTTTCTGCCGTAAGTTTTCCGTCAGTACTTCAAACCATTTTTGTGAATTGGTGTGATTGATGCGACTTACGCATGCGGTTCTAGGCATTTGGAAAAGTACCAGTTTTTATAGATAAGTTTAAAATTAATGTTAGTCATTTTAAAATCACCAGCCTTTTTTTTATAACCGACGAATCAAGACCATCTTCTCTTGGAACTTTATGATTATCTGGACAAGGAATAAGTAATTCCACTTCGTCCTCATCAGTAGGTTGTAGAAAGAAAGATTCTGGTATCAGATTATTAGCGACATTTGTGCTTAATATTTCGTTAGTACTATCTATTTTTTGTAGAATTTGGCAGGCAGCGTTTTGACCTACTGTAAAAAAATATATGTTACGTTGATTCAAGTTATGAGTAGCATTGTAGATATCATCATGAAAAGCTAATAATTGTTAAGGTTCTGATTTTTTTGATAATAGATGGTAAATTTATTAATCCCCCGGAACTTTTTAGGATTTTTGTTGTTATTTACGAGCTCTTTACTTTCAAATTCCAATTTTTACATTCCAAGAAGTTTATTGCAAAAATTTCGGTATCGTATAAAATTAATGTTCAGTTGGTAATCATTTGGATTTTTACAATATTTCAAATGTAAAAGATCTCTATTATTCGTACAACGGTTAAGCTATAACAAATCAGAGATTTGAAGTACAGTGGCATAAATTACGGGGTGGTTTCGTTTACAGAGCACATCGTTACATAGTTGACATTGTTCTATAAACGCTATAAATTTAGCGGAAGTATTAATTTATTGTTATAAAATGAATTTGTAACAGTTCAATAACTTAAATTAAACAGTGAACAATATGCAATGAGTATGCTTTCATATTTTATCAGAACCGCATAGATCAACTAAATATAATAATGGTCTCAGACACATTTCACGTCTATGACAAGGAAATTCCTGTTCATTGTTTGCAGATAAAACGCAAATATTGCATTTCCATAGCAAACGACCCGTTTCTTTAGGTTAAACTCACAATGTGCCAACTGTCGTTGTTTGTGGTCGACTGTGCAAATTTGAATTGCAAAAAAATGTCATGAGATTGTTCTACAGGGAAACGATTGATAGCGTAAGCCTTTTTTGCCGTTTTCCAGCTTTTGTTTGGTGTACAAATCTATACCGTCAGTAATCAATTTCTTCTAACAATTTTACTTTTAGGCATAGACAGTTACATTACTGTAAAGAATAATAAATTGCTTTTTTTTGAGTACACTGGATCGGGGCCACCTGATGGAAAGTGGTCACCGACGCCCATAGACATTGGCTACCAGGTTTATAACGCGAGGACATGGATGTTAAGTCTCGTTTACCCAGTGATTACGCTTTATTTATTAACTGTATTATAAATTCTGTACTTTGTATTATAAATTCAGTCTTCAATAATTATGAAACTACTTTTTTTAAAAGAAATTTGACCTATCACAATGCACGCAATACTTACTAATTCAAACATTAATTTAAATAAAACATTCAAGTATTTCTCAATCAACCTTGTCTCATTATCAAACTAACCTTTTACCCAGTAAGTGCATCAAAATTTACTGATTTAAAATGATTAAGTCGTACTTCCAAACTTAATTGTTATAAGCCTATTAACTAATATGTCCTGTATATACTTCTTTATAATCTTGAAAACTAACACATGTTCATGGTTTTAATCTGCTCAACTTTAATTTTATTTAATTATTTAGTGAATTTCATATAACCAAAAAGTTACAAACCTTGTCTCTTACAGCAACAAATTTACCGTCGGCAAGCCTATAAATGTATAATTAACAGTCTTCATAAAACAACTTTTAACGCAAGTAAACAAGCTAAAATTTGAGTATCTTCACAGTAATCAGTAATAAAATAGTACTTTTTGAGGTAAACGTGAATAGGACTAAGACAAAAGATATTATTACAGATACACTTTGGGTATTCGAAACCTCTACTACTCTCAAGTTTTCAATTATGTTTATTGTTATATTTTCGTAAAGACTTATTGACTTAAAGGTGTTATTTATATAACAGGAATCATTGATGGTATCAGCGTTACTCGCAAGTTAACAAACATTTTATGAGAGAACTGAATTCAAAAACATAAAAACCTACAGCTCTGGCATGTTATAACCCAATTACCGTATCCCAATTCCTACACAATATTTTTGCCTTTGAAAAAAACGAGCGTGCTGCGAGAGGAGAGGAGGTGAAATTCAGCCAGACTTTCGATAGTAAATATTTTTTTTATAACGCTCTGTTATGTATTAATACCATAAGATTGAGGCCATAGAAATTTTATATTCATGAAAACATTTCACTGATACATAATTAACGAATTATTCGTGAAGTGGTAATCGACTCAATTTTCCAATAAAGTTAAATATAATATATATATTTTTTGTTCATATTGCTTTTATTTTTTGTATTAACAGTTTTTAAAATAATCAGTACGGCCATTGTACCGAAAGCAACAAAGTTATACCACAAAATAACAAACCATATAAGCCAATTAGAAGACAATACAACGTAGATTATAAAATAATAATAAAGTAGTTAATTACATAAAATATAAATAAAATGTATCTAGAAAGTGGTGTCACTTCGATAAATGAGTGTTTGCTATTTATTTTACTTTATATTATGCTAAAATCGTATAAGTAATATACCATTTGTCATTTAAGGAATCAAATAATAAAAGACTTTGTTATTAAACGGTTAAAAAAGGCAATAAAACTCTTCAATAAAACTATTGCTAAAAAGGGCATTTAAATATGGGAGTGGTAAACATCTTTTTAAATAAAGGTTAATTGAATTTTTTTTTAAACATAAGAGATTACTGTGCTTTTTTTCTCTAGTGATAATACTAAAAAAAGTTAAATGTAAAATCGGATATATGTAAGTTATATATCGTCATTTTTAACCAAAACCTTGCTATGTGTCATTTATTGATTTTTTTTACCATAACATCATGATCCATGAAAAATATTAAACGACAAACACTTAAAAAATATGCCACGGCACCTAAAAAAACCTGTTATGTGCCATATCGCCACATAGCATATTTTATTTGACCACGAGCATAGTACCTTGTGTGCCGGTACTCTAAAATCTGCTAACCATGTTTAGACTTCTCATCATAGGTTATTTAAACAAAATTCAATAACGACAAAGCGTTGATGTGGATTAGTCTTTGTTTTTAACACTTTTGTGTTACAATATGAATATAGAAGAGACTAAACAGTTGTTATTGTTTATTTAATTTTACCCGTCTACAATTAAAATGCATCTACGTTTTCAGTTGAGCCAAAAGAGTAGACTGTGTTATTTTGTAAACTTTGCAATAAAAACAAGCAAGAAAAATATTGATTTAGTTCTCAATTCTGAGAACAACTTTTACCAAATTAAAATAAGAAAGAATTATGTCTTCCTCGCAAGGAATCAACGGACCTAAACAAAGATCTCATAAAGTACAATGAAATTGATCAACCGCGAAAACACTAGCAAAAACACCTTTTGCCATCACATCAAGAAATTTGTCACTAGAGCAAAATTATTCTTCTCCTACTCCTACAGACACCAAAGATCAAATGTCATTTGTGGCCATAGTAGTGATTCATCAAATGAATCTCGAATCGTCAAGGAATACCGGGGTCCCAAGCACTTCTTAAAAACCACAACTAGGAAAAACTACAACTAAGCCCTCCGATTTTTTAAGGAAACCATACATAGGCCTTAAAAAAAATAAAATAAAACCCTGCGCTATACTTCACATACATAAAACAAAACGATATATAATAAATCGTTGTAATCATACTGCAATTCAACAAAAATCTAAACATAGCTTTATGTGTGGATTAGTATCAGAAGAAGAGCGGTCTATGTCCCATTACAAATTTTAGAACATGAAAACATAAAGTTAAAAAAAAAGACTAAGTATCTGATGGAATTTACTTCAGAAAACCAAATGCCAGTATTGGTTCTCGACAGTATAAACCTTTCAATGACTGAACCTAGGCACAATATAGTGCCTACCATGAATACAAGTTTGCAAGGTATGGTATCACAGTGGTTGAATTTACTTCTTAAAGTGCTAAGTCATTATCAACGTGCATCGTCAGCGTTTTTCGTTAAGTCAATTTTTGTATCGTATCTGCATGCAGTTTATGAAACTTGGTGTAAAGAAAATTATAAAAAAAGAAGTTTTTATTAACTTATTATATACATTATACTTATAATTAACTTTTTAAATGTTCTTAGAAAAAATAACATTTCTATACTCAAACTGAGAAAGAATCACTGTAATATCTGTTCTAACTTCCAGTGAAAAATGTATCACAAGACCTCTATTAAAATCATGTTCAAAAAAGATAGCTCGTGATGCTAAAAATATGGCAATAGAAAACTTGAAGACTAGCCCAGATTATATAACGTTTGATGTTGTAAAAAGGACCCCTTCCTTTTTATTATCAAAATATACTTGCCATTGCAATGTATTACTAACAAAAATTACAGTACAACAAAAGTTTATAATTCTTGTACCTCAGATGTAACTACTTACTCTCGGCGACAAGGACTGCCTTTGGTGAAGCAGACGGAAGAGTTACATTGAACGAATTTACAAGCTTTATAATTGATTAACTTAGAACTAAATGCAGAGCTTATAAACACGTTACTAAATTTACTGATGGCTTTATTTACCAGAACAGATATAAGGCAAGCAAATCTACTTCGCTTAATCTAAGAGAAGTTGTTGTCACTCCATGACCGAGCTAATGCTCAGTCATGGAGTGCACATAAATCTCAGTTTTATTACATCATCAGCCTGTTTTAGTCCACTGCTGGACATAGGCTCCCCTAATACACCCCATTAGGGTTTGGACTCGTATCCACCACGCTGGTCCAATGCGGGTTGTGGGTGGACCGACTTTTACATGCCTGCAGTTTTATATAATATATGAAAATATCTATGTATGCCCGTCAGCATTATTAAACAAACAAATAATCAACAAGCCAAGCCATACAAGCCTAGAGTTTCAGAGACATTTGCAATGATTTTAAGAAGGATAAAAGGAAAAGTAATCCCATAGTAATTTGTTAAGGAGCACCTAAGAATACATCTGGTGATGTCGACTTTATAACCCTTTATCCATTATATTATAATTTTTTTTCGCAACGCATACAGGTTCTACAAGAGTTATCTGAACCTTCGCATGTATGATGGTCCTCTGAAAATAATTAAAACCAAATTCAAGCAACTGAAAGAATTGCCACCATTTACAGATATTGACTATTATTACCTTTAATTAAAATCCCTTTAAAAAAATAATACCTACAGTTTTTTCCTGGAATTACATGTTTTGAATACACTAAGTTTACGTGTTATGTCTTGATCTTTCATAAATAATGCTTTTAAATATAAAACTAAACCTTCCTTTGTTAATAAGGTTTGACAACGATGATTATAGATATATAAACTAAAAATAATAAAGGTAAACGTTAACGCTGTCGTCAAGGCAACGCTAACGTTTACCAACGTATAGGTTCAAAATAAAATGCAAAACATGTTAAATAACAAAGATTTATTATCTAACCTGTATATTTTAACAATAAAATTTAAATAATTCATAAGTCCGGAAACAAATAACTCCGACAATTCCAATTTTATCACGACGAATTTCGAATATTCAAAATATTTCAAATCTTCAAAGAAATATTATAAACATTTGTCTTATAGTATTTGATTCAATATTACTTTATATCAATTGTAACAGGTATTTCATAAAGAGCGTTGGATGGAAATTTCAAGTATTAATGACTTGATTTACTGTGATTAACGCCATGAAAACCATTTAGCCTGTACATATAAGTCATCATCATCATCATCAGTCTGTGTTAGTGCACTATTGGACATAGGCCTCCTCTAATGAACGCCTTCTCCATTTAGGGGGTTTTTGACTGTATCCCACCAGGCTGGTCCAATGCGGTTTGGTGAGTGACTCACAGATTACATTACATTTTAGTATTTATTACATATTAAGAAACTGATTTTGGTATATTCATGGACATACTTACGTTACTTAGCCAATTGTATTTAGCTTTTGATACACTTGCCTACACAGATCAGAAATAAACTATCATTTTAATGTGTTTGCAATTATAAAATTGGGTACGAAGTTATAAATTAATAAACATGATCAAACTACAAAAATGTTGCCCTAATCATAGCTCGAAAGTTCTTGCACTACATAGTTAAATATTTGAAAATTTTATACTTAAGATTTTTTTATCTTGTGCTCTACTCTATACTCTATTATGCAGATAGTTTGATTAAGGATATTCTCAATTTGTTTTATTATAAGAACTGTATTTTTTCGTAAAACCTAAACAATTTTCACGCAGATTAGCTAACGTTACTTTGAACATGAATATAGTGAAGATTAGGTCTTATTTAAAAAGCAAATATAACTATGATTACAATTTTCCACTTTAATTAACTGTACCATATATGACATAATTGTGTTAATTTGCTTATTAAAATAAATACGTTATGCCGATTTTTTTTTTATAATTAGGAACGCTGTATTAAGAAGTAATTTTCGATTCTAATAACTGTGTCATACCTTTTATTATGGCTTATCAACTGATCGTTGACCAATTTCGTGGATATACTTGTTAATAATTTATGGCCTACAATTATTAAACATATCACCGCAGTTCTACTTTTCTCTCACACACACATATTACTTTTTTTATTTTTTATCTTGCTTATACACTTAATAAGATGATAGGAGCCAAATAAATTGAAATAATACATTTTAATGGTCATCTGTAAATTATATGAATTACACAGCTTGACGACGCGACACCGCAATGCCGATAGCTCGATTATGCACTCCATTAAATACCAAACCGAATGGTAGAAAATACGATGCTGCAGTTAATAATGATCGTGTGAATGCATTGCAAATATATTAGGTTAACGCTAACTTGAATTGAAGATTTCATTTGAACACGTACGTCCTTATATATTTTGTCTATTTTTTTTTTTTCTATTTTCTAACAAAACTATTTAAATTAAAATCCACATGAAAAACTAGAAACAAATTAGCAACAACAAATAACCTAGTGCAAATTTTCATGTTTAATATACAATATGTCCAGTCATATTTTAGCGTTGTAATTGAATCTATTAAAAAATGTATCAAGTCAATGGCAGGCTAAATATTTGTAAAAATTGAAAAATATAAGAAGGTATTTTTTCATTTACACACTTTCATAATAAAACAAGGAAAGTCTAAGAACCAATTTAAATGTATATTTTAATGCGTCCTTAAATAACCCTATATTTTTGTTTAAGACGTTATCAAATTACAGGAAAACGTTCCAAAGGATCCTTTGAAGTATATAGAAATAAATTGATGAAAAAGGGGCTACTGCGAGTAAAGATATTGAAAGGTTGGGATCTGGAAGAAAACTTATTTACATTGATTGTATTTTTATTTTGTACAAACAGAAAAAGCAAAAACACCAAAAAGATTAAAAAATAAAGTTCAGTTTATATTATTTCATAAAGTGTACTTTACATGTAATGTTGTTAATCTTAAATTTGAATAAAATTTCTAAAAAAATTATTAATAATAGGTAGATGAAAAAAAAATATGTTTGACTTTTTTTTTCATCAGATATAATTTCAAGCAACGTTTTATTATTTTAGCACCTTTAGTTGTCATTTGATACATCACACATCATCAGCCTTTGTTAGTCCACTGCTGGACATAGGCCTCCCCTAATACACCCCTATCCATCAGGGGGTTTGGACCGTAACCCACCACGCTGGTCCAATGCGGGTTGGTGGGTGGACTGACTTTTTACATGCCCATCCGACGCATGGATCATCTTACTTTTCAGACAATTGGGTGATCGGCCCAAATTGTCCTAACCAACTAGGAAACAACAAGGAAAATTTGTTGAGTCCCCGCAGGATTCGAACCCACGACCTCCGGTTTCTAAAGCACACGCCCATACCACTAGGCTACGGAGGCAGTTTGATACTATAGTCAAAATTATAATCAAATACATTTATGCAATGTTCTTGCATTCACCAACATCATTAGTAGCCCGAGTTTATCCTCTGAACATTTAGGGAGTTATTGGACCGTATTCCACGCTAGTCCAATGCAGGTTGGTAAGTGAATGAAGGTAGTTGACAGTAAAGTGCCAAAGATGGTTTTGACAACCGGGACCGACTTTTTACATGCCCGTTCGACGGGTGGATCATCATACTTTTCGGACTATTCGGCTTAACCAACCAGGAAACAAAGATAACGCAAAGTTGTATCCCCGTGGGATTTGAACCCACGATCTTTGGTTTTACAAAGCAAAGGCCAATACGGTTAGACCACAAAGGCGATTCTTGCATTACGCTAATTTAATGTAGGTTGGTTCGGGAAAAGCAGCGGAACCTGAAAATAACCGGCGTAGGATAATCTTTTTTCAATTAATTTTATAAATAAGAAGATATATTTTATCCGTTTTAATTAGCCTTAAACGACTACCTTACTATCAAGGTGTGATATTATATAATAATAAGAACAGCAATGTTATTCTATTACACACGGATATTCCATAACAACAATTTTAATTTACTAATAGATAATAGTTTGACTTTTTTTTATTTTTTTGTTAGTTATTTGTTATTGTTATCAACGCGACATATCCTTAAAGTTCGTCTTAAATTCAGAAATTAAGCAAAAATTATGTTTAAAAATAGAGTATATATTAGCTGTTTTATTATTCATCAGCCAAAATTTTAAACATTCATGACTACAATATACTTATACTACCCTTTACCGAATTTTTATTTCTGCGCAATATTTAGAATTTCTTTAGCAATAGAATGCAGTCACTAAATTTTAATATAGATATAGATTATATGTTATAATTACGATCTGCGATCTTCTGAAAATAATTGTTCCATTTTAATGTAAAACAACGCGGGTATTATATAAAGTAGATTATATAACAATCTAAACATCATAGTTAACAATAAATTTTACGTTAATAATTATGAAGTATAACCAAAGATAGTTTAATATCAGTATTTGACATTTTGATTCCCTTTTGTGAGACATAAAGTGTTTTAAATATCACAATAAATCAGTTATCGTACTTACACTTGAGTCTAAAGCTACTTAGAGTTTTTACACAAAATCTCGAAACACGCATTGAAATAATTTTTTTTTTAGGAATACAAAATTTTTTATCTATTGCAAAACCAGTTTATTCGGATTTATTTTGACAATAAAAGGCACCGTGTACATTTATGTAAATTCAAACAAATTATTTATCGTACTGTTTGATTGTTATGCAAAAATCCAAATTATGCGTTCGGTAGATTTTACTGCCGAATCGAGTGCCATTGAATAAATTATTTTTGTTATTTATTCAAATTGAAAGGGTTTATTATCAAAAATATCATCTTCTGTAATATAATTGTATTCAAGAATATTATTATGATTGTTCATAATATAAGACTTAAAACAACTTTTAAAGCCTCTTTAATTATAGATGTTTAGTCTATACAGTTACAGGATAAAAAAAAAGTAAGAGAACATTGTCGAGCAAAAAAATATAAAACATTTACATTGCAAGGGAAACATGTTTTACGAAATAATTTATTAATGTGACTTAAATATGCGATTAGAATAGCAAAAAATGTAATAGATGCTAAATTGGCCAGGTATTTTTCAATATGGCAAATACTTTTAAAAACCCTGTCGGAAATTTTAAATTCGGGGAGGGGGATCCCCCCCCCCCTTAACTTTTTTGTGACGAAGAAGTTTAAAACATGCACTTTCTTTTTTAAAACTCTATTAACCTTTTTATTACACAACGCATTATATTCATTTATTAAAACTTAGAATACGAATATGATAGGCTTATTATGACTAAAAAGCTAGAATGCATAGAAAATAATTAACGCCTTTTTGACCTTTATTCCATGACAATATATACTATCTAGTGCTAGATACTGATGAGTATTGATAAACGCACTAGCTTCAACATTTGTCTCATTTTAGTAAATACTTTTATCATGGTGCCCAGTCACATTGTTTTACTTCTTCTTTATGCATTCATAAATAACTTATATGTAAACACAGATGATTTTGATTTACCATCATGTTCTTCGTCCCACTGGCTTTTATATTAATATGTTTATAATACAACTCAATGCAACCAGCTACTATACGGTTTACAAGTCATTTGATATGTAAACACTTTATTTCACCTTTTATAAACTTAACAAATTTCTATCGAATCGTATAATTACGCAAAAACAACACACTTAACGATAAATTACAATCATATTTTAATCAATAAGCTTTTTATATCACTCTGTGAAAATGTCTACTGAACTTAATGGGGATTCATATTTTGGCACAGTGCCATTTTATTTATTTACACGTGTGGTTATAATATGATGATTACAATAGAATGTTTTACCTTGCCTATTCCGCTTTATTAACAGTAGGAGCACACAAGTAAATTACCAATTTTTTACAAAAAGAGGCGGTAATTTGTATTATGAATTTGTAATTAATTTCTAATAGTTTTCACTATGTAAGCAATCATCATCATCATCATCAGCCTGCGATAGTCCTCTGCTGGACATAGACCTCACCTAATACACCCATATCCATTAGGGGGTTTTGGACCGTATCCCACCACGCTGGTCCAATGCGGGTTGGTGGGTGGACCGACTTTTTACATGCCCATCCGACGCATGGATCATCTTACTTTTCAGATCATTGGGTGATCGGCCCAAATTGCCCTAACCAACTAGGAAACAACAACGAAAATTTGTTAAGTCCCCGCAGGATTCGAACCCACGACCTCCAGTTTCTAAAGCACACGCCATTATCACTAGGCTACGAAGGCAGTGCATGTAGCATGTAAGCAATACGTACTTTAAAAAAAGATTTAGGTATAAAATGCCTTCCGTTCGTTTTTAGACTATTTGTGTCTCATATGTTTTATATATGCGATTTGCGTGAATTTGAAATTGTTGTCGTGTAACTGCCTCCATAGTCTAGTGGTAAGGGCATCTGCTCTAGAAACCGGAGGTCGTGGGTTGGAATCCTGCGGGGACTCAACAAATTTTCATTGTTGTTTCCTAGTTGGTAAGGACAATTTTAGGCCGATAACCCAATGGTCTGAAAAGTAAGATGATCCATGCGTCGGATGGGAGGGTATAAATTCCCGCAATGAACCAGCGTCCCCAAAAACTCGCTAATGGAGAAGGCAAACATTAGGAGAGGCCTATGTCCAGCTGGACTATCACAGATACAGGTTAATTTTTTAAACTTTATGCGCAAAATAAGTGTACACAGTGTCCTAATGCCTTAGTCATTATCTAACAGCCTACCTGGTTGTTACGAAAGTTCAACGTAAGTCAACTAGAAAATATTACATTAACATAATAATTGTTGGTCCCCCTTTATTTCACTTAATTCACACTTTGTTAAGAAAATCAGTATTGTATAACAATTACTTACAACTTAACCATAACATAGTATAACATTACTCATAAATAAGTCACAAAAATAATAAGTAATGAAATTGTGTAAATTAAACTTTTTCGCTGAACGTTGAAGATAGACAATCACTTTCTGTGTAAATTGGAGAATTTCGTTCCCACTTAGCGTCATAAACTCGTTCTACGTTATTGAAATATAATATTGAACAGGAAATGAATAATATGTTCGATTTTGTTTTGATTAAATTTATTTTATGTATTTATAATAAGGATACTAGGTTTTACTAAAGTGTTATATGGAAAAAACTTTATATTACTTAGAATATTGTGTTTTTATTTATTTTGTACTTTCTTAATTTGTGTAGTAAATCTCCATTAAGTAATTTTAAAATTCATCTCAATGTTTTAAAAGTTCAACACAACATCTGATAATAAATATTCAAGATTTATTTTTTATTTACTTAGAATTAACCTAAAAGATTACGTAACTATTATGACACAATTAAACTGTGAAATAAATAAAGTTATGCTACTACTCACGCATAAATGTTGAGACGCTTCATGAATCTGCGTTAATTTAAAAACAAAACATATTTTAGTTTGCTGTTATTATATTTTTCTTAAACCTCAAATAAAGTTTTAAGAACCAAAATCACACTCAATGTTATACTTCACAATATTTTTTTACTTATTGCTCAACATTTTATTTTTTTCAATAATACAAAGTTGTTTTTATATATCTTATTACAGATAATAAGATATATAAATTACATAAAGGTCTCTATCTCAAAAAAATCAGAAGCAGACTCTAGTTGGATCTCTTCTGTTTTTTTTTTTCAAATATAAGTGTAAAATGTCATCACGGGGTTTGGATTAAATGATTCCTTTAAAGGTATCAGAGAAAAAAAACTGATACGTGATTTTTGCTATAGCAGTAAAAATCACGTGGCAGTATTTTAACATTTTAGATATTTGATATGATTTAAGGTATTATTTTATTCAAATGTCGTTTTTGACACACATTATGTACATAGAATAAAGTTTTTTAATTAATTTATTTTTACAAGAACTTACACCTAAATAATCTTTGATTAAGCCCCATAGTATTTTAAACAATATTTACATTGTGCTCTCGGGCTTTAATAGCTCACAACACTGTGATGAAATAAAGAAAACAATACGGCGTCGATAACGCTGTATTGTTTTATTTATTAAATGTCTTCAACTTCTTATAGCAATATTTAATATGAATATACCAGACTAAGGATTCGCAAAAATGTTTCATACGCAGTAATCGCGAAGATTATATATGCTGATAATTCGTACTTTTTATCGGAAATCCTGGAAGGTCTGCAACTTCTTTTCTCTGATTTTTACCAAGCATGATGCAAATTCAGCTAAAGAATCGGTGTCAGAAAGATAAATATTATGTACATAGACACATACGGTTTAGAGTCACTGACCATATAAGTTGCAGAGAGACCATGGTGAAATCAGTAGTCGACGTAATCAAGGTATCACAGCAGCAGCGTTCGGAAAGCTCAGTACTCAAGAGTTTTCTGTTCTCATTATCCAAAACACACAAAGATATCAGTGTATATGGCAATTGTACTGCCAAATATTTTGTACTCATACAAGACCTGGTACACATTTGTAATCACAAAATTCGTGCAAAATATTTGTGAAAAATTTTGAAATTATAACATAAATTTAAAAAAATTTTAATTTTTACTATTTAAATAAATTTACTTTTTTTTAAAAATTAAAAAATAAAAAATTTGATTCCCAGTGTATGGGGACCTTTTACTAAATTGAAGGTTAATCTTTGCCTCTAGTATTTGTATTACTTAAGCGTACTACAAATGTTATTTCTGTGTTGGTTGAATAGATACTGCCCTAGGCTTGGCAATTCCGCCCTTGCAACAGTCAGTGTGGAGCCGACTGGGATTTATGCGCACCCAACCTTTAAATAGCCAGCATGCAAGCAAAAACAGCAAACAAATGGCAGCACTGGCCAAAAATGCGCATCATTTCTAAAGTCGCTAGATCTCCTTGATCTAGATGAATTTAATCTACAAGCAGATGCAATCGCCGCCACCGCCGGCGACGCTATGGCTAGGTTCTCACTTCTTGTGAAATACAAAACTTAATGCACAATAGATTGCGACACCCAAGCAGTAGTCAAAACTCTACACTGAGAAATGTGGGTCAACACACACAATCATGACATCGGCCTCTTTCTGCCAGCGCCAACGTTTTAAGAATTGAAAAAAATTTGATAGAGCCTTCAAGGTAAATATCGTTAAGAAAGGTCTGAATGAACCAGTGTCGTCCCACCTGGCGCCCTTGATTCAGCATGCTAACGGGAACCAGAAAGTGACCAAGCGGTCCCATCTGGGGGTCCTTGGTCAGATAAACTTCCGTGAACGCACCTGTGGCAAATGCCCCCACAAACCGGTATATTCAATGATTTACTCCACAGGGCACGAGATCCAGTCAAAAAAAAGAATAGGATATTCCTTTAAATGTTTTTATTGAAATTAAATGTATTCTAAGCACAATATTTTTTTTGTTCGCTGAAGACATGAATAAGACAGTTAGTATTTTACTTGTATCTATTTATTCATCATCACGCAATAGTTTGTTTAAAAAAATTCTAATATGGTGTGAAAGAGCGTTTCCTAAAGTCTTAGGATATGTGCTGTAAATATTTATTCAGCAGTCAATAATGCTGTTAATACTTATTTGTTGATGTGTTAAATTAAATATTCTGTAGAGTATTATTTTAGTCTATGATATTTTTTTTATCAATTAAATTGCTTCTTGATTTATCGTCCGTATTTTAAATATCTGATTCGTTGCAAACCTACACTATACTTAAATACAGCGCTTTAATTACACCTAAATTTTTAGAATTATTTTGTTAATGTTAGGTTTATTTGTATCGATTAGTTATCACATATATATTTTATTTACGGTTAAGGTTGTCATCGAATGCCTTTCAATATTTGATTATATACAGTCACTTTTAATACTGCAAAATAAACAAACTTTTCAAATTGAAACGTGACTCTTAAAAATATGATGAGTTGACTACGGTAAGAAAAGTGAAAATTTCATATTTCTAAAATTAAACGAATAACTAAATTACATATAATTCTCAGAAGTAAAAATCCTTTGTAACATTTATAAAAAAGTCAACGATTAAAATATAAAAATAAAAAGGAAAACCTATTTATCATTTACTTTTTTTAATTTGGAGCTTTGGCGTTGTTTTGTATCTCCTCGATAAGTTTTAAAATATTTCTTTATATTACTTAATTAATAAGATAATAACGGAGTTTTAAGAAGACAGATTTTCTCCTATTTGTCAAATTAAATTAGCAAATAACTTTCATTTAAAATCTAACCTGCTAACAGGGTTTAATTGAAATCTAGGACAATCCCCTTTGAGAGCCGTTTTTAATTAGCGTGGAATGTTTGTATACCCATGTACGATATCAGTATGTAAATAACTTTTATTTCCCTTTCGTCCTGTAGAGAAGATATAATTTATTATGATTGAAAGACTTCTTTTTATTTTTAACAATAGATTTAAATTATACTAAAGCTTACTATACTAAAGCTGGCTTTTATATAGTTGATTGGAATAAAACAATGCGTGATTGTAAACAATAAGTGTACAATTTAGGTAACACACAAATCAAAAATAATTTTATGACTTCTGTAATTAAAAAAACAACTCTGAATCTCAATATCCAATAGCACATTTTATTAATTACATTTACACTGGTATAAAAGTGAAGTGCTACTCGCTCTCGCCCTTAATTGAAGTCTCTCTCAATACTTATAGCTGGTATTCTACTAGTTGCATAATTTGTAGTTAGACTGTTTTATGAAATTATAATATTTGTGTATAAATTTACTTTTCATTTATTCTAACATTGTTACTACGGATAAATTTAAAGCGATGTTCATAACTTTTTAAGAACTCGAATTATGCTTCCGACCAACCGATTCTCATGACTTAAAGACTTCAAACTTTGAGTTAAACTAGATTCTTAAGTCCCATACAAATTTTATAATTATATATTATTTTATATGTGAATACTTATAGTATTAAAAACATTTTTTTTAATATATCTTGTCAACCAACGTGGCGTAGTGGTACTAGGTTGGTGGATCTAAATACTCGAGAGATTAACTTTATGACGGCGTTATTCTTTGATTGAATTTGATTATATATGATATATGTGTAATATTGTCCTTTAGATTCGGTACTTTGTGTCTATAGAAAAAGTACAGTATGCATACAATAACATAGTCTCATTACAGTCTAGGTGGCAGTCTGGGAGCAGTATGCGACTGGACCCAGAACCGAGAAGGTAAACCTACGCTCGGAGCTCGATGTAGTAGTCATCCAGTGGAATATCTTAACTTACCCGTGGTTGGATATGTATGTACCTTGTAAGCGATCACTAAAAATTTATTAATATGCAATCTTAAACATACCACGTGATATTATTGTCGAGTTTAAAAGTTATTTTTATGTACGCTTCAACTACTACTAAGATAGCCTAGAAACCTTTTAATTTTTATAAATGAATAAATGTTTTATTTATTTTTTAAACTAAAAATAAGGCACGCATCAACATCATCAGCCTGTGTTAGTCCACTGATAGACATATGCCTACTCTTATGCACGCCTTCCCTATATAGCGACATTTAGACCGTAACCCACCACGGTCCGATACGAGTTGGTGGGTGTACCGACTTTTTACATGCCCATCCGACGCATGGATCATGATGGACAATTGAGTGATCGGCTCAACTTGTCCTAACCAATCAGAAAACAGCGATAACACAAAGTCGTTTCCCCGCGGGATTCCCTTTTCCCCTTTGCCCTTGTTTTATTAAGCTCCGGTTAATAAAACCAGGGCATATACCGCAAGAGGTGGTTTGGTAAGGAACTAATATTGAAATAAAGGATAATGGGATCTTTGAAAAAACTCCATGAATAATATAAAACAGTATTATTATCTAACGATGGCACTGTCTGTTGACTGCACAAATATATTGTAAGCAATTCCAATAATACCTTCCATTAGTTTAACCGTGTTTTATTTTTATCCGCGCTACGTTGTTTTTCATCACCAGTCAATCTGAACATCGTACAGGTTTACGTCCCTACGAGCTCGGCAAGTGATGAAGTTATGGAGGATTTCTACAACACATTAGAGGCCACTGTCGCTAAAATTCCCAACAGAGAAGCATTGCTAATACTATGTGATTTTAATGCCAAAATAGGGAAGGATGCACACCAGCTTAATCACTCTGCATGTAGATTTGGCCTGGGAGTCAGGAATGAAAAGGAGAGCGACTGTTCAGTTGCTTGCAGACAACGACTTTATAATTGCAAATATTCGTTTTTGAACAACACCGAGGAGACTATGGACTGAGGTTCACCAGATGGTAAGCACCGGAACCAGATTGACTACATTCTAATTAAGTCTCTGAAGACCTGCATCCGGGCGCATACCTACCTGGAGCAGACTGTGGATCAGACCATCAACTCTTGATAGCCAAGATGAAGCTGAACTGAAGAGCGCTAGGAATCCTGAAACACTGAAGGTTATAGTAACGGACAACTCCAAGTTTTAGTTCCAAAGAAAAGTTGGAATCGGAGATGCAGATAGCCCGGTGGAAACGGCAGACAGCCTCTGGAACCAAGGCAAGGTTTGATAGCAAACTCTGCTAAGACATCCAATCCGCCTACCAGAACACACGCTCACCAGCGCTGGTTGAGTGATGACACGTCAAAATTCGTTGTGGAAAGACGCAAGTTGAAAACGACAGGGACAAAAGTCCAAGACCTGAGCAGATCGTCAGCCCAAATTCAAGCAGGGTGTAGGCGGGGTCACAATGCCTACTTTAACAAAATATACGTAAAGGTTAAAATTCACTCACATAAGAATGAGTCCAGAGACATATACAAAAAAATCCGCTCTTCCAAATCCTTGGCTATAGAAGATAGTGACGGCAGAGTGCACTGCGAGATAGAACGCATATCACGTTTGACCGTTTGAAGGAATATTGTCAATCTTTTTACTAGACAGGAGGTCTGAGGATTTTTCTCAATTGTGTCCAAAATGATTCCGAGTTAGAGCCTGACATACTTGAATCAGAAGTCAGAGCGGCCATCAACCATCTGAAAAATGGAAAGGCTACAGGAAAAGATGAGATCCCGATAGAAAGCATAAAAGCTCTGGGTGAAATTGTTGTATTCATATTTCTCAGATTTTGTAACAAGATATGGAAAACGGGTATCTGGCCTAAAGAATGGACTCACACTGTATTTGTTCCACTACATACAAGTGCAAAGTCGGATCCTAAAATTCTTGGGGCATGTTAGTCGGCGTGGGAACGACACCATAGAACGTCTTGTTGTCTCGTCGTTGTTCAAGGGAAAGTAGAAGGCACAAGGCCACGGGAAAGATATCCCATGAGATGGACAGACCAAGTTAAAGCAGCGGTAGGCGCTCCCGTACATGAATATGCCCAACTAACAATAAGGAGACAAAACTGGCGGGACGTTGTGGAGCGGGTATGTCTTCTGCCATTGGCCGGGGCATGATAACACACCACTCTGCAAAGGTGTAGGACAAGAAGAAGAAGACGTTGTTTTCTTAACTGTAAAAGGTAAAAAGGAAGATAGCATTACCATAAACAAGTGAAATTTTAACAACAAAATATGACCGTCTTATAACACCGTTATTTGCATAGAATGATATTTATTATTGCAATAATTTTTAATGTGAACTTAAACTGTATTATCTTAAATAAGCTTAGAGTGTGCCTGATTGCAATTTTTAAAAATGATTACATTAAAATGCTTATTATGTGCGTTATTTATAAAACATAGATATATGCTATAGCAGACTTTATTGTAGACCAACTCAAATAGTACAATTATGTAAAACATACTTTATGTCTATTTTTTATGGATTTGGCAGGGTTGTAATGTTTTGTACTTATCACAAAATTGTTAAAAAAATGAGAAGAACTATCATTTAAAAATAAACGGAATCGGAGCTCTAGAAGCGGAGCAACGAGGTAACATTAATAAAATATAAAAAAAAAAACGCTCCGAATTGAGTTCCCTCCTTTTGGGAAGTCGGTCAAAAATATCATTTGCAAAAGTAATTAAGAAAAGTAAGATTTTTATTATGCCTCTATATTTTACATAATTAAATCATTACTTCGGCACTTCGATAGATCGGCACGTCCAATAATCCGGTATCTTTTACCACCATCCTTTACTACCAGTGCTGTATTAAAAAATTTAAACCGAACACAATTTATACCGTAATTTATTTTTTACGCTTTTTTAGCGCACATATTTTTACTCTAATTATCAAGCGGGTAAAATTTTAGGCTACGAAGATCGAAATAAGCATCACACTACAACATAATTTTATTTTCTTTACATGCTCAAACTCTGTTAACTATTCCGAATGGAGTTAGAGTATATTATCGAATTCCTTTTTTTAAATACCCTAAGTGTCATAAAAGGTTTTAAAAACATTAAAGGACATAACAAATTTAAAATGTATTGACCAAATGTACATTATTTATTTAATGTGAAATTTAGTGGTTCCCACTCCCAATTACAAATTCTCATTTTTCTATCTATTTTAGAAAATAATTTTTAATGTATTACAAAAATATGAGGTTTCATGCTTTCATTGATTTTGGGACAGACTAGTCAAAAAAATATTTTGTAGAACTATGTTCGTCATCTTGAAGGATAAGTTGACAAATTGTAAATTTTAAATATATAATTGAAGATTGAATAAAATAATTAAAAGCAATACAGCGAAGGGACAAATAGTTATTGTCTTCAAAGACTGCAATATCGTCTGTGTACGTAAAATAATTTAATTGCAATTAATTATTTCTTTTATTTAAGCGATTATTATACATAACAAAACCCCTTATTAACGGATTATATGTCTGTATATCAATGTTTTGGAATTCAGAAATATTGAGATACGCAATATACCAACTTAGTCTGCCCGTGATCATGGATGATGGAAAGAATCCGAAACTTCGGGAATAAATATGTATAACTAACGCGAAAATTCCGTAAATTAGTGGATTTGATATTTTAATTGTAAATTCTAAGATAATTATTATTAGTAATAAACTGCATTTCTTATCTACACAAAGCGAAATATGAATGGTATAAATTGAAGCATTGTTTGTAAAGGATTTATACAGTATTTATTTTACAAGATTTGTAAGCGCCATAGTTCATTTTGATGTTACATATTTTAACTCCAAAGTAGTTTCTGTAAATTAATTGTACGCAATATACTTTTTATTCAAGTACTTTTAAATGCATTTATTTGCAAAGGGCCATATTAATTGCCATCGTTTAAGTTATTCTGAGAACCAAATAACCCGTCTGAGTCTGTAAGACGTCTCTCTATATATTATCTCTAAAACTTAGTGAAGTAGTATAAATACTCAAAAAAATATCAACTATTTTTGTACACGTGTAGTGTACATATGTTTATGAAAAATCAAACAGTGTAAAAGTTCGCTTAATACATTGACACTTATAGTCTGTAGACAATATATTAAAACGATACAAATGTATTAATTTAAAAGTATAAATCTATTATCGACATTAGGATATCATGAAGACGCAAATTTAAGTTAAATTGTGAACGAATGAAGACAAATAGCAGGCCCCGATTAAAATTTACGGCCTTTTAATAGAGCTTTTAAGCGGCAATCGCATTTCTAGAGTAAAATTTATGCTTGGCACTGCTCACATTGTTTTTAAGTTCTATAATGATCATTTACCTGATAATCACATTAATGACAGACTACCTGAAGTGATGTGCATCTGTATATAGTATAAAACAAAGTCACTTTCGCTGCCTGTCGTGCCTTATGTACACTTAAATCTTTCAACCTACACGACGATTTAAAGGCAGTTCTTAATAGTTAGAATAATTAAAAAGAAAGGTTATAAGTATAATACATGCAGAATATTGAAAAGAAATTTAATAACTGTAAAAAATTATAGGTTTCAAATGTGTAGACGGAAATAAACATAATTTTTGCTCTTACATTGCAAACGATGGATGACCAAAAAATTCATTTAAACCCTAAAGAAATCAAAAAATGTATCATACATACGTTTTTAAACGCTTAAGGATAACCCATGATAATTATTTTTACTATTTAATTTTACAGAAGAAATTGGCTTATGTACGAATTGATCTTAAGTGATATAGCATTAATCCTTATCCAATCAAGTACCTTAAATAATTAATCTAAAATAGTTCAAATAAATATCGATATTGCCGAAGATATTACAGGTATGAGAATTGCACCCGTCGAGGAGATGCTGGGGTGGGTCGGTGATTTTAATAACTTCGGTATCTTCATTCTGTTCTTTGAGTCTCCTACCTAAATTTATTAAATTTGATTCAATGTCAGTAATAATAAATTAGTATCGGATTTACACAGTCTGTAGCGTTTACTAAAATGTAGTTACGTAAGCACAGACGAGTTCACTGTATTTGTGACCAATAAAATAAAATTTAATTTGTGTCGCTGCAAGGGTGTCAGTTTGATTCCAAATACGGGAAAGATTTTCTGTAAAAACATAATTTGTATTTATTTACAAGAGATTTATTTTCAGTCCATGTATCAGTCATGTTGTTTCCAAAGAACAAGCTTTGTTAAGTTTGGCTCCATGACATTGTGTTATATGTCCAAAAATATTATATTATAAAATAGTTTCAATGTAATGAAACAATAGGAAAATTAATTTTAAATAATTACGTTCTGAACAATTAAAACCTTCTGGAAATATTTAAATTTTGCTTCGTTTTTTGTTTTGTTAAATATGTTTTAATAATATTTTCTGATTTCTAAAAGATTTTTACTTCTGAACTTAAGGTTCCGTAATTACACTGGTAATACTTAAATAAAGAATCTGTTCTTAAAAGGACACCTCAATCTTTAAATGAAATCAATAGAAAAAATTCTTTTATATTTTTGTTTAAAAAAACATTAAGTTTGACAATGTTCGTTTGATGCGTTAATCTAAATAATACATATTATCGTTAAATATAATAACAGGTGTGTAATAGTTTTTAAAATCTTTCTTTATTTCTAGTTTATATGTATATGAATATTCGCGATAGAATAAGCACCACGATGATATTAACTGAACCACTGCTTTCTAATTTAAACGTGTCGACCTTAACTTTCAATCTTTCACTCGTTGACGAAATACTTTTGGTTTTCCTTTGATGTTCTTTAGACTTAATTTGATGAACAAAATTTTTAATTGTGAAAAAAGGAATTTTTCTTTGCTTAGGAAATCAATTAATTTTGCAACCTGACATTCAGTGGTTTTATACGATTGAAACTATCAAATTGATCTATTACGTGTATGTGTAATGCACTTATTCATGTCCTATATTGAATTGAATTCTGACAAAAAAATCGTCATCTAGCAAATGTTCCGAAATTAAGCCATATATAAAATACTTGAATACATTGAAATGTCTGAAACGTAGAAATTTGTAAAAAAATTAAACGATAAAAATCTAAGTCTTTGATTAAATTATTTGATAGAATTTAACATTCAAAAATTAATTTACATTATTGCATTATTAACCAATGTTGTCGTCTTTCCTGTTATCTTTTTTATTTTAATATAAACTGTCAGATCAAAATGCTTCAATAATAGATTGCGTCACTCTGAAATTAAAAAGCGAAATATGCCTTTAACAGTAACAATTAAATTTTGTGGTTTTGCGAGTTTTATTTTTTGCACGCGTTTAACGACTATGCCTAAAAATCGTTGAGGTCTATAAATGCAATCTTAAGCTCACAAAACGGAAATTTCGTTGCTCGTAAATTCGCTGTGGCAGAACAGTTAAAACCTAAGTAATATAGAATTCAGATATAAGGAGCTTTAAGAAATAAAACGGTTCATGGTTCAGTCATATAATGAAAATTATAGCATTATTTAAATTTATTAAATTTTTTTTTTACGCTAATTTGCGAAAAATTTACATCATTTAATATTTTTTACTATTTCAATTTTCAACGGCTTGTATTTTCGACCGACTTCTAAAAAAATAAATGAGTATACATAGTAAAACAGTGTTGTTTAAACATTGTCTTTCAAAATCGTATATCGATCATTATGATTTCGTTTTAAAGGGCCTTTATTCAATTACAGCTTTGAAGAGGAATATGTTACTCGGTGTTTCGTAAATAGAAAAACTATCAATTAATCAGGTCTTGGTTCAAATCAGTAGATATTTATTAGTCTCTATATGGATTTAGAGGAATAAATAATTAAAGACTGACAATAGTGACTATCTTGGTATCAAATCAGTCACTGACATATTTTTACGTCTCAATATGGATTACTGAGCAGTTTTAAAAGTGTAAGTTTAATCTTCTAAATTAACTTCTAATGGTAAACTTTTAGAATAAGAACACTAACAATATTTTTTTCAAATATTAATTTAACGCTAAGTTTAAGTTGAAATATTGTCTTCTACATTAACTTCGTATTGGTAAAACTTAATAGAACACGATAGCTTAGTCAAACCGTATTCTTCATACTTAAAGTAAGTATATTGTCTTCTACATTAACTCGCTTTGGAAGACTTTGAACTTCCTTGAACTTCTTTGTTTTGACAAATTCCCAAGTAGGACTCAATTTGGCGTATGTTTCCATAGATGTTCCTTGTTTTCACTCCTAGAGCTCTGATTTTGTTATTTTCTTTAATGATAGATATTAGCTTTCCATTGATCCGTTTTTTCAATAATTTTGTGATGAGTATCTTAATAGATATTTAAGAAATAAAATAAATGACGGCTACAACAATCACAACCTGGTGCGATTAAATTACTGACGCCTTCAAAAAGATAAAAGATTGAATTAAAGAAGGTTTACATAATTGTACTGCTTGAATTGGTCTAGAATAAAGTCTTCGATGGAATATATCTGTTTTAGGGATAACGCACATTAAGCATTTTCATTTAAGTAAACATTTTTAAAAATTGCAATAGGGCACATTCAAATCTTATTAAAGACAATACAGTTTAAGTTCTAATTGAAGTTATTGCATAAAAAAAAAATGCATTTTATGTATGTAAAACGAGTCACAGACAAAATTTTGATGAAATGAATACCTTAAAAGTTACCTTAATATTCAAATTGGATAAAGCAAAGCTACTTTTTAAAAGTTTTTGTACCATTTTTTGTATATTTATAAATTTCCTTAATTTTAGATTACCTAAACTAAGCTAGCAACAAGTAAAGTATTAACCAAAAAACATGGTAGACTTTATACAGTATATAACCAATTTGCACAATATAAGAGGGTAACAACGTGCCCTCTGCAAATAACTACCTCGCATTTTTTGCCCTATGTATTTTAAATCTCTTATATCTTTTAAGGTATTCGTTAAACTGAAATATCATACAATGCAGATTTATCTAAATTTACACTAAATCAACTTATAAAAGCATTAAATATGCCTTATTTTCACAATGTTTACTTTTACTATTTAAATGGTTATTGAGGGTTATTCTTGAGACACATAAACGCGTTCGCGGACATTATTAAAGACTATTTTAAGAAATACATTTCGTCTACCCAATTTTAAGGCTATCTATAACGGTTTTGGCAGCGTTTGCAATTTAATCGTGCGAGGTTGTGATTTTTAGTACTATATTTTTTTTTCTCAAGTATGTATGTACTTATCACAAAATTATAAACGAAAATACGAAAAAGAAGAGATACGTAATAAAATATCATTTTATTTTGGGAAGTCGATCAAAAAGATCAATGGAAAATGGAGAAAATTACACATTCGAAGTCGCTTAACATAAGTGAATATATTTTGTCAACGGAAAATAATGCTAGCAGGCCTGTAAAAGTCTAAAACTAAATATTACTCGTAGTAAGGCTCGTTTAATGTATATTTGCTTATCCAAAAATTTAATTCAGATGTTTATACATTGACTGACATATATTTTTTAATGTCAGTACATTTATAACATTATTGATCTTCTATTTCTACAATTTAAAAGGAACTTCATAGATCTCATATATTTTTTATATTAAAAAACCCATGATGTGCTTTTTACAGCAGTTTTGGTCATAAGATTATATAGTATTAGAAGTAATAAAGTCCTTGATTAAAGTAAGGAAGCTGATACTTAAAATTAATTATTTTTCTAACAATATTTGATAGAAAACTTTTACTTTTCATCCATTTTTTTTACCTAATTTGCCAGTAACATTAAATATATTAGTGCAAGATATCGTTGCCCAAGCTCACTACCGTGAGATATATTGCCGTCTATATCTCTGTTAGGCATCCAATTTATTATTGTTGCAAGCGTATTAGGACCCTGTACGGCAATAAAAGCTACCTAGGCATCAATTTGTAGTTACTCTCCTCGTTTAGTGAATTTTAAAGCTGGTGATTATAATTTTCACTTCATACATGTTTAATAACGAACAGCTATTCAAGGTCATATACTTTTCTAAGTTGTGATAGAATTTTTTAAGTCAGTTTAGTAGTTACGGAGCCTATTCCAAACAAACAAACAAATATTTCTTATATATAACATAAATATAGATTAGAAATCTGCTTATAGAAAAATTTAATATAATGCAAGAAATAAGCTAAAAGGACGAAAAAAGCTCTTAATGGAATTCGACTAAGACTTAAACTTAGGAGTCAATGAAAATTAAAGCAAAGACTTTTCTTGCAGCAATAACCTTAACTTTTCGTACTTTCACGAACACATTTTGAAGTAAGTAAGAACTTAAGGAAACTTGCACTTTGGACATTCAAATTCTGTTCAACAAATTCGCGGACAAAATTCTTAAATTCTATATTTTAAGGAAAATCCTAGTTACCAAACGTATTAAAATGAAAACATAAAACAGAAGTTCTAAGAAACTGATATGAAAATGAAAAACTCAAATAATTTAGGAAGATAAGAGAGCTGTTTGATAATTTTTTAAGAGTTCTTATTTTTGTACCGACTATTAAGTGAGTGATAAAAAACTCTATTTTGGATTCCCAAAGAGTCAATCAACGTACTTTCTGTATATTTTATTTCCGATGTTTTAGACTCTTTCTAGCATCCATGATTATGGGCAGGCTAAGATGGGATGTGTCTATATTTCAATGTGTTTGAAATAACAGTCGGTTGTTATTAGAAAGAATTCAAGACATGGAGAATAAAGCAAAGTTTAAAATATAGCAGAAAAAGAACATATTAATATTTTACAAAGGTGTAACATATAGCATTGTAAGGCCAATTACACGTAGGCAGTTTTATACTGTGGCCAAAATTATACGCAATCGAAACAACTATTGCCTTTCTCCTGAATTCCACACCTGGTCTTCAATGTAGGTGTAATGTGCTTACGTGACTGGTATTGGTCGTAACGCAGCGGTATCTCTAACACTTAAGCCTTTCTGCACCACTCAGTAATAAAATATCGTAAATATAGTGGCTACTATTTGTAACGTTTCTTTTAATTGAATTTATGTTAATGCCGTTTTTAGTTTTATGTATGAAACTAATGTTATTGTAGGCAAAACTAAATATATTGTTAAAAATGCATGTTAAGGAGTACTTGATACAGGTTAAGGTAGCGCCATCTAAAATCACTTCTTCTTGGGGCTCGCCCTGGGTTGGACACTATCCTAAAAAGAACTAAAAACCGTAGATATCTCAGTTAGATCACTGAGATAACTACGGTTTTAAGGTAACAAGGCCTAAATGCCTGTTGCCTGTCTACTTACACAGCGAGCTAGGACTGGTAATGGTACCTTACACCGTCTTTGGATAGATAACCTGACATACAAAGGCTACTAAAGCTAAATAACCTCCAATGCGGAGATTTGACATTGAGTACCTAGTGATTTTTTTGACACTTATTCTAAAATTTTGATTTACTTGATGTTGTTAAGTCGTATTTTATCATATAATTTTCGAGTTCGACCAATTTTAATCTTAGTGTAGGCTAATAGAAACATCGTTCTAATGCACAAAACATGTACCGGTCTCCTCAACTTTAGTGCCCATTTAGATTGACCAAACATTACTCAAAGCTTAAATGGTTTGAAAGGTTAATTAAAGGCCGAAGTGATGAATAAACTCAAAGTCAAAGCTATGTGCAGTTTGAGCCATTAATTTGTAAATCACGATCCATTGCAATATCATATTTATTTCTTTCTATTCATCATCATCATCATCAGCGTGAAATAGTCCACTGCTGGACATAGGCCTCCCCTAACACACCCCTATCCATTAGCGGGTTCTGGTCCATATCCCACGACGCTGGTCCAATGCGGGTTGGTTGGTGGACCGACTTTTTACATGCGCATCCGAAGCATGGATCGTCTTACTTTACAGACAATTAGGTGATCGGCCCAAATTGCCCTAACCAACTAGGAAACAACAATGAAAATTAGTTGAATCCCCGCAGGATTCGAACCCACGATCTCTGGTTTGAAAGCACACTGCCATACCACTAAGCTACGGAGGCAGTTTCTATTAAATACAATTATAACAAATGGTAATATTAGGAGATTTATTTAAGTTCCAAATAAAAATTAAGACAAGTCAGTTTCTGATCTGATCAGTGATTGGCAGTACTTAGGGTGATTACTGTCACTCTTTTTTAAAAATATTAGTAACGGTATAGAACCTGAAGCAGCTGCCGTCACAAGGTACTCAAGTACTAGTGGATTTTGTATATATTGATATTTTTATACAGCATAAAAACTTAGCTTCACTTATAATAATCCCTTGATTACATATAATATTACATATTTAGTTATGTTTAACGTTAGCGGGGTCACATTTCCGGTAACATTTGTTGCGTTCATTAAAGACTCAGATAAAAAAGAAAGCTTTTTATTTTTGTATATGAAGCTATATGTAGATACGTATATGTCATACGCGCAGGCCACCCACGGCTCTGTCACTCTTATTATTGGAAAAAAAATTTCTGGGTTAAAAAGAAGAGTCCGTACGAGACATCTGATGGCTGTTGTTGGGGTCACGTGAGCCATTTCAATGTTTTTAAGTATAAGAGACGCATATCTAAATAAGTTATGCATACAAAGAGTTAACATTGTTTCTCTTGACATTGATGTTTAATATAAAGGGAAACAAGGCGATTAGGAAGAAAGTTTAATCATTTCGTTTCTATTCTAATCAAAAGCTACTATATGGAATGCAAATAATGTTAAGTTGTGATAAGTTGTTGCGCATCTTACGTGTAGGTTTTAATATTTTGTCATTGCAGTGGTTTTGGGTTGAAAATAGTTAAAAATTTTAATTTACTAAAATTAGTCAGTTTACGGTTTCGGTAGTGTTTGCAATTTAATCGCACAATGTTGTGATTTTTGACAACCAAGTTTCTTATTTTCTTAAATATCTATTAAACTACAAATTTAGACCTATAAATTAAAAAAATAACAGACAAAATCGGAACACTAGAATTTAGCAATGAGGTTACATATATGTATAAAAACCATACGCTACGAATTGAGTACCTCCTTTCGGGAAGTCGGTTGAAAATAAGTGCCACACAACAGCTAATACCTATCATTAAATAAAGAATGCTTAAAATCAGAGCACTACCTCATGCTGATGAAAACATTTTTTGGACTTTTAAGGTTCATAATTGTTTCTTTTGTTTACGCGAATACTGTACATTATTAAATAAAATGACTTTTTACGGATTTTATCGCGTTTATTTTACTTATTTAAACAACGTTGGAAAGCTGGAAAGTGTTCAAAACGTCGAGAATTTAAATATGTGAAATAAACGCGATAAAATCCGTAAAAGTAATTTTAGTTAATAATTTTAAGGTTCAGAAAAACGCTAGTAATTTTTTTCTATTCATAAAAAATTATCTTTTCGTAAATAATGTTTAATTACAATAAACAATTTATCAGTAAATTACTTTAATTTTACTAATGTATACATGTTTTTGTATAAAACCGAACTTAATACACACTGAGCTCAGAATAATTAACTAATTCCAACCGAAATGAAAATTTCTTAGTATAGTGTATTGCGCTCACACTTCTGAATCTCGTGGAAATTTGAAATCTAAATGAATCTTCAAAATTTTTCTTAGATTATGAATATACCCAGGTCATTGATCGAGTGGTATTAAATATTTATTTAATTGATGCGAAACCAATTTATTGATTAATTAAAATAATTAAAAATTTTTATACATTGTTTTAAACTGTTTTTAAAATGTATTAATATTAACGCATATAACATTACAGTAAGTTTAAACAATGTGTTGCATTATATATCGAAATAAATACTAATGTACAAAAAGTTTCACTTAACAGTATATATAAACATTGAATTATCTATTGATCTTTTGATAACATTACAAATCAAACTTCTGATTATACTCATAAGCAACATCTGAATTCATTGTAACAAGATGGCGCTGAACTCCAGTTATATGATATATCAGTACTCTGAGTCATAATTTATTCATTATTGTGTTCTTGTAAATCTATATCTAATATCTATATTTGATTGATATTACTATTTGATATAGTAAAATTGTCTATATTTCATGCTCAATAATTGAGTTAACTATCGTATTATTTTTGATAATTAAATATTTATTTAATATAATTAACACAATATTATAATTATTAATAATATATTTAATAAATACTATTATTGGTTTTTAATATTCACAAATAAAAAAATTAATAAAGTTTGTGATAAAAATTAAAATTAATATCAAATTATAATATTAATTTTTAATATTTCATAAATTAATAAATAATAAATATTATAAAAATAACTAAATAAATTTAATGAAAACTTTTGATAAAATGATAACTGAGTTCCGTTCAGACATTACGGGAAGATACTAGAAAGTGGACATCATTTATTAAAATACAATTCGAATAATAAGACAATTTGTAAACTTAATGTAGAAAATAAATATTTATTTATTTAATTTTCAAATTTAAACTGAACTTTGTTGATTATCCTTTCCAATCCTTCTATTATTTTATTTAATTAATTAATTGCATCAATTAAAACTATTTTTAATGTGCCAAAAGTATAACTTCTCCTATAAGTATTATTAACGTATCTCTCTCTCCCCAACTAGTATTCCAATTTGAGGTGGGTTCAGCTTTCTTCATACATTTCCTCCACTTTGCCCTATCTTCGACATCCTTCTATGAAACTTCACATTCTACCTTATCTTGGTTACAAAAACTCTCCATCATATTTTGATTCTACCTCTTAGCCTTCGATCGGGGATGGAAAGCTAGCACTGCAGCTTTTCATTTATTATACTTTGATAGAAAAAGAATTTAAGAACTTCCGTTGCATGGACGAAGTATTTTTTATGCTGAAGTTTTTCTGCCATAATTTTTAAATTCAATGCAAATTTGTAATTAAGCAACTAAGAAGTTCTAGAAGTGGTTCACATTACTTGCTTTAAAGACCAAAATGTAAAATATATTCAGTTTTGTTTTACGTCGAAGATTTATCTAATTATGTTTTCTAAATAGTAAATTACTTCAATTACATTTAGGTTTCGTAGTGTTTGACTTAATTCAAATGTTGTGATTTTTGACAACCAAGTTTTTTCTAGAATCTATTAACTAGAATTAGACCTATAAATTAAAAATAAGACAAAATCGGAACACTTAGAATTTAGCATGAGGATACCATACGTGTAGTAAAAACCTACACACGAATTGAGTACCTCTTTCACAGTTCGGTTGAAATATAGTGCCACACACAGCCATACCTATCATTAAGTAAAGAATGCTTAAAATCAGAGCACTCCTCATACTGATGAAAATATTTTTTGACTTTTAAGGTTTATAATTATTTCTTTTGTTTAGGCGAATACTGTACATTATTAAATAATTTTTTTTTTATCGCGTTCATTTTATATATTTAAATTCCCGACGTTGGAAAGCTGGAAAGTGTTCAAAAGGTCGAGAATTTAAATATGTAAAATAAACTCGATAAAATCCGTAAGAAGTCATTTTAGTTAATAATTTTAAGGTTCAGACAAAAACTAGTAAATTTTTTTTTCTATTTAGTTACAATAAACAATTTATCAGTAAATTACTTTAATTTCACTAATGTATACATTTATCTGTATAATAACCCGAACTTAATACCACCCTAAGCTCAGAATAATTAACTAATTCCAACCGAAATGAAAATTTCTTAGTATAGTGGATTGCACTCACACTTCTGAATCTCGTGGGAAATTTGAAAGCTATATGAATCTTTAAAATTTTTCTTAGATTAAGAATATACCCAGGTCATTGATCGGAGTGGTATTAAATATTTATTTTAATTGATGCGAAACCAATTTATTGATTAATTAAAGTAATTAAAAATTTTTATTCATTGTTTTTTAAACTGTTTTTAAAAATGTATTAATATTAACGCCATATAACATTACAGTAAGTCTAAAAGCAATGTGTTGCATTATATATGAGAAATAAATACTAATGTAAAAAAAGTTGCACTTAACATTATATATAAACATTTCTTTAAACTATTCAAAATAATGTAAAGACATAGGTAGTAGGAAAAATAAACTTGAATAAACGAGTTTAATTTGCATTGTTTTTGTACTTTTTTCTTTATAAAACCACAAAAAGATAAAGAGATGTATATTTCATCAATCTTTCAAAAATAACGATTAAAGACAGTCTGACGATGGCCTACGAGGCGAGCTGTATGACCTGCCCAACCCCACTTTAATTTTTACAGTGGTGCAAAGCATCTGTTACAGTTGTCTTATATCTTTGAATCTTCCTTATGTTTAGAATATCTCTCGCCATACTTTATTGGCAAGTGATTGTTGTTTATAGGTACGCTATTTTAGTTATGTTTATGTAACAACTCTATTATATTAATTTAGCTATTTAAATAACGTATAAAAAAAAAATAAGAAAATATTTTCATTGAGGTTAATATATTATACTTCATTTAGACAAAGTGGTAACTTGAATAATAGCTAGAACTAACAGTTCAAAAAGAAAAAATTTATAATCACAATTTTACAAACATAATTTTTATAGTATCATCAAGAGAATGTCAATTTAAAAAATGTTAAACTGGTGACTTTCATCTTTAGGTTGAAATATAACGATTAGTTTAACTTTATTTGAAAGAATATATAAATAAAGACTTGGATTTTGTTATTTAAAACTTTTTGATTACTCTAACTATGCTTCTTTAGACTTGTTCGAAACTTTTTTGCATCTGAATTAGAGTTCATCTTGCATATACTAAAATTTATTTGTTTAGCCTACTGATTTCATTAAATGAAGCTTAAATATAAACCGAAGTTCTTTTAATACAATTTAGTTTAGAAAAAAAAAAATCTATGAACTGTACAGCGTTGCTAGTAAAATCATGTTAATTAAACTATTATTTATTAAATTTAATCAAACACAATTTAAATAGTTATCTTGACAATTACTTTTGAAATTAATAACTGTATAATTAAACTTTATAACTGCTATTTCTTACATAATCTATAGTTGAATTATAATTCGCTACTTTTGAAACTGCTGAGCAGGTTTACTTGCCATTTTTATTAATCTTTGACTAACAGTTAATTTATTGCTTTTGAAACTTGTAAATATAGCTAATCTCTTTTATTTGTTATCATTTGTAAATGTCTTAATCTACTAAAGGTCATCTATATACATATATAGATTCGGGGCATACACCAATTGATTTATCAGATTCTACCAGCAAACTCTGTCCTAAGCTGATCGAATTTTATCCGTACTGGGTTAGTAGGAAAGAGATTAGAACCGATACGTGCATCTCTAAGAATAATTCGTTTCTGTTTTCTATAACCAGCTTATTCTATCGGATCTATCTATCTGACCCTAGTGACTTTGCCTCGGGTTAAACCCTTTTTCTACTGGCATTTGTTACCGTAATAAGGCTTCAGACAGTCGTCTATCTACTCAAGATGTACCATTCTATATGACATTCTTTTAATCTATTCGTCTTATAAGTTTCCTTGCTTGCATGCTTTTTATTTGATGTAGATTACAACTTGTGTGCAATATTGCTATTGTCTACTTGTTAAGATTTAGCCCATGTTATATATTATTTTACTTATAATTTAAAATATGACATGCCACATCTATCTAAAACAATCAATCAAATAAAGCTCTTTCTCTCCTTATCTGTTCAGTTTCATTGTACGGTATTAAATAACTAATTTAAATAGAACCCATACGGGAATTTGGAGCAGATGTGCCCCAACGGCGGGAATCATTCTTAGAAAATTATTATTACTTTGAGTTTCAATTTTCGTACTCTTAGTGCAATGTCTTAACGTCAATCTTATTTGAAAATGTTATTGTTCCGTTATTCTTACAATAATCATATGTGCGTTTGCTGATTTTATTTTTGACTTGACGTTCTAGTCGTGATAAAAGCCCTCTTGAGCCAGCATTTTCAAAGCACTCGCATAAGGTTGTTATTTTCATTCAAAAGTTTATTTAAAACTACTATTCATCCGGAGAAAAGTAAAGAGGAGACATAAAAAATATACCATTTTGAAAAGCTGAGGAGGTTAATAAGAGGTACTCTGTATGGAGTTTTACCTCAACGCACTTCACTATCATGAACAATCTATATGAACCGAATTATTAAAAGTATTTTTAAATTTTGTTATTAGTTATTTAAAAAAACGGTGTTAAGCAAATTCATTATTAATCCGTATGAAATTTTATGATTTATGATTACAGTAAACATATTTAACCCTTAACCACCTACCTGCGGTCTCAGAGACCGCAACGATTTTCAAATTCTAATATTTCCGCGTGTGGTGGCGTGCGTCAAAACGCGTTCATGTACCTTTCTACAGACCACTGAGTGTCGCGCTAGCTCGGCGATGTGTACGTGTGCGCGTTTGGCCAGGGTGGTAAATTAAATTTGCCAGTGGTCTCCGTGACCGCACGTAGGTGATTGTGTGACTTTTGCTATAATTAGTTTGTTTACTGTTTTAGATTCAAAATGAGTAAAAATATGAAAATATTATAAGATGGCTTCAGCAAGAATTCCCAGAAGAGATGACCTTTCTGGCGAGGATCGCAGCGAAGTCGAACCTGATGTAACCGTTGATCAAAAACAGGCTGAAGAGGTGGATCTGAATCTGAAATTGAGGGTGACGACGATGAAAATAGCTGCCGGCACCAAACAGATATTGGAGTCGATTTACTGGATCAAAGGTGCTCAAACTATTCCACTTCTTGTCGGACGCGAAGATGGCGATGCCTTTGACGATATTTTAAAGATTGTTAGACATATCTTCTTCAAATGCTTATATTATAAGCTGTAGTAACCCAGCTCAGAAGACTGACAGTCGATTTAAATTCTTGAAAAAGTTAGATCAACATCTTACAAAATCGCACATGGAACGTCGTGAAAAAAATGACCGCATTCCGAGAAACATCAAGAACTCTATTCGCCGTATTTTGCAAATAAAGGAAGATTCATCAAGCACTTCTGTTGCCGAAAAACTTGAAGTTCGTAAAACATGCTCTACGTGTGATCCCAAAAAGAAACACAAAACGGCTTACCTATGTTTCGTGTGTAAAGTACCCATTTGTTTGGAGTGTTCGCAAAAAATGTGTTGTCACTGCCGCGAAAAAATGTGAAAGTTGAGGCTTTGCAATTTTGTTTATTTTGATATTTTTTGTTTAGTTTTTTTATTTGATTTTATTTTAAGTTTATTCAAATTATTAGAAATAAAAAAAGAGAAAAATTTAAGTATTTTAGAATAAAGATCTCATTTTCTTAGGATAGTTATTTTTTGGTACCATGTTCCTTCTTTCATAGATATTATTCCATTTTATAAAACTTTTATTACATTTGCTAATTTGTGACCTTCAATAAAGCAATTAAGTATAGACATGCATTTTATTTAACCAAACTTTAATATATTATCATAGATCCCAAAATAATCGCATAATTTATTAGCGGTCTCTGAGACGCACGCAGGTGTTAAAGGACAGAAATAGGTGCTAGGTGGTTAAGGGTTAATAAAAAAACATTTAAGAGATTTAATACGTGCCTGTATGTGTAGTTTTTTTAAATGGTAATAAAACACAAATGATTCCAAATCGAATCGAATCTTTAATTCAGTATCATCGCACTCTAATATATTGTGTATCAATAAAATATATTTTAAGAAGTAGAATATACCAGATAAATAGCAATCTTAACCTTTGCGACTTATTATATATACTCTAGGCAGATAAGATTAGGTCGGAATAGGCGACGTAAATAAGTAATTAGATTTATTAGATATTGTGTGTTACTAAATGTTCACATATGTAATTTTCATAGTATATATTTTTACAATATGCATCTAGTTTTTGCAGATTTTTATTTGCAATTAAATAAATAGTCAGAGAGATGAGTTTTTACAACACTTAAAGCCAAAATATACCGGTCAGATATTATCATATCAAACGCATACAATGCTTTAAAATATACCTTGATTTATTTTTATTTGCGTATGATATTCACATGTATAACAAATTCCAAAAATGTATTTACTCGGTAATAACTAAGGTAGTAAAAACTTCATCTTCATTGATAATACAATTTAACACGAAGATTTGTTCCGTGGTATAAACTGCAGTAAAAGATCTTGCCCGGGCGTAAGAAAAGGTCCTTTCTTCTCAATTTCTATTTGAGACGGTAATGGTGAGTTTGGGGTTGGTTTTAACTTGAAATTAAGTATGATTGATGATAGAGTACGTCGAAAGCTTTGTTCAGCGTATCGGCGACCTGAAATTCAAACAATATATAGATGGTATAGACAAAAATAACAAAAGTTCCTTCTATTTTTTTAACACTGCAGTAAAACAGTTTGACCACAACTTTCATTACGAACTAAAAATAATGTAGTAAAAAAGATATAATAGTCTATAATTTCTTCGAATAACTTTATGATACAAAAAGACAACAATAAAACAGTTTTTTAAGAACAAAGATTACCTATACAGTGTCTTGGTCCTTCGCCAAAAGGCATGTAAGAGAACGGCTTTATACTCTTTTCAGCTTGAGGCAAAAAACGATCTGGATCAAATTTATTTGGCTCAGGGAATAGGCCGGGGTCATAATGCATACCAATAGCATTAACATAAATCGGTGTTCCAGCAGTAATTGTTAGATTTTCGTCAATCACGTAGTCAGTCGATGCTATTCTGTCTAACCAACCCATTGGTGGATACTTTCTTAGGGCTTCTAAAATTTAAAACAAAATTTTGAGGAAAAAAGCCTAAACGGAAGTCATTAATTTTTTTGGAAATTTTTTAATCGTATTAATAAAAATTCCAAAGGTTTTATTTATTTAAAAAAATTGTCATATAATTCGTCAGGAAGAATTTTGAATAAGAAATATGCACATTATATAGGTACAAACCTTTTACAACGCAGTTTAGGTATGTTAATTCTGATAGTGATTTCATCTCAACGTCGGCGTTATCTTTCTTTTGCACATTGTGGATCAGTTCATCATATAATTTCTCCTATACAAAAAGAAAAAGTAAAATACAATATTCAATGTAATTAAATCAAAATTTCAAATGAAATTAACAAACTATAGTTTCAACTGAACGATGTTGTACCTGCAAATCTGGTAAGAACCCTAATTCATATATACAAAACGACAAAGCAGATCCAGTTGTGTCAAATCCACCTTGAAGAAAAACTGCTGCTTGTGACATCAACACGTCTTCTGACAGTTCTGAAATTTTAATAAACGGGACAGAATTGATAGAACTGTATTGTTTATCGTGTTTTCCATTTTTAATACAAATGAGTTCCCACTTTGGCAATAACAATAGCCATCAATACAACAGTTATTTAAATAGATTCCTTCACTTCTGGACACATATTTTAAAATTAATAATATAACATTGATGGTAGCATCTAATAAATAAAATCATAAGTTTTACAGCTATGTAGTCATTACAAAGTCTAAACACGTGCCATATTCTTTTTATCAGTAAAAAATGATGAAGATATCATGAGCACTAGACTAAGAAAAACGTCTTTAAAATAATAAGTTACCCAAGTAGATAAAATTATTTACAGTTCATCATTAGTCATCATCCGCATTTTTCATTTTTATTTCTTGTATACGGTACAACACGTCCTTTCCTTCTATTTGTTTAAATATTTAGAGTAATCTAGAATACGTTTGCTACCTTTCGGTGACTGTTACCCTTTTGGGAATTCATTAATATATTTTACAAAATGCGGCCTAATCTCCAGAATCTTGTTGGCCGGCCATCCGTTCTTCTGACTGTATGACGGCCCGCTGCCACTTCAACAATTGAAGGACAAATTCGTTACGAGTTGTATCCGACAAGGAAATTCCAAGCATGACGTGCTCCATAACCCGTTGAGCTACGGTAATCTTGTAGACCAATCCCACAGACTTTCAATATGATATATTTTTTAAATATAATATATTTTATATTTTTATGAAGTTACGAGACTAGCGGGATGCCTCAAAGTTAACAATAAGCTGTTGCTTTGTTCCTGTCTGATTTAACTTCTTTATCTTTTTTCATGTATAATTGACACATTAGTGGTAATCCACAACTCGGTTATTAATAAACAGGAAACCTACTTGTTTCAAAATATCTTAGTTTAAGTATTAATTATGCGTAAACTATACTTATTTAACTATTTCTTAAGCTACAAAAACATAAAAAAAACCTAAATCTATTAAATAAATACTACATCAAATCTTAAGTACCCTTACCTTCATTTTCGGTTTTGCTATCTTGTTTCATTTTAATCAAAGAGTCAAGAAGATCCTTGTTTCCTGTGATCTGAGCTTCGTACCCACCCCGATGAGCAACTATTGTCCGAAAAATTTGACGGAAGTAGTCCGTAGCGTGTTTAGGGAAAAATGAAAATCTATGAAGAAGAATAAATCAAATATTAAACAAATTTAAAATGTAATTTATGATATAATAATGAGGTAGTGTGTCCTTTTTTTACAGGGAGCCGCCTGGGGCGGTACTACCACAGTGTTCATTTTTTCCGCAGAGCGGTAGTGTGTAAGTACATCGTGTTTTAAGGGCTCCATAGCCAGCGTATTTACTGGGTAAACGAGATTTAACATCCTCCGTCTTGCAGTTGTCAGCGCGTTGGTGATACCTCTTTCAATGCCGATGTCCATGGGTGTAGGTAACCACTTTACTTGAGGTGGCCCAAATGCACATCTGCCTTTGTATGCAAATCAAAACAAATACTTATTTCTCTTACTTATACTAATACTTATCGCTTTTACACTTACAACAATAATCTGTTGTATCCAAGAAACATATGTAAATCTTGTCAATTGGCCAAGTCATTTGCGTAGAAATATAAAACTGATAAAAATCTATTATGAACTATAATTATAATCAATTGAACAACATTATTAATTGACTCTTGAACTCTAAGATAAAATAATTTTTTTCCATTTCTGTGTTAAATAGCAAAAATACAAAACTTTTCATTAATTAATAACAGCTTTTTAAAATTTTGACACAGTAGCAGTACGGTTAATCCATAATAGGCATGATGACAATTATTCAAAAATAGTCCAGAAATATATACTATTTACAATGAATGAGATATTTTTGCAGAAATTAAAAGTTTAGTAGAAAAAATGCACTTTTAAAATAATAATTTAAATTTCCCCCTAAAACCCTTGTTAGTGTCATATCGTCCGTTGTACCGTCACGTTTTTAAAATCAAAACGTAAACGTAATTTTGTTATTTTGTGTTATTAAATATGAATTCGAAATTGTGTATAGGTAGTATGGGGTCCAAGCGTGACGTCATGCACTCCGATTGGTGTCCAAGACATCATGGCGGATTGCCTTATTTTGTAGTTTTATTTTATAAAAACAAATATTAATCACACGTATAATAAAAAAAACAATGCATATTTAATATTACAAGCTTCAAGTTTTGATCAATAAATATAGTATTTTAGTAGTTTTAATTACTGTCATCATGCCTGTTATAACTATGTTCACATATAACATCTTAAAAATACTTAAAAATATAACAGCATGTTTTTGAAATATTTACCCATATTAATATTATAAATGTGAATGTAACTCTGTTCGTCTATCTGCCTGTCCGTATTTGCCCTCTAAACCATTTAACCGTTTTCTATGAAATTTGATACATACTAAAAATAGACTCCCAGAAAGGATATAAGCTATTCATTTTTGTTATGAAAGTGATTGAAAGGGTTTAAAAAGGGGATGAAATTCAATGTGGAAATTCGCCATTCCTGAGTCGAAGGCCATAAAAATTTTGCCTAATGATAGACAAATACAATTATAACAGCTCACGGACATTTCTACTACACCACTTGGACGAAGTCGCGGGTGACTGCCAATAATATTTATAAAAACATGAGAAGTTAATATGCATGAATAAATGTAATGATATAAGGTCAAGGCTACATATAAGGTCAATAAACACGTATACGAAATCAGTTAATGAAAACAAATATTAAGATACAAATATGTCAAAAAAACGCAAAAAAAACTAAAATAAACAAGCGAAAAACTCTTATTTTATTATAAATATTTTACCGCCGCCTTCACTTTATATATATGTAATATGCGTTTTTGTACAAGAAAACAGGAATTTAATTAAGAGTCAATGATTGTTACCCGCGAAACCACCCGAAAAGCTTATAATCAACGATATCCTAAGACTGAAAAAATACCATAGGCAGGCATAGCACAGCCATGAGCAATCGAATATATAATAAACTACCGCCACACCTCAAACTCTTATATCTTCGGTTAGATTAACCACCTCCGTGGCCTAGCCGTATTAGCCGTATAGCTTGCATTAGGGGAGGCCTAACACAGGCTGATGATGATGAGAATAAACGATTTAAAAAGTTTTGTAAATTTTTAAACGGTTTTCCATTTTGTTTGTGTATTTTTATACATGATTAAAATGTTAACTTATTAACTTTCCATGGTTTATGATATGAAACAAAAATGTTATTATATATTTTTTTTGTAAAAACCATTTTAACACCATGATTCAAATCATAAAATATTATTATTATAAATAATGTGTGTAGCCACGGTAATAAGTCATGTAACTGGCGGGTATACCTGAATATGTCAACCAGCTCGGGTAGAAAGAATATGCAAGACCAGTTCAAACCCCGTAACCAGTCGTACTTCATAAAATCTTTCGTGATAGCTCTAAGAGGCCCCTCTCCGGTGAGAGTTGTGTCACAAGTTATTCCAAATGCTGAAGTTCCAATTACGTCCGTTGTGTAATCAGTGAGAACCATCTAAAATGACCAAATATTACTTATTCAAGATTATTATTTAAGTTTTAGTCGTCGTCATCGTCATCGTCGTTTCAGCCTGTCAAAGCCTACTGTTGAGCATAGGCATCCCTATGTATCTAACTAATAGTTTTAGTATCTAACGTTAATTTATGAAAATAAATAACATTTTTAACATTTTCATATGTTTTTACTGTTTTAATTACATTCGATGATTTTTAAAACACTTTTAAACTATAAAAAATAAATATTATTTATTCGAATAATCTGTTTACCATACAGAAGAAATAAGAAAACTTGCCGTCTGACCATTTGCTTTACCTTTGTAAATCACATTAAATAAAGACATTTTAATTTTCACGTACCCTCACGTTAACCGATGCCTTCGAAGTCATTTCTTTTTCGATGCGCTGTATAAGTTCATTACTTTTGGTGGTAAAGAGATCGTGTGCCATTTTAAGTTTCGCCGCAGTGAATACCGAAGTTAGGCGTCTTCTTACTATTGACCATAGAGGATCCTGTTAAAGAAAATGAAAACTGGACACTCTTATATCAACAAGGGAAGTCTTAAACCATTAACTATTTTGCACAATATAAGCGGCTAACAACATGTTTACTGCACGAAATTGCACGTTAAATCTTTGATGTCTATTTAAGTATTCATTTAATAAAAATGTCGTGTATGATACGTTTTATGAACATGAACACTTAAGTATGAGTCCGCATTTCCAATTTAATCGTACGAGGTAGTGATTTTTGATAGTACTTTTTTTATATTTCATTAATATAAATTACACAACTTTCACAAAATTGTAAAAATACAATGAAACCACATGTCAGTTACGGACCTACCATTTAAAAGAAAAAATATCAAAATTAGAGTTGAGCAACCAAGTAGTATATAAATAAAAAAACATACGCTAAGATAAAACCATGAGCCGGTCTTAAAGTTCTCCTTAGAGTACCTACGTCTTTCTTTCGCATTCATTTTATGTACTTTACCTAAACAATCAATGTCTTATTCTTAAAATAAAAAGTGTAAATTAGAGAATATCTGGTCATGTAAATAAGGATGTAGTTGTAAACACCGGAATCTTGACATCATCATCAGCCTGTGATAGTCCACTGCTGACATAGGCCTCCCTTAATACACCCCTATCCATTAGGGGGCTTCGGACCGTATCCCACCACGCTGATCCAATGCGGGTTGGTGGGTGGACTTACATTTTTACATGCCCATCCGACGCATGGATCATCCTACTTATCAGACAATTGAGTGATCGGCCCAAATTGCCCTTTGTTGAGTCCCCGCAGGATTGTAACCCACGACCACCGGTTTCTAAGGCTCTCACCTATACCACTTGACAACGGAGGCAGTTTATTTTGACAAATTTATTTTAATTGAAGTTTAATTTAAAAACATAATTAAACTAAATTATATTAAATGTATGCTACTTAAATCGTGATATGGGGAGTTTGTAGATTTTTACCACCTGTCATAGTTAGTTACTAAATTATATTCGTAATCTACATAGATAGATACATATTATTGTTGTGAATTGCATGTTATATTTTAGATCAAAACGTAATCTTAATGACTACATAGCTCAATCATCGTAAATTTATACATACATTCACCGTGAAAAGATTCAGTCCACCAATTGGGTCACTTTTGCCGGAGCTCAGCAAACGGTCTTTGAACGAAGTAAAGTCTTTCACGAGGATCTTGCGGGCAATTTCTGAACTATTGATAACAAGCGCCGGCCGCCAGAATAACCATATACCAACATATGGAGAGTTGAAGCGGTCGTATATATCCCGCATCCATAGTCCCTATTTTAATGTATAATGAATAAAGTTAGCCGTTTTATGTTAAACTAACAACATATCTTTATATCATTTGAATTCAGTTTATTTCAGTTTATTTGCAACGAAAATATTAATTTCCAGAAACAGTTATCAAATTATACTTAATCATCACTACTGACTGAAACTAGTTATTAATAATATGAGTGTGTACTCCTAATAAACAAATCAAACATTTACAGTATTCTGTCGCTGCAGGAAAGTAAGGCTTCCCAAAACAGGGTGAGGTCGAGAATGAGGACACCTTTCTTAGCCCAATAATCTTTTACTGATGTCCAGTGTACGTATACATAAATTGCAGCGAAACAAAGTAGGCAGAATAGAATTGTCAGCATCTGCAGCAAATAATATAAAAATTAAATCTGCGATTCTCAGACTCATAAGAAGAAAAAGAACATTAAGAACTAGTACCTATTATTTAGTTTATAAATATATATTCTGTACTAATATTGTACAACTTAGACAAGGTCATGTTAACTCTAAATAGGAACAACACTGTTAATCAAAATAATTGCGCTTGTCGGACAAGATAATTGCATAATAGAGGAGCAAAAACTTGACTTATGATACATAAGTGCGCAATTTAATAAAACACGACTGGTTTTAAGCAAACGAATACCACTTTTTTTAAAGCTTTAAAAAAAGAAAGATAATAATTTCAGGTCCGCTTTTAATTCGATTGCTAAATATATTACTTAAAAATAACACAGCAAAAAATGTATGTCAGGTATTATATTAGATTTTTAATTATTGCATTTATTTAGGCGATTATTATACATATTAAATCCACTTTTTTTGCGGATTTTTTGCGTTAGTTCTTTATAATTATTTTCTATGTTTAGGACTTTTTCTGGGTCATTATCACAGGCAGATTAAGATGTCACATGGGTACTTTTTGTCAATAAATATTCAAAAGTAAGAAAATAGACGTGTCAAATTTTAAACAAAAATACCCTGATGGTTCTTCGAAACATTCAAATAATAAAGGCATACCCTATTTTAGATTTAGTGATAAAAATTATTTAGTAATAAATAACCAGGTCCAACGTTAATAAAGACACAAAAATAACCGTTTCATACACCTTAGTAAGATATTTTTACTAAAATAAAAAAAGTTATTAAAAAATGTATAAATTAACCAAATGGTGATTTTAAACAAAAATGAAAGTGTTCTTCTTATAAAAGGTAATTTTTTTAAATTTTTGAGGTATTTTTTTAACATTTTTTTTAGAACTGGTTAAATATTACATACAAATTGAATAAGATACTTAACTTTATATTGTTTGAAGATGAAATAACAACTAAACTAAAGAGCGTTAACGATGATCGCTTCTATATAACTGACTTTAAAAACAAGATTTAATTTCCGCGAAGCATAAGTATAGCACACATAGGCAACGCGATGACTCTTCCGCATTCAGAGGTTTTTCATTTATAAAATCGTAACTTAATTGCGAGAATAAAAAACTAACTTGTCGAATGAAGCTAGAGATATTTTGTGAGTGAAATTTTAGCTATATTAATTACAATTTGGCGTAAAAAAAATTATTAAGAGTTGTTTGAAAGATAAGTTATCTGATCTTAATCTATCTATATATATATAAAAAACAAGTGCTGCTCGTTTGTCTCACTAAAACTCAAGGACGGCTGAACTGAACTGGCTCACTTTGGTCTTGAATTATTTGTATAAGTCTAGGAAGGTTTAAGAAGTGAATAAATATTAAAATGTTTGGATATAAAAAATATATCTTTCTAGTTACGTGTTTGTTATCATAAGGCAAAAAATAAGTTTATATCTGATTATTAATTTATTATTGATAAACCTAAGTTTTGTCACGAATTTAATTTCAGAACGCAACTATATTATTTGACATTTGACACCCACCTAATATTTCGATCTATTCTTGATGTAGTACAAAATCTGCCGGGCTTGCTAGTTTTTTTTATAAAACTAGACAAATCGTTTACACTTAAGTTATCGGCTCTCGCTCATTAGCTTGTAGACCTATTCAACTTAAATTATAAGGTCAAGTATGTCATCTTACACTTTTAATCAGACACTTAGATTGGCCAATATTCAACTTATATCGGCAAAAGTAAAAAAAACACATTACCTCAATAAAACAATTTGAGAGAAAACTTAGCAGAGTGAATGCGTAATACATTGTATTAAATTTGCCAAGATTACCGTGTCTCATCAAATTAATTAAGTAAGATTTGATATAAAAAAATAATTTTCTAATCATATTATGTCTTCTGAGGACTTCAATTTTTCAACGCAATGACACCGCAAATATGTAATAATGCACTTTTAATCGCTTCGCATTGTATAAAAAGTAATCAACCTGTAGGTTCTATGGAGCGTCATTTTACTTGATACTATCTATGGATATGGTCATCCATTATCCACAGCATAAGACGCAACAGAACTGCTCACCGCTCTAAGACATGAGATATTACATCATATTTACCCAGTAATTAATGATTTGGGAATAATAGGCACCATGTTACTTCCCACACAAAAAAAAGAATTGCAATTAATGATACAAGATCGTTTATATTATGAAAATATGTTTTGTGCATATCTTGTTAAAATGTTTTATTTCACACTTCCTGTTTTTACTGCAGCCGAAGATCGATCTTAGCACCTCATTAATATCTTATTACTGTGTATAAAAAATAATACTGTATATGATAATCACATTTCGTAGTCATGTGATTCAGGATACTATTAAAAGATTTTTTATAAAAGGTATTTCTTATGCAATATACTCAAGTTATATGTGATTATTTTTGTTTATTGCCCAAGCTTCTTTTAAGGAAATAGTTTTAATGTAATGCTAAGTTAATCACAACGAAACTACCCGATGAAACTGAAAAAGTCATAAATTAATTAAAACAATGGACAGGGGTATAATAGGGGAGGACTATGTCCAGCAGTGGACTATCACTGGCCGATGATGATGAGGATGACCATTGAAATTGTTATTGTGGGTTATATGTATATGTATGTATATGCTTTTGTGGACTTTATAGTAGACTAATTCAAGAAGTATAATTATGCAAAAAATATGTTTAGCCTATCTTTTAATGTTGGGGCAGCGTTTGCACTGTAGTCGCTTGAGTTTGTGATTTTTGACGCTGTAGTTTTTTTTTATTTCTTAAGTATCTATTAAACTACTTATCACAAAAATATATAAAATATGGAACCAAATGACGGCTAATACTTATAATTAAAAAAAATACCTAACCGAAGCTCTAGGAGTGGAGCCACGAAGTAACATTTATAAACAAAAAGCATACGCTCCGAATTGAGTACTTCCTTCTTTTGAGAAGTCGGTCAAAAAAATTAAAAGTTTCCCACCATGCAGTATATAATAATAAATATGCCGATAAATAACAAATTATATTCTTAAATACAACTTAGTAACAAAAATCAAAATTACCTTCACTTTCTCAGTAACACAGCAAATGGTGGAAACTAAATTGCAAAATCGCGCTATATTAGAACCTCTCAAATACAAATATTGACTGGGGCCCCAAGTTGCAACGTTACGTTATCGCTTGTATAAAAAAATATCACTCAATTTTTTTGTATAGTTCGCGTTTTTTATTTTGAGTAATAATAATTATTGTTAATTTTATTACCCGTAGTTTCTCATTTTGGGCTACAGTATCCATGTACTTGGCTTATAGGTTTGCTATTGTATTTCGGTCTTCTTCTTCACTATCCTCTGTCTCCTGCAGCAACTGGGAGCGTATCTTTTGTGATGCCTCTAATTCTTTCAGTGTCGTTTTCTGTTGAGCCTCTTGATCGCGTGCAGAGATCTCGTAGGTCGTCATTTTAAGGGAATGATGTGTTTTAAGCAATATGCCAAGCTTTTGAGCACTGAGATAGCATTAGCTTAGTTTATTTGAGTTATTAAATACAGAACAAACTATATAAAGTGTTACATGACAGAAATGTGTCTGCGGCAAATGATTTGGCCTTAACTTACGCTATCAATGATTGTCAAGCAATGCACGACCAAACAAGCCAAGTGTGTGGAAAGACGATACTTACATTTGTATTAATGATTGTAATAATAAATATTAATGTCTACGTTTATTTTATAGTTTTGTACGTAACAAATGTAACGATACTATCTCAGATGAATTGAATAGCAGGATGTTTTAAAGTAGTGCACTTGTATAGGTTATGCTTAAGTTTATTTTCTAAAAACATTTTATTAGATCCAGCAAATAGTTTACAACACACTTATGTTACACTATAAATTAAATATGAAACTTTATATTTAAGTTTAATATGTAGAAAATGATAGTTTTTGAAATTTTACAAAGCAAAACGTGTTCGTTCCTTGACACTCATGGTTGCTCTCCTCCTAATGTACAATCTAACGGTAGTCCCAAATTACTTGAATTAATGAATTACCCGACCGTTCAATTTTAAAAAAACCTTATTAATCTGAAAGCCTCAATAAGTAGTTAGACGAAAAGGGCTTTTCCATATCATTAAGCAACGGCTGCTCCCTTTAAAATTAAGTCAGTGATGATCATTAATTTTCCGTAGTAGGCAAAGCCACGGAGGTTAAGTGAATTGAAATTCTCCAAGCGAGCACGAAATGTGCTTCATATTGCATAATATTTTTAAAAAAATAATAAAAATGCGATATTGGGTAACTAATTAAATAGTTTTGTCCTCTTTAAAACACGGATTTATTCTTTGCCTGGTTTGACGCAAGGAATTTCAAAACTTTATATTTATAATAAAAGGTTTTTTACCCTGAAGTTGTATTTTATTAGTAAACAAATAACAAAAAAAAGGTGACCGTTTAAATCTTAAATTATTTTTTGCTGGATATCTTGATAATAAACAAAATCTTTCATTTTCAACCCCAACGCCATATTCTGATACTACCTGATTCTAACAGCATTTAAAAATTTTTTTCTTTTGGGTGTAAATGTCTTATTACCGTTTTATATATTATTTAATAACAAACTGATTTTTAAATTATATAAATGGCCTTTCTATGTTTCTTTAAAAAGTTTTGCGGGTTTTTCTTCTTAGATGGATATATTAACCTTTCGGGACTTTATTGAAGCCATTTTAAAAGACAATTATTGTGCCCCTTTTAAGTCTTTCTTTGGATAATTGGCGTTTAGTTTAATTCCGGGAAATGTTGTTTGGCCGTAATTTTTTAATTAAAATTAATAAAAATAATCCAAAATTTTTTAAAAATGGGATAAAATGGCTAATATCTAAATTAAAAAAATTAACAAAATCGGAGCGTTAGAAACGGAAACGGGTATCAAGGTACCACTTCGGGGGTCAGTCAAAAGTCGGTTTAAAATCGATTCGACAATTTTTAAGTGTCTATATGTTAGGAATAACCAACAGTTGCATTTTTTTGACCGATTTTAATGTAAACGTAGTTAAAAATTCAATTAAGGTTAACAAAACTCGTTTGGTACTAATAAAAAAGGAACTGGGAAAAAAATTTTCTTTTATTGTCTAAAAATAGATTAAAAAATTAAAAATTAGGAAAATTTTAATCATCATTATAAAATCATGTTTTTGACCTCGGTAGTTTCGACCTTACGGTTCGACGGGTCCACAAATTAAAAAGTTTTCAAACGGGTTATGGAAGATCTTTGCTCGGGGTCTCTAGACCATCATAATGTTGATCCTCAGAGCAAATAAACTCCAAAAGGATAAAGTAAGATAATGGCATGGGCCGGCACATGCTGGAAAGCACGACGACCTGGAGTCAAGGCTGGAGGGTTCCAGGGCTCGTCGTGGTTTGGGAGCCCTGAGGCACAATGGGTGATGAAAACAACGAATGACATGACATTTAAAAAGATGAGAATAGCAAAGAAAGCGTGGCGTGCTGGGAGGCATATGTTGCGTTCAAAATGATGATGAAACGATATAATCTATGAATACCTTATAAGTCATGAATAGAAATGGCGGCAAACGACATAAATTTCTTATTAAGTAAACATTTTATGAAGTTCAACAGTAAATAAAAAAGTAAAATATTTTTGTAAAAACCATTTCAATCTTTCTTTTACTTTATCTTACTTTTATACATCTACATCACTAGCTTGTCTGCCAAAATATTATTGCAATCAGTTTCAAAGTAAATAAATCCAATTCTCTGTAAATTTAAAGCACTTGGAATATCTTAATTGTATTAAGTGAGCATCTTGGGTATTATTGAACTATTGTTACGAATTTACTATCTGTTAATTTCTATCCTTAGTCACGTTTGCTTGTTATTGTTAAAGTGTTTCTGTGTGATAATATCTGCGTATTGAAACGAGACGGTGGTAGGTCCCCTTTTCAAGGGACCGTCTGCGGTGGAACCACCACGGTGCCTATTTTGCACGCAAAGCAGTAGTGTGAAAAGAGACTACTATGTTCCGGTTTGAAGGGCACTGTAGCCATCGTAATTACTGCGTAAACGAGACTAAATCCTATATGTCTCACGGTAGGCAGCGTTGGTGATACCTGTATGGCCAATGTCTATGGGCATCGGTGACCACTTTCCATCAGATGGCCCGACTGCTCGTCTGCCTGCGAAAGCAATAAAAAAAAAAAAAGAAACTTACATGCTTACTCTAAATCGATGATAATAAAGTATTGCCGTACCTAAAGAATTTAAAGTGCTATGTTTCATGTATAGAAAAAAAACTACTAAGAAAGTGTACAGACTATGCTTACAAAGGCTATGTGGTAAAAATGAGCAATCTAGCTTATAGTGTTAGCATGTAAATTCTACTAAAGTTCAGTATAAGAATACCATTTCTTTGTGAATTAGATAGAACATCGTTCGCCTAAGAGTAGTAAACGGACATTTAATATATTTGTTTTTATTTTAAAAATTAGGAACAATCAGAAGCTACTATCTATCGAATCTATCTCTATACAAGGATATCTATAATGTTGGTCTAAAATATAAATAACCATTAAATTATAGCCTCCTTGCAACAACTACTCCGTTTAAAAAATAAATTCAGGATTGTATATTACTGCTGGGTTATATTAATTATTAAGCTTATTATTAGCTTCGATTTAGAGTAAGCATGTAAGTTTCGTTTTTTTGTTTTTTTTAATGCTTACGCAGGGAGACGAGCAATCGGGGCCACCTGATGGAAAGTGGTCACCGACGCCCGCATAAACATTGGCAATACTGATATCACCTCACGCGCTGCCTACCGTGAGACATAGTATGTTAAGTCTCGTTTACCTAGTAAATACGCCGGCTACGGTGCCGTTCAAAAAGGAACACAGTAGTGTTTCCACACTACTGCTTTGCGGTAAAATAGGCACCGCGGTAGTACCCACCCGGGCGGTCTCCTGTAAATAGGGGACCTACCACCGGTAAAATTCGGGATGGTCCTTCTGCGGCCGACAAAGTGGTAGCGGCGGAGCCCAACTACGGGCCGCCGATGGCATAGACTCGGGGTAGTCTTTTACTTATGTATAGGGGCCGAGACAAAGGGCGCGTTAGTTACAACGCGCCCAGAGGTGAGCTGCTTCAGTCGCCAGGGTCTCCCTAAAAGTTACCGGAGATTTAAAATACGGAGGCAAAAAACGCTGAGCAATTTCGTACAGAGGGCACGTTGTTAACTACTGATATTGAGCAGAATAGTTATATTCTGATGGAAGTCGGTCAAAAATTTTTTACTAAGCAGTATTTGTTATACGAGCAGTAAGTATTCCGAATAAATTTTTGCAACCAGGAATCATTCTTTTTTCCCGTTAAATGTAATATTTCTTTCGCACTTAAAAATAATATTTCTGTAACACCACCTTTAGTGTAATTTTCTTTATGTTTGGGTAAAAATGACAGGCTGAACATTTTTTTACGATAAAGCAATTTTTCACTCTATTTAGTTGTAGGAATAGTTTATGTTACATAAAATGCCCTTATTTTATGTAATATATTTCTTTGGTAGTGTCTTCATTTCGTGAAACTGTGAGCTCCAAAAGGAATACTCGCTGTATGTTGTCGCAAAACGAAACAATGTAGAAAAATAAAAGGTAACTCATGAAACTCGTAAATCTTTTTCCGCTTTACCAAACCGTTTCATTACTGCGTGATTTGTATAACCACTTTATGTTACGTGCGTTTTTACCTTATACACAGCATAGAGCTTCACATACAGTGCATGCGAACAGATAGTGAATTCGTAAAAATAGTTCAATAATCCTCAAGATGCTCACTAAATGCAATTAAGATAATCCAAGTGCTTCAAATAAAAAATTGATTTATTCACTTTGAAACTAATTGCAATATTATTGTAGCAGCCAAGCAAGTGATGTAGATGTGGATACTAAAGATATTATTTAAGAAAGACTGTAAGGTTTTTTTACAAAAAAAATATTTTATTGTTATTTATTTTAACCTCTTGACCTGTTTAACTTAATAAAAAAATCATAAAGAGATGTGTGTTATAACAACTAACAGAGATTTTAGATTGCCTAATTCACTGACGTATTTTATTTCTTAGCACGAACGTAGAGATTCCATTGTTTGTCAACCTGCTTAGTAATAAAAATTACTAAGTGACGGAAGTAATTCTTTATACAAGTGATAATTGATGTAGTGTATGCGAAACTGAATTAAATTTTAATTAATTAAAATCTAATGATTTTAATTAACTAAAATGAAATTATATGTCTTTGGCCGCATATAAAATAAAATGTAAATAAAAAGACAAAAATCGAAAGGCTTTGGCAAGAAAAATCCTGTTTGTGCTTGCAATTTAAAATCTTCTAAAACTAACTTTTAAGAGTATAAGTCTATCGACTAAATAATACACACAATAATGAAATAAATACAGGTCTCTTCTTGTTAATTTAATTCGTTGAAAACGAAACTATTATTATAATGTTTATTATATCTTAATTGGTACCATTTATGTATATTAAACATCTGAGAGGGTATAAGAAAATTAAATCCTACCATTAAACTAACAGAGACGGGGCACTCGTCTCCAAGGCTGAGAGAGTTATATGACAAAAAGTTTAAATATTACATCATCATCATCATGACCAGCCTGTGTTCGTCCACAGCTGGACACAGTGCTTGACACAGCCCTTCCCCAATGCACACCCATTAGAGGGTTTTGGACCACATCCTACCACGCTAGTCCAAGCGGGATGGTGGGTGGACCGACTTTTCTCTTTCATCTTGCTTTTTAGACAACTGAGCGATCGGCCTAAACTGACCAGACCAGCCACCAGACCAGCGACCAGAAAACAAAAACAAAACAAATTTTATAAAGCAAAGTTCTTTACCGCTAGACTACGGGGCCACAGAGATATCACAAATCTAAATTAATTATATTTATTTATTACAAAATAGCTTTCATCTTAGACAAATATTAAAGTTCTGTAAAAATTTGCGTTACTTGTATATGTTATATCAAGATTATTTTTGTAATTATGTTTGTAAAATAGTCTTAAAGAGCGAGATGAAACATCACAAACATCACAAGAAGGTTCATGTAAAACCAGATTTTAGGCACCTAAAAGGAAAAATATGGTGTTTGCTTCTGCGAGGACAGGTAAGTTAAAATGATTAATAATTTTTCCCTAACTACAAAAAGATACATCATTTACTCGATTTTTTTTTATGCATAATGTGTTTATATCTGCCTCCGTAGCCTAGCAGTAAGAATGTATGATTTAGAAACCAGAGGTCGTGGGTTCGAATCCTGCGGGCACTTAACAAATTTTCATTGTTGTTTCCTCATTGGTTGAGGAAATTTGAGCCGATCACCCAATTGTCCGAAGAGTCATGCGTCGGATGGGCATGTAGAAAGTCTGTCCACCCACCAACCCGAATTGGACCAGCATGGTGGGATACGGTCTAAAACCCCCTAAATGGCGGCCTTTAAGGGAGGCTTATGAAACCTTATGAACCGGCTGATGATGATGATGATGATGTGTTTATTTAAGCATGTTTATTGTTGAATTTATTTCTTTAATGCGCACAGATTTTAGAAATATACCGGTCATTTGCTGTCTTGAATAACTATCGACTAATGAAAAGTAAATCCAACTGAGACTATTCTATTCCGGTTCGTAAATTCCACGTACATAAACTTTACTAAACCTGGTTTTGTTGTCACATGCCCTGTAACTTAAAACTATCAGTTAAGGAACAATAAATTGCAGTTAAACTTGCATTTAAAGCTTTATTGTATAACTTGAATCATCTTTAGAGTATAATTAAGGATTTGAAAGTATTATTACAAAATTAAAACATAATAATATCCAGATTTTAACGTATCGATATGTACCAATACAATTACAATAAGCTAAATAAGTACAGCTTATATCCTAATGCAATTTGGTAGAATTAAAAATGACAGGATACCATACGGGAAAAAACCCTCGCAGTGCCTGTTACTACCGTAAATCAGAAATGCGTAAACATTACTGTGTTCCGGTTCCAGTATGGGCAGAGTAACCAGCGTAATTACGGACTAATTAAGATGTTAAAACCTATAAAACCCTAACCTACCCTTCAAGTGCGAGCAGATAAAACCCACGATTCAAACGACGACCTCCGGTTTTAGAGCACAAACCCATAGCACTAGGCTACGGAAACACTGCAATTAATTTAATAAACTTTTATTATTATTTTATTGCATGATTTGTAAAGCGTTTTAACGTTAAACAATAAACTATCTTTTTAATATAATAAAATTGGAAAGTTTATGCATAAAATGTTTGTTAATCATAGGTGCAAAAACTGATCAATGTATTAAAATAACATTAATTAATATAATTCCAACAAACAAATTTATGTCAGTTAAAAAAGGTTACCTAACCACACGAATACTTAATATATTTTTTATCATAAAATAACTTGCGTTACAATATTACCTAAGTGACAAATTTGTTCTTGTCAATTACGGACTAATATAAGAACAAAATTCTAATGAAAGATCTAATTTAGTAACAACTGTTAAAGGTCAAACACAACAAAGACTGGGGTTTTTTTGTTATTTGTTGCTGAAGAATCAAAATAAACCGCTCGCATGTGAAGTAAGGTTTGTAACAAATTTGTTGCCCATAAGTTACCTGTAACACTTATTTTTTTAAGGATCTTCTAAATAAAATTACTTTACGGTGGTCACGGGTAGACCACGGCCGCTGGAAAGTGTTCGAAACGTCAGGAATTCAAAATGTAAAATAAACGCGATAAAATCCGTAAAGTTATTTTATTTAATAATGTATAATGTTCGCGCAAGCAATAGAAATAATTAGGATCTTCTAAATGAAAAGAAAGATTGTATAAATAAAAACGTTTTGAAACTTGCATAACATGTTTTTTTTAGGTTTAACCCAATCTGGGAATGACAGGTTATTCGTACACATTTAAATTGACTTCCCCATAGCAAGAGGTTTTCGGAGCATATTTCTTATATTAGTTCCGATTCTGATAGAACGAGTCCAAATATTCTTTTTTTAAGGGTAGCCTCTGTCTTATGGTCTCATTTTTAAAAATGTTATTATATTCAAGTTAGCGATTCTTTTACGATTAATAACATTAGGCTGTTTAATTTTTATAACATAGACGAAAATAACAAAATAAAAACACTAATAATGTATTTACAATATACACATTACAATTTATTTTAGTGTAAACGTATAATAAACTCATGAATTGTTTTCGAAACAGGCTGATTATAGTACAATATTAGTCCTTGTGCACAGAAATGAAATAATAATGATCCATATTATTGAGATTAAACGTGTTCATCGTAAATTGTTAACAAAATATTAAACATTTAAAATGAAGCGACAGAAGATTGCGGACAGAGTTGTGAGAAAAGTATTATTGTTTGCTAGTATTGTAAATAATTTATAGAACTTATAAATCTACATTATAATATATGTTAATAAATCTTAATACGATATAAAAAAGTAAAGTAGATGCTTGTCTATTTAGATAAGCTCATAGTAACCAGTCTAAAATAAAATTACGACTTTTAAAAAATATAATGATTGCCTGGCGTATTATCATCATCATCGTTAGCAGGCCATTATCCGTCCACTGCTAAACATAGGCCTTTTTCAATGAACGCCAAGACCGCCGATCGCTTGCTACTCGCTGCCAACTTGAATCGGCTACTGCACGGAGATCGATATCCCACAGGGGTCGACCAATGCTCCGTCTTTGCATATATTTAAACAATTACTCCGAAAGTATGTACTTAAAGAATTACAGTACACATAAATACGTAATTTGTTTCGAATATATTTTTTTTTAAGTTTGTGTTGATCAACATAGCAATTTTCTGCATTTAGGTAATTTGAGTCACGTTGGCTGGCGATGGCACAGTTCCTATATTGTTAAATACGTCAAAAGAATAATAAAACACTGCCTGTTTTTAATTTTGAAAATATATTACACACGCATATAAAAAATTGGGCAGCTCCTTTAGTTTACATATACGTCACTTAAATAACTATTAGTTCTTTTATTTCTTTTTTACATTTAAAAATACGTATGGGGACGGTAGTAAAGATTGTTGTTTAACATTGAATATCAAATACTTTACTCAATAATACTCGTCGCCTTGTATTCTACAACGTAAACTGACTGTACGTTTTTCAACAAAATCATATTTAAACAACCACAAAGGCAAAAACCGTAACAGTATTTTTATTAAATATGAATTAGTTCTAAAATATATATATATATAATATAATTTAATACTAAAACAAATGGCTGATGAGGGTTTAATCTGTGAGACTTATCACATTTTTTTCACTTTTGGTTCGTTTACCATGCGTCCACGTCTACCTTTCTTCTCGATAACGGCAGCTGATGAGTTGTATGGCATTGTTTTATTTATTTAAAACAGAGTCAGAATTCTACTTCAATTGCGGGTACTTTGAGAAAAGTAGTCTCGATATTGACGATTGGTCTCACTGCAATCGTGTATAAAAGACGGCCTGAAATATAGCGAGACAGCTTCGTATAAGCCGTTACCCGGAACGGAACTCTCTTCGTGTGTGAGAAATGTTGTGCATCGACTCGTCCGTACGAGACATCGTGGCTGTTGTCGGGGTCACGTGAGCTATTACAATGTTTTTATTATAAGAGATGTTCAGTTGTCTTCATCATTTTTGCATATTGGGATTCTCTTTGAGATTTCTAAAACATACTTTTATGGTTTCCGTGACTAAACCGTTAGATATACTAAGTGTTTTATTAGATCAAATTAACTAACTGATAAATCGACATGGCATACATTAAAAATCTTTTATCGTAACTCTAAAAATGTTTTAATCAAACCGCGATTATCGCTCACCTTTATTTTTATATATAAATAGTAAAAGGCTTTGAATGGCGTTTTCAAGCTGTACCGACACTAACTCAAAGAATTATATTTATTATACGAATACTTCATAAAAAAAAAGTAATTTAGCAGGATATAATGAAAATTCATGATATATTTTGTAGAAATAAAATGGTTTTCATATGTAATATTGGTTACTGGCTTGTACACAGTTGTATAATAATACATAATAATATAATAATAGATAATGGACAAATATTAACTTAGTTTCATTTAAAGAACATTCAAAGACATTTAAATCTTTACTGTAAAAGGTACTGTGAAAAATAAAGCTAAATTGACGGTACTATTACGAATGCACGGACATACCATTATGGACAGAAAAACAGTTGAATTTATTCATGCCCGCAAAAATTTTGTGAGAATCGTTTTAAGTTGTAAGACTGTAATTAAAGCCCAGTGCTTGGACAGGCGGCTTTTTTTGTTCAGACGTCCATTAAAATATCATTTACACTAAAAATGTTTAAATATCTTTTATTACGACGGGAGAATACCCATTTTAAAAATAGTCAGAATACTAATTCTTATGCGAGAACTTGGAGAAAAGAAGTCTTGATATTGACGTTATCTCTATCCGTGTATAAGAGACGGGTCTGAAATATAGAAAGGGTAAATATAAAAGTTCCTTCTAACTTTGTCGTGTGTGTTGTGCATCTGTGAGTGTATCGAGTGGTGTTATGCACCGACTCGTCCGTACGAGACATCGTGAATGTTTTCAGGGTCACGCGAGCCATTTCAATGTTTACTAGTATCAGAGATGTTTAGTTGTTGTCATCAATTTAACTTTTGGAGTTCGCTTGGAGATTTCTAAAAATATTGTATATAACTGAGAAATTTTAAAAACTTCATTTAGAAAAAATAAACCCTTTTATTAAAACAATTATTTCATGAAACGTGTCAAGCGTTTATTATTACCTATTTTTAGTTTACATATTACTTACTTTGAAGGTGAATGATTTACGCTGTGATTTTAGTGTACAATAATGTCAATAGAATTTAAGCTTTATCAAAACAAAATAGGACAAGTCTTATTAAAAAAATATGACCGACTTCATATAGATATAACCATTTTGCGCAATATAAGCGAGTGACAACGTGCCCCCTCCATGAAACTAACCTGCGCTTCTGCAAGACTGTACCGCGCAATATCGACCATTGCAATTTAAATGTCTAATATCTTTTAATGTGTTCATTTAATCAAAATTACATGTATGACAAGTTTTATGCACAAATATTGAGGAATATGTTCAATGATTAACCATTAACTTTTATGTAAACTTACGTTTTGTTACTGCAAGTGAGCTTTGAATATACCTTGTTGCAATTTTTGACAATGTTTTGTTTGATTGTTTTTAATAAGTACATATATGCTTTTGCGGACTTTATTATAGACCAAAAGTACAATTTTGTAGAACAAATGTAAAGTGTTCCTTTTACGGCTTCAGCAGCGTTTTCAATTTAATCGCACGAGGTTGTGATTTGTGCTGCCGTTTTCGTAATTTTTCAAATGTCTATTAAAATGGCAACAAACAAATGACAACTTATAAATATCTTTTAAATAATGAATAAACAAAATAGCAGCACTAGCAGCGGCACCACGAGCATTATTTGAATAAGTATGTAAAACCGCTTTTAAAGTTCAAAATTCTGCGCAAGGACTGTAAATTATTACGGTCTTTTGCTGTATGTAATTATTATCGCAAATGTTTAGTCAGAAAATTGTTTAAGATGAAATAATTAAAAAAATTTCTTTCTTTTTATGGCTTTATTGCTTGGCTTTATTTCCTAATTGCTGCATGAATTTTACATGTACAGCAAGTAGACATTAATTATCCTCAAAATATTATAAAGAATCGTAAATAAATTTAAATGTATTGCATTATTATTATCGTTTTTGTTTGTTTATTTGTAATTTAAATTGGTCTTTGATGGCTCCAAATAACGTCAACAAAAATTTCCTAAAATCGTACGAATAAAGTTTATGTCTACGTCTATCAAATATGTACAAACTATTACTCTATCTAAAGGCTTCATTTCATTGGACATAACGGGCTGCGCTATAATGTCGGATGAATGTACTCTCTTTTCAAATATTCGGCTACAACACTGATTATTTCATCTGCACAAAAGGAATAAAACGAATTTCTGCACTCCCTTAAGGGTTGTCCAAGGCAACCTTCTCAAATAACAATTGTACTCCGCGCTGCATATAACTGTGCCAAAGAACATTCATCAACCCATTAACATGCGTCTAAACTAGCGTCACCACCGGCAATGTTGTGATTAATTATCAGCGTTTTGTTTAATGCAACATTTTCATTACATCAGTAATTTGAAAAACACACCATATCTGTGACAACCTAATTTGAAACACAATGTAAGAAGTTAAAGATTCAAATACAAAGTTCAAAAATTGTTGCCATAATATAAAAAAGCATTGACAGAGCTACTTGATTAATTATTTTTATACAAAATAGTCACAATTATAACTTGTAGCTGTAAAGCAATCTCTGTTTTTTAAATAGGAAACTTTATTGACCTATAGGATATTATTATTGGCTTAGGCCGTCTCATACTTTACGGATCTTATTACAAGGTGTAATTTTTTTTTTAACTTGAAAAAAAGACATTTAAAGGTTGCTTACAAAACTATATATTTTAAGACTTTGTCTAAGTTTTTTAAAATCGATCAAATAATTAAACAGTCTATCATGAAATAATTATCCATTTTATTACCGTAAGTGTATTCAAAATTTCATTCAAAACAAGCAGTAGAAAAAAAGCCTACGCTGCAGAATTACGTCATTAATTTTTAAAAATTTTAATTTAGTAAAACTACGTATATATTTTCATCGCACAATATTAGGATGTTCAAACAATTTATAGCAATACATACTTCTTGATACCCAGATATCATATTAACGATTTACTTTTATTTCAAATTAATATGTGAATGTCTATATAAAAACCGTATTAATGCGCATTTTAATTGGGTATATTTTAATATATCTTTAACATAATAAAAATAATTAAAAATGAATAAAAGAAAGATTGAACGGAAATGTCTTTAATTATCTGCAATGTTATAAAAGTTATGACACAAGTAAATAATTAGAGTTAAAAAAATAATTATAAAAAGTTATCATTGAAATTTGTTAGGCATTGAAAATAATAAACCAATAATTTAATAACAAAATTGTTTGAATTAGATGTTACAAGGCGTGTTAACATTTTCAAAGATTTATCGAGAAGAAATGTTACAAAAACAAGTTGTTATATAGAATCAAAGCTGTTTTCTGTTCGCTATAAATGTTAAAGGAAAAGTTGAACAATGAACTGCCTACGGTCCGATGGAGACGATAAATAGACTATAAATAAAGCTGCCTTCTTAATAGGTAGCGACAATGTTGCTGGTGTATGTGTATTGTGAGGGAAGGACAAAACCAAATTTTTTTTTTGTTTATAAATATCAACCCCCAATGAGTATCTACTAAATATACTCTCATATTAAATACGTCTACACTAATATGACAGTTGCTTTGCTTACGTCTATTCGTTTTATTAGTCTACTTTTGAAAGTAATATTAAAGTAAACATAAAATTTATTACGTTAATTAAATTTAATATATGTTCATTACCATTATTAAATATAAAAACAACAGCGGTTTAAAATAAATACGGTGGAAGTCGAACGGTTGAAGGTCAGTCATAATTTTTCGCTATAAAAGTCTTATTTACGAATTCCTGCCACCAAAGAACAGCGACGATGTGTTTCGTCACTTTTCAACTACATTGGCAGCTGCCGGTTTTTAGAGTGGTGAAGCATTATGTTATTTAAGGTTGTTCCTAGAATCGCGCGGTAGATCTTCGTAAGTAGTGAGATAGAAGCATGTCTATTAGCATCCCGAGAAAAGCATGTTAACTTTAGTTTTCGGCAAGCTGAGGCATAAGGACGCTTTTACATTTATACTGCAATGTAAATAAAATTATTATACAAAAAGATAGTTATGGTAAAATAGGTAACATTGGCTTACTTACGAGCACGATCACACTTACTGTTTAGAAGTGAGTCAAAATGTGAGTTAGTATATCATATATTATTATAATATTTGTACGTAACCAATACAAATATTATAATATTCTATCTGGAAAGGTAGTAGATCTACTTTTTACATAGGCCGTCTGGGGCGGTACCACCACGGTGCCTTTTTCTGCTGTAGTTTGTAAACACTACAGCAGAAAACTTATATTAGTATTTTCGTTAGTTAGAAAAATAGTTTCCTGGGTTAGGCAACGCATCGGTGAGCGTACCTCAGGCGTTGCCGATGACCATGTGCGTCGGTTACCAATTACTATCAGGTTGCCCGACTGCATGATTAAAAAAGACAAGATTTGTCCGTTTGTTTCACTACTAGAACAGATGACATAGTTATTTTTTAGTAACATAGGCCACTTTTTACTCCAAGAAAATTTGAATGTAAAATTTAAAAATGTCACTGAGCAGAGCCTTAAGCGGACTGCTAGTTATTAATTGAACAGAATCCATGTTAGGCTTTCTGTACACAGATATATTTCAAAGATTATACAGATTATATTTCATTTCATATATATATATATATCTATAGATATAAAAGAAAGTCGTGTTAGTTACACTATTTATAACTGAAGTACAGCTAAACAGATTTGGCTGAAATTTAGCGAGGAGTCAGCTTAGAAACAGGAGCCGGACATAGGATATTTTTTATCCCGGCCTGTTTAAAAATTTTAGAATTCGTTTTCTTTCTAACCTTAGCGGTTTGAATAATATTAACTTTTTAATGTAACATTATGACAATTGACGTTTGAAGAAAATGCTTCAATAGACGTTATTTTATAGACAGGAAATGTATGCAAAATAATTAATTTATTACTTCCCACAAAAAATAAGAAGAGAGTATGGGCGATTCAGCAAAAGACGTTGATCAGCGTCGTGCACACTATAATTCGGTAAAAAAAAGCAATTGTAAAATAACTCCAAACGTTTTTTGATGAACATAACGCATTGGTTGCACTATTCACGACCTGTGCATGTATAAAGTCGGTCCACCCACCAACCCCCATTGGAATAGCGTGGTGGGTTACTGTCCAGAAATCCCCTAATGGAGGAGGCGTGCATTAGGGTAGGCCTATGTCCAGCAGTGGACTAACACAGGCTGATGATGATCAGTCTGTATAAATAATAATTCATGACGCAGTCTTTTTTGTTAGTTTCGGTTATCTGTATTTATCATTTTTATTAAGAATTATACCCATCTTCACCTTGCCATAATAATGTAGGATATTGTAAATTATAAGATCGATGTGTTTAAAAAAATGTTGTTGTTGATTGCTACGCCGATTTAAAACATTTTTTCGTGTTTCTAAATTTTCACCCACAACAACAATAGCGACTTTACAATTGTCACGCAATTCGGTTCAAAGGCATTTTAGCTAATACATATTTGATTATCAGATCAATAATAAACAAGAATTTTATAAAATATAGGAATATTAAAAACACTTGGTTTTAATTATACACCAATTGAATAAAATAATCATATAAAAAAGTAAAAATCAATGGAGTGAAGCTAATTTTATATATAATATAAGTTATGATACAAGTAAATATTTTTAACTTATATAATAATTTAAATTATAAAATTGTTAGATTTGAAAATAATAACAATTATTTATACAAAAAATTTTTAGATGTTAAAATATAGTAACAAATTTCAAAATTTATCGAAAACAAAATAATTAATATAATATAATAAAACGTTTACCTTTCAAATTCAAAAGTTACAAGGAATTGAAAAGACTGCCAGTGTCATGTTATTGAGATCATTTTAAACTATTGAAAGCTGCCATTATATAGGTAAAGTTCTCAACCTGTGATCAAATGTTAGTGAAGAAGAAAAATTCCAATTTTTTGACAATAATATCAACTCAATATACTACTACAGATCGATTATTTTAATATATAACAGTCAATATCAGTTGCTTGTTACGTCTATTCTGTTTATGTTTTGAAAAGACATATTAAAGTAAAATAAATTTATTAGTTAATTAAATTAATATATTTCATTAGCATTTTAAATATTAAATACACATTTCCGACTTTAACAATTTACAGGATCCATGTCGGGCAAGGCAGTCAGTGTATTATCGCAAAGTCTTTACCGTACGAATCTCATAAACGTAGTTGTTTTGTCACTTTTAACCATTGGCACTGCGGTTTTGAGTGAAGTGAGCATTATGTTATTTAATTGTCTAAATCGATCCCGGTAGATCTTCCTAAGTGAATAACCATTTCTTTAAATTTAGTTTAAATTTCATAACCTATCTCAAGTAGAATCTTGTTATTGCGAAAAATATAGCGGTTTAATTTAATAACTGGTTGAGTTGAGCCGTTAAGGTATCAGACTTTTTTAGGAAGGCTTATTCTAGTTTTAGCTACCAAGTAACAGTCGGCGATTGTTGGTCCATCAAAAATCATAATATTAGCCGTAGTCTTTGGTTGGAACATTATTTGATAAAGTTGTTCTTAGAATCATCTGTGATCTGCTTAGGATGTGTAGCTATTTGAATTTTAGTCCTTTTCATAAGAGTATTAGTAATCTTTGAGGTCTTTTAGTCGTTTAGCATGTTATTAGTCAAAATTAATCGATCCGAAGTAGTTGGTTACAATTAGATCTTTATTATTAAATTAGACGTTTTGTTTCAAATTCATTTAACATCCAAGGTAGGAATCGTTGTTATTTGGCAAGGATTTGTGGTTTTTCAAATCTTATATAATGGTTGATTGATCCAGTACATGGTCGCATACTGCAGACTTCTTTTACCGGCGGTGCTTCATATCAGCTATGTGTTCTTTTATACTTCTACTTAGTTTGGCCAATAAAAAAGAAATCATAATAACAGTTAAGCTTGTACACTCCTGGATTTCCAGGTTTTTTTTAACCAGATGTTCTTTGTTAAATCTGGCTGCTGAGCTTCAGGATGTCAAGGAGGTTCTGCGGGATCGTATTCTTTTCTTATCAGAGTATTTAAGTTAAATTTTTGCGGGTCTTTTTAGTCGATTTCTACGCACTTTTTATTGCAAAACATTCAGTTTTGACGATGCTTATTTTTTAATATTAGATTTTACATATTATTTGTTTATTGAGAAACGTTGAGTTTCCAAATATCAGTTTTATACGTGGACGCGGGAGTAATTAATAATATCCGCACAGGAGTTTAAAAGGCAAGAGGGTATGATAGAATAAAAGGGATGTATGCATTTGGGATATACAGAGTAAGTTTTATTATAAGTTAAAAAATATTGGGGACCGATTGGCTGATATCCAAAGTAGTGTTCTTACATAAGTATTTGTGCTCAAAGACCCATTCCGTTCCGGATAGCAACAACAATAAATAAGGAATTATATTCAGGAAAAGTCTTCTAGGTATACGACGAACTTTGTTGATCTATTGCGAGCCATCTTTATTTCTAAAGAAATGAACCAATGAATATTTTGTTTCAGTTGGACCGTAACTTATGTTTTGAAATTATTAAAATTTAGCAGACAAATATTCAATATGTACTTTATATATTTTTCCTATAATTAAAATTTCAAAAGAAGATTTATTTAAGCTCTAGTAGTTCATTTTGCAATTATCATGTTCAGTTTGTTAAGAAAACAAATGCATTATTAGTTATATTTAACGACTTATAAGCAGAGATTTAAGCCATTTTTTATAAATATTGTTATGACTATTAGTTTTTAAATGTTATTTTTAGTAATATTGTTATAATCTCTGGTATCGTTTATAATCTATTAGAGAGCTTTACACTGCTTCTCGTCAAACTCTTTTTGAACAAATTAATTAATTTAAAGAGTTATTCATGTCAATAATTAATACATATATGTTAAAGAACTACATATGAATAAGAGCACAGATAAGAGAAGGAAAATTAGCTTCTTCTGGATTAAAAAATCATGCCGAATCTTTGGCTTGATTAAAATTGCTTTCAAACCTTACGTGAATACTGGGGGTCCTTTTAATGTTTTTTTTTCATTTATTTTAAATAAATTATTTTTGACAAACCTCGATATGCCAATCAATTATGTTTAAGAACTAAAAATATTTCTAAGTTACAAATCACTCGGTACCATTCTGAAGTCATTAATACAAATCGCTTTTATGTTTCATAACGTTCTTACTTTATGATTATTAAACTTACTTTCATTAAAACGGAAAAAAATGGACATCTTTGTCTTAATACAAGACAAGAGGCGGCATCGAGTTTTAGTTAACATCAAGTTAAAAAGTCTCTTCAAAAAATAGAAAATGAAGACGTAAATATTGTAAAGTTTTAAGGCGCCATTAAGTATACGCAGACCGTATTATGCTATTTCATTTGCATTTAATCCATCGCGTAATAAAAGCACAGGGTTTTTTTCCTTTCTTTTTTCTTACTTAAAACTGTCAGTTATGATTTTATATAAAATGTATAAATTAAATATACTATTATTTTTTTAAGAAGTAAATAAAATGCTTGAGTATGGTAACACATGCCTACTTACTATTTTTAATTGCTGAATTCAAGTTAAATGATTTCAACAATTCCTACAAATCCATATGGACAATTTTAATTTCTAAAATTGTGATAACTGTGAATGAGCACACAGTCGATGTATAACCCTCTCACTAACGTGAGCTACGGGTACTGTAAAATTAAAGGCCTTTGAAATGTTTCTCTTTCTGTTAAAATACAATTTTCAGTTTATTGATTAGCAGTATTTTAGGTTGATTAATTTAATAATACATACCGTTGCTTACACAAATACTTTACGTAATCCATAAAACAGTTTTAATTTTTTTTCTATTATTATGCAAGGAATGTACGTAGACCTACACAGCAACTGTAAATAACAGACAATCCGCGAACACTTTCAAAAGCTAAAACGCAAACACATAGATAAACTATTCTGCTGGTAAAAGCAGCAAATTACTGGGCTTTTCGATTCGGATCAGGTAGGGGTCACCGAGATTCCGGATCCAACGGGGTACGTCATTCAACCTTACGCACCACACAAGTAGGGATAGCACATACTCACCTGTAGTTCGCCCTCGCTTACGAGCGCAGCGAAAAATACACACCCGGTATACTAGATACACCCGCGTTCAAGGGCGGTTCTCACCGCCCCCAGCAATCGATTAACACAATCACCAGATCATCGGCATCCCGGTCCGTACACGACCTACTACGTGTGGCCTTCATTTTGCCAAAAGTGTCCGCGACCTAGTTCGTAGGGACGGTAACTTCCTGCAAACTCTGTGTTAGATGAAGCTTACCAAAGATATGAGTCTGGAAGCATAACGTCAAGGATATAAAAAACGGATTTTTTCGTGATTAATTATTTTACAATTTCAATTAAGTAAAACATAACGTTTCAGGCTCTTCTAAGGGTCCTATCGTATTATCTATCGTTCGCCTGAAACGGGATAATTTTAAAAAAAAACTAAACCATTACAATATATTAAATAATAAGTCGTTATTTGTTTTAGCGCTTGCTAAATTTCCTACGAGCAGATATAATAATAAAGAGATACTTTTATGTTATAAAATATAAAAAATAAACTGCTTTTGTAAAGTACCTTGATAAATAGTAATTATAAACATAATTAAAATATTTTTAAACTTCTACTAAGCACAACGTCACAAAATTGGATCCCCGTTACTTATTTTTTCAAAAATAATAAAATAGGATTTCTTCTCCAAAGACGAAATTAAATAAACTTTCAATTTTATGATAGTAAATTGATATTTGTTGCCATTTAGCATTAATAACGTATATCTAATGACTAAGCTGGCACTAGTCTAGATTATGTAAGTGTTTCAATTATTTTTTCATAAGGAAGTTACATTATTTTACAAAATATGCCTCCTAGCGAAAAGGCAGTAATTTTTTGACTATATTTACTCCTCTTCGTAGCAGACCATAGAAAAACATCACTAAAATCGTTATCAACATCTATAACTTTTAATGTAACAACCTAAATAATCGATTATCTATCGCGGGGCACATCCTCGAAAACAAAATCTTACTCAACTCGGTAATAGTCTCGGAAGGGTTTTTCCTACTCATATTATGTTTTTGTTAATTTAATAAATAGCATTTTTAAGAATTTATTTGAATAAAAAAACTGACTTATTACATATTTTATATTAAGTAAGGTTTTGGGATTCCAACAGGTATTGTTATTTTATGTCAAATAAAAAATAATAAAAATAATAACGCTTGTTTGTTTCTTATGTTAAACAAAAGTAACTTCATTGTAAGGTATCTATTATATCTCGCTTAAATTACAATAAGATCAACAAAAAAATTGTATCTAACTTATTTACTTTTTTTTTTTGCCTCATTGTTCTCTTTCTGAAATTATTTCTTTTTATTATCTTAACAAATAAAAACAACAGATTCCGATATGGTATGGCGTGTACAAAAGATAACGTATGGTTTCTTACTGAAGCTCCTGTAAAATTAAAACTCTTGTAGAAAAAAATCTTTCATAATGATGTTACAAAGTACACAAGTCTGAACTATATATGCTTCGTTTCCTTGTCAAATACAACTTTTTCTTAAATTTTATTACAAATAAGTAAAATTAGAGTGTCTGTGTGTAACATCAATAACCGTTTTTTAAAAATTACTAACATACCATACATTTTTAGTAGTACTGACTATTTGTAGTATTTTGAATTTTTTGTATTTATTTTTAATGAGTACTTGTATTATATTTTATTATAATTCTATATCTAACACAAAGATAATAAAAACTTTACATATTTGAACAAAAATATTTACGTTAACTGTGGTTTAAGTTTTTATACAGTAAACAGTCATTTAAAGAACGGAGAGCTTTGTAGTAAATATGATATATTTGGAGCTATGAAAATAGAATTCAAGTTTTCCTTATTTATTTGTTCTAGTAGTACCTGTTTACATAAAAAAATCTAAACATTTCTATAACTGATGATAATCCAAGTCCTGAATAGGCCTATTTGAAGCTTTAACATTATAAGTTTATCAAATTATTAAGGAATAAAGTGAAATAGCTTTCGAACGTAAACAAGGAATTATATCTAGTAACATATACCTTGTACCACATAGTTACAGGTTTAAGTCTAGGCATTAAACTTGTACTATTTTAATGTATAGTTCATGAAATATAATAATATGACCTACAATGTTTCTTTTACGTCGCAATATATACACGTATATTGTGTAGAAATAACGTCTCAGTGATTAAGTCAATAAAAACAAATACATATTACAATTATTAAAAATAGTTCTAATTTGATTTACATTACAGCTCAAAAATTCTAAGCACGCATTAATTAGTGAATATCACATATTAAAACCGTACTTTTATCGTTTTTCGTTAAAAAAAGCAGTAATGCAATATATAGTTTTGGTTTTCATAAGATTACTTACAAATTGATATCTTGACTTACGACTGTTAAACCGTAATACAGCACATACCTACAAATTCACTGTTTTCTATGTAAAGCGATGCCACGCCATCTATACCATGATCATCTATACCAATAAATTTTTTTTTTTAGAATAACAAAGTGATATATAACTTGCATATACAACAAAACAACATTATTTTTAATTATTGGTCTGTCAGTCTGTCTGTTTATTCTGAATAATTTCTGGAATGGCTTGGCCAATTTTGATCGAACTTTCACTGAAACATAGCTGACTGGATGATATACGATTCCTTTAATTTCATAAAAAAGTTTTCATATATTTCCACGCGGACGATATCACATGCACCAGCTAGTAACCAATAAATAGTTTACAGATCTTGTCGTACATTGGTGTTTTAGATACCCAAGATGCTTTACCAATCATAGTGCTTACTTATGTTACTTTATATTGGAACAATAAACAAAGCTCGAGATGGGAGCTTTCTCAAGTTGTTCCGCTTACCTTATCTTAATAGGATTGCAAAAGACTGTTCGTATTACGTTAAGCTACCTGGTCCTCTTAAAAAAATCATTAATTTTAAACGAAAATAATAATTTGCCATTAATGGGTTAAAGATAATTTAAGGACTTAATTTATGTTCAGAGATTAAAGAAGTCCTCTTACTTTTGACGTTATCTAAATCCAAGCTTTCAGACGGGGATATTTCGAAACACAAAAATGTCCCTCGTTCCGATGTCATTTTAATATTACCTTTTAAACATTCACCAGATCCCAAACGGAGTCTTTGTTCTTGAGTTATGCGAATTGGGAACACAAAAGGTTTGTTCGTTATGTGTATTTTCAGCAACATAAATACTTTTTGTCAAACCAACATTAAATATTAAGAAATCGAAGATATGTCAATTATTTAAATAAAACTGACGGTATTTCTGAAAACACAGAATCAGACATATACCAACTTAGTCTGCCCGTGATCATGGATGCTGGAAAGAACTCCGAAACGTCGGAATAAATGATATTTTTAGAACGCGAAAATCCGTAAATAAGTGGATTTGATATGTATAATCGCGTAAATAAAAGAAATAATTAAATAACACAAATGTTTAAGAAACTGTAAATTAGTGGCCATCGTTTGAGTAAGTAAGTCTACCTCGATGACAAATAAGAAGTTTCAAGGTCGATAGAACCCAGTACGAAACCTTTGTTTTCCAGTCGAGCTCGCACTTGTGCAGTATCTTTTTAAACTACTTTCTAGTGGCCGTTTATTTACTTTAAAACAAATATATGATTAAGTTTGTAAACTGTCTTATCGCTTTGACTATTATAAAGTATACAGGTTAAATCGTTTCAAATTTTAAATCAGAAATTATACCAACGATTAACAAATTTAATAATGAACATTACAATTTTTAGCTGAAGTGTTATGCCTTTTTTTGTATCCTGCGGATGTATTACACCTTACATATTTTTTTCCAAATATTTTCTAATGCTATATTCTATTTCTAATGCTTTTTGAACATTATATTTATTATTCTATATATAAGTTTATATTAAAGGCAGAAGCTTATAAATATTTTACCCTTATTATTTGTTGTACCGTAGCAGTAGTTTCATTACTTTCGATTTATAGTGGATTTTCTACTTTTGCGTTTATGTCTCACATAAGTATTATATGTTTCGTGAATTTTCTCACATTTGCACGTAAATCGACCTCCTGATACTGCATATTCTAATTTGACTATTCTAGTCTCAGTTGCTTATGAATAATAGATAACGGTGCTAAATAAATATTTAATCCAATTCGTTTCGTATATGATATTCATAGAGCAAACTGAGTAAAAACGTTTGATTCCCGGTTCAGGCTAACATAATATATATCTACGAAGTTTTTTAAAAGAGGAATCCATGTAAATGCTTGTTTGGATTTTTTATTTAATTATATTAAATGATTTCCATATCGCCAAAAAGCTATGTAAAAAACAACAGTTAGAATTTTTAGTCCATGAATAATTAGTTTTCATGCACATTTTTTATAAATAAGCCCAAAATGTACTATTATTTTGTATTTAAAACCGTATTAAGTCCTATGTAAAGTATGAACTTTTTATAACTGCCTTCCAATTACAAACGAGATAATTAATTTCGATTATATGTATTATTAGATCTACATTTTAGTACATTCTTTTAAAATACTAAATAATCAATTTTTTAAATATTAAATGGAAAGACTATAAATTAATTTTTTGTAATTAAAAATGCATAGTAAATCTTATAATTAGTATGCATTTCTACGAGTATTGCGCTAACTTTGATAGGTTTTTACGTAAAATTTAATAAACATTATTGATATTTTAGTTATGCATATTAATTATTGCAACAAGAAAGTTGTACTATGAATTTCTGATAATTTAAGCAATTTACTCAATGTTTCAAAATTCTAAACGTTCGTATTATGCAAACACTTTAGGGGCAAGAGCTGAATGTTAATGATCTTCTTTGAGAGTGTTTGTGTACACTGCGCTCAGTACCTTTACGAAAAACTGCAACCTTTTTACTTGATTCACCCAGAATTGTTTGTTAATTTTATTTTTATATGAAGTTATTAATTCTATTGTTAATTTTAAGCCGAGTCAGTATAACATATTTATTCTTAACCGGATTCCCAAAAGAAGGCAGAGCTTGTTTAAAAATTATATATTTATTCATCTATTTATTCGACACGTCGAAAGAATTTGCACTAGTAATCTATTTATCTAAAATATTTGCATTCTCATAGAATTAATTCTTTTTTTCATTGGAAAAAACTGGTCTGATAACAATTTCTATGTACTTAATAACAACTATAATTAATTCCTGTTAAAAATATCTTAATTTTTTTAATTAAAAGAAGAATATTAAAATGTTACAAGTTTATATTTTACATCACTTATTACATATTATATGTGTAATGATACAGATAAAATCAGAATATAACACAAATAATAGCCATATTAGATTAAATATCAATTACAAAAGTATAGTAAAAATTTCACAGCTGATAAACCCATCATTTCATCGTCCCTCTATAAAACTCCTTAAAACTCCTCTTATAAAAACTCCTTCATTTTTAAGTTAAATTGAGACGAACAGACATCGTACAAGGTAAATAACACATTGAATGACTATGTGATTGATGTTAGTACCGTGGTGACAAGGGGAGCGCGAGAGGGTGAAGTCAGTTCTACTATTAATCTTAAGATACTAATTTCCCCGTTCAATTGTTTGTCTTAAAATTAAAAAAAAAAACTTGAACGGAAATTGAAATTATAGTTAAGATGTTATGATTGTGCGTCGACAATCTTTAATCTTATTTAATCAAACCATCGTTTGAAATAGAGATTAAATTATAGATTTTACCCACCATAATACTTTTTCTGAAAATATGATCCATCTTTTATTACTTTTATAAAAAAAATGGATATTAGATTTAACTGTCCTTTCTTTCATATCTGCTCAGTGTGAATAACCGCAACAATCTTTACTGACTTCAAAATTAAAAAGTATTTGTATTCTTAAACTGGGTTCATATGATCGAATTTTTGCATAACATTACTTCTTCACTTTGGAAAACATTTGCAAGCAATGCTCCTTACGTGACTGATCAATTTACATTCCTTTCATAGTTACTCTTAATTCGTGCTATATTTCTCCTTATTTCATTGATATAAATCATAATATACATTATTTTCTCTTTAGGTGTCTCTGTTTTGTATATTAAATTTAATAAAGATATTTATAAAATATAACAAATCAAATTGTATATACCAACGTATTGTATTGTATGTAAGTTTGTATATAGTATTTTTATTGTAGTGAATTTTTAGGCCTATCGAATACGTTCTAAGTTTTCATCCAATATATGCACTCACCTACTTCTTAAGCCGACTAAATCCCCGAGTTACTAAATAAAAATATTAACAGCTTTAAGCCATTATTTATACAAAAGTATAAATTATAGAATTTTAATGCTTACGCATTCATTGTATATGAATAACATAACAAAACGGACGAATTACCGCACCATAATAAAATTAAAACATGTGATTTCAATTTCAAGGTACAGCTTCGTCAATGTCAATTTTGTGTCAATATTTCTTCTCGTAAGCTCAGTATTTTGGAATGATGGTTGACATGTCTTTATCCTTCCTCTCTTGTCTCTGTACTAACACCAATCAATTACAATTTAGGTAATGTCTTTCTCCTCATTACTTTGTCTATACGTTGTGTTTAAATTCAGTAAGTCAGTTTGTTATTTATCTCGCGTTTTCATTGTAAAGCAAATATGACATTACTGTTAATGGTTTTAAAACATATATTTTTATATTTAATATATTAAGGACGATTTTAATAGTAGTTGATTAAAATAAATTTTATTTCATTTTAAAACAAAATGAAATTGGTTATTTGAATGTTTACACATAAATAATTACACTAAAGTCCAAATACTGTTTGGAATATCTGCCTCAGTAGCCTAGTGGTAAGAGAGTGTGCTTTAGAAACCAGAGGGCGAGAGTTCGAATACTGCGGGGACTAAACAAATTTTAATTGTTGTTTCCTAGTTCGTTAGAGCAATTTGGGCTGATCACTAAACTGTCTGAAAAGTAAGATGATGCGGATGGGCACGTAAAAAGTCGGTCCAACCACCAGTGGACCAGCTTGGTGGGATACGGTCCAAAACACCCCCTAAATTGAGAAGGCATGCATTATGGGAGGCCTTTGTCCAGCGCTGGATGTACAGGCTGATGATGATAATGATGATGTTAAATATCGATAATATACCATAACCAAACTTTTTATTTGGGCTTTCAAGGCTGAGTTGAGAGAGAGAGAGTATAAGGTTAAAGATACTCGTAAAGTAATATTTTTTCTCTATGCGTTTATTGAATTGTTTACTCGTTAGGACTTAGTAGTATTAAGATTTCCTTTTGTCTCTTTTGTTTCGTGATGATTCGTCGATCGAAAAGAAAAGAAGAAGGAATAGAACAATTAACGATTTTATTCTAATGAACAAGTTGACCAAACCTTCAAGAAAAATCACACGTACAAGAGGTATGTGTGTTTACTTTCTTAAAAATGACGCGTCAGGATCGTAAGCGTTCCAATTTGCACTGGAAGAACCGCATCGAAACCCGGGTACAACAAAGCAAGTGTACGTGTGATGTCTGTTTTTGTCGCAAGCAAAAGGTTGAACTACATGTATTTGGATGCTATCTTTTACTAAAATAGAGTGAGTTTTTGTATCAGTTTAACAGAAAAATAAGTTGGTTGATAGTTTTAAATTTAACGTTCTGTTATTTACAGAACGTTATAAACATAAATGAAAATCGACATTAAAAGCAAAACTGTAATTTAATTTTTATTAAAGTTACAAATATTGTCATTTTTATTAATTTAATTCAATTGTATAAGCCACATAACATAAAATAATATTAGGTCTCAATAACTTACTAAACGTTACGTATTTACTATCTATGACATGCCTAATCCATACGACTATTAAAAATTGAAATTTTGAATACCCTACGAAAAAACTGAATTGATTTGAAATATTCATTCACGATTAGAAAGCTATATTATCCTTTAGTAACAGAGGCTTCTTTTTAAGCCAGGAAAATTGATTTCAATAATCTAAAAATAACACGGGCAGAGATGTCGCGGCCTGCTTGTCAAACATAAAAAGTATAGACAGATAGACCAAGTGTTTTATAAGAGTTCAATAGTCTATAAACACAAACATAAATATCCGCTACCTGCTAGCCCCTTGGTAAGAGCGTGTGCTTTAGAAACCGGAGGTCGTGGGCATGAATCCGGCAGGGACTCAACAAATTTTCATTACGTGAGTCCCTGCCGGAATTTGAGCCGATTACCCAATTGTCTGAAAGGTAAGATGATCCATGCGTCGGATGGGAATGCTAAAAGTCTGTCTACCTTCCAAACCGCATTGGACCAGCTCGGTGGAATACGGTCCAAAAACCCTCAAGTAGGAGAGTCGTGCATAAGAGGAGACCTATCTCCAGCAGTGGACTGAAGATGTATTCCTTCCATCCATGCACTTTTGACAACGTACAACAATGATTGATACTTAAAAAACTAATAGGCTAATCAAGGCAAAGCTAAAGTACGTCCTATACGAATCTCGTGAAAATTAAAGTTTTACGTAATAGTTAATCAAAATATAAGTAAAACGTGATTGTAGATGAAAGATATTCGCTGGGTGTTCTCTTACTTGGTGCCAAATAACCAGTTAGTAGTAATATATTGAGCACGTTTTGCTATGGTAGGAAATATGTTTATTAAGTGTTTTTACCGCTATTAAATATGCCTAGCACGATTTTGATCGCGAGTCTGCCATCACCAAGTATAAAGAACGCACTTTATTACTACGTGCATTAGTATTTGTAGCATTTTAAATAGCAATTATTGCATACGTTAAGGTGTGTATAGTAAAAATCAGCAGTAAATATCAATAATAAAATGTCTCTTCTTTTAATAATTTTGATCTTTCTTCGACTATATTAACGAGAATTGTTCTTTGGGAAATAATAAGACTTCCGCCGGCTTAACTATCTTTTTCCGTATACATTTATACACGGTATTGCTAATTGTAATTTGATTCGGGAATGACGTTTTAGTTATAATAATATTTAATGTCCGTTTCGTTCAAAGCAATTCTATTCTTTTTCGGACACAGAAAGTTTTTTTTTTCTATCAATGCTCTGTATATATTTATGAATGTAAGATATTATTTAAAAATAGGTTTTTTTGACTTAATTATTCTTAAAATACAGCAAAGATCAAAAATCTTTAATCGCACTAGCTATTCACTTTTAGAAGATACAATTAAAAAAGGTTAAATTTTTAATGTATTCTGGGACATATAAAATTTTACCATACATATCTAATATCTTCGCTTGTTCTTCTTAGGCCTATGCTTTAGCGGCGTTAGCATTACAGACAATAAATTAGTGAAATAAGTATAAAGATAAAACAGGTCGATAAAGAAAACAAAACAGTAGAAATAATGAGGAAAGATCCAGAACCACCTGCATCTACTGATTTTGCCAGATTTTCGCCGTCCTGCTTTAATAATTGCATAATCCACCACAAAGATAATATCGACGATAACCAACTTCAAAGCTCACTGAGCGTCTTGGACATCCCTCATTTAACCTACCGTGATACACAACATCTCTATTCCATAGTCCATTACTGGCAACACAAATTGACAATTTAGATCAAAACTTTCAAAGAGCTCTATTTAAATATAAAGCATTTCAAAAACCACTTGTATAGGCTCGACATGGGCACAAGACGAGACCTTCATCATATTCATGTTCATGCTAATGACAATCAAGCTTAGATCCTTTAGTTAATCTACCACGACTTTTGTTGCAAACAGACAGATTTACTTTTCTATTTTTCGTTAAGTAAAATTTGCAGTAGACAGTAAATGTGTATTCTATGTAATTTAAGCCTCGTCGGAATACAGTACTTTTTAATTAGCTGGAATCCGTGTTGTCTAAAAGTGAAATGAATAAAGATAATTCTTAGAGATAAATCTAAAGGACAGCTGTAGGTGGTCCACTGTTTACACGGGCCGTCTGGGACGGTACCACCGCGGTTTCTATTTCTGCCACCAAGCAGTAGTGTGAAAACACTACTGTGTTCCGGCTTGAAGGCCACCATAGCGTATTTACTGGGTAAACGAAACGTAACATGCCTCGCGGTACGCATTGCGTTGGTGTGTGATACTACTGGTATTGCCAATGTCTATGGGCGTCGGTTACCACTTTTTGCTTGCGTAGCCAATAAAAAAAAACAAAAACCCTACCTCGGCATGTAATAATATGTCTCTTTACAAATAAATATATATTCGCTTCTCATGCCAAATAATAAAACAACGAAGGATCGTTATCGACTCACATGCCAAGTTAAATTGACATGTATTAAAAGGTTCCTTGACATAAATGGTCTCAAAATGACAGACAAGACAACCACTGTGTACTTTCGTCCGGGTAGCGTACTTATTTTAACAATCAAATTTGTTGTTAAAATAACTATGATATCGTATGTGAGTGATGCACTACAGCTTACAGCCTTTCCTCTTTCTAATAATATTTATATAAGTTAAGCTTTAAACTAAAAAATATAACGAACTTTAAAATAATATAGACAAGGGTTTGAATTTTGAATTTACAAATAAAATTTGGAAATATTACCGTTTTCATAATCTGAAACAGTCTACAATTCTTTTCTAACTTTTCTGATGTCCTCACGGTTGCAAGTACATTCTAAATTCTCTTACCACCGTAATATAAATTAGTCTCGGCCTGTAATATGTTAAATATAAACACGCTAGCTGTTACCCGCTACTTCATCCGGAGGAATAGGAGGTGGACATTCCTCCTAAGTGTATTCAAATATACTGTATAATATGAGGTATTTTTTGAAAGTAAGTACCCTTTGGAAATAAATGACCTATGTCCAGCAGTGGACTATCAGAGGCTTATGATGATGATGATGATGATGATGATGATGATGATATTTTCAAATACTAATTAGTAATTAACAACGTAAATCCCCACAGCTAAACGTAATTAGTAGTTTTACTCATTATTTTACAATCAAATTAAAAGTACACCATTTTTAATTTGTTTTTATTAATATTAGTAAGATTCGGTGCAATCGGTTCAAAAGGTTTTATGGTAAAAATTATATTCGATAACAAGGATCGTAAGCGTTAGCATAAAAATGGATGATATAGCCTTTAGTGCCCAAATTTCAGTAAGCTAAATTTTAAATTCTTTCATCCACTCCACTAATTTCCGACATGCTTGATAAATTTATTAATGGATAGACTATTATCAACTCATTATCAAAAAAGTAGGAAAAAATATATTCGCTTCAAAAACGTAGCTTTTTAATAGCGTATAACAACAAGTTATTTGTATTTAGATATAAATACAAATAACGGAAGCTGTAGGAAATTACTATTGCATGTGAGAGTCGTACCACGCTAACGAACGGAAGCGTACGGCTGTAATTCAATTTGTTCGGAGATTTGAAATATTTCGCAAGTTACCATTTGGTGTTGAAGGTCTAAATATATCTTTTAATTTACTTAAATACTTTCCATTTTAATATTAGTATTTTTAAACAAAAACACTTAAAAAATACAATAAAATTATTGTTATGTAGCTCGATTACTTTCTAATGATATGTTTATACAGTAAGATTTATGTTTATGTAATTGTCATTTGGAAAAAATGTTAAAATCTACAATGCAGTTTTGTCATATTATCATAAATTTTGTCATAATTTGATATAATTATACATGATTTAAACATTCAAACGACTTTAAGTTACAATAGTAAATACGTTTACAAGGAAAAAAATTACGTATTCCATGACGTTAATAAAATTTCTTGCCAACACTTAAATATTTGTCTTTTGTTAAGTAATTCTACTCTGATCAATTTAAAATATCACTTTACATATAAGGTATTCGTAGTTATGCTTCTTTAACCAGAAAAAGTATTCTTTGACCTATATGCAAGTTGTTAATTTTTATTATTTAAATTATATACGAACTCTGAAAGTTATAAGAGTCACAAATCAATTTCAATAAAGTCATTCTCATTTTTTGTTTTGATTACCAATTTAAAAGTCTCTTTAACAAAAGTGAACTACCATGACCCAAAAAAAACAGCGTACGTTAAACGTTCATATATCGAATCGGAACACATTTTTTATTTAATAGCTCCAGGCACTGAAGTCTCATAAAGATCTGCTTTTACGGCTCCTCGGGGAGGCCAAAACGAGAAACCGAACGTCGATGCATTATCTGAATGACATATCGAAGCGTTACAGTATTTTATCTTACTATGACACTATAAATATAATTACGAAGGAAACAGTAAACAGTTTTTATATACTATTGTGACGTTTCTGAATTTAAAAACATTTTTAAAGGTTCACATTGTCAAAATGGGATTTTTAATAAGATAAATTGTACTTTCTAGTTTAAATAGTGGTATTTTGTATGAACCGTCTGAGGTAGTACGATCATGGTGTATATTTCTGCCACTAATTAGTAGTATGTAAGCACAATTGTATAAATTTTGTATATAAAATTATAAGAATGTATGTCAAAATTTAAAAAAGTGCGATAATCAAAATGTATTTGAAACATTACCATTCTTTCAACAATCGTTGCACAAAGGTTAGTATTTTTTTAAATACATTTTGCAAGTAAGGAATATCATCAAAAACAACCAAGAACATATCATTAATTAAATTTTTCGATATCTTTATGTCATGGTAATAGTATCTAAAAATATAATCCAAGTTAAAATACAGTGGCCACACAGGCGGTTAAAAAATACTATTTTATACGTAAGCGAGCACTTTATACGTAAATAACTAATGCCTGTTATGTGCTCATTGACATTGGCAATTAGAAGCCCTTCATACTTTCGTTAATTTTTAAAACGTACTATTAGAAAGAACTATAACAAGCAATTTTTAAACTATAAAAATATAAAATGAAATATCAATTACTCGTAGCTAGTTCATATTGTCTCAATTATTTATAAGCTATGATAAAATACTGTTTGTGTCAATTAAGTTATTAATTCCCAATCAAGTGTAATTTATAACCAACGATTATACGGAACAGTGTCACAATTAATTACTTATTGGAGAATGGATTGCATGCGGGCTGAAATAAGAGCCTCCCAATTAGCAACAGTTACACGTTAACACCTCGAGGGGTATATTGAAAATGGATGGACCAATTGAACGGCCAGTGTCGACGCATCGCAAAGTTATACTAATTGCTATTTTCACAATATTATATGAATGTTTTTTAAGGAGCTAAATAACCAAGAAGTTAATATAATAAGTATTTAATATGTACCCGTAAATATTTTCAATATAATAAAATTTCCCATACGTTTTTTTTAAATCTGTAAGCAATAAATCGATATTCTAAAAAAACTCACGAGTTTGATATTCTCTTCTTTGTCATTTTTTTTTTGCTAATAAATTAGGGTTACAGTACTGTACCTGTTACTATATGTTTACTAGCTTACTACAATTACAAACTATTACGCTTATAATGCAACACCCATATATTTATGTTCAGAAGATAAGCAGAGTGGGAGCTACGTAGATTCGATATATTGTTATTCATTGATTTTATTTAATCTTTACATTATTTCTTTTTATCCTATCATGGGATGTAGGCTTCTTTCAGTTTTCTAAAAAAGTTAGGGGTATTAGTTCTACTTACAAAGCCCATACGAAAAATATGTTACACTATTGTGTATAAGCCAGGTAGACGTAAATTAAATAATCGTACAAGATTGATCTTTAGACATTGTGATTTCAATCTTCACCTATGTAGTGTCTTTTAATTCATAATTTTTTATTTCATCTCGTAAGTTCATAATTTTACACACATAAAAACAATAAGCGAACAAACGAGGTATCTAATAATTTATAAATTTTAATTAAAATAGTTAAAAAGTTTAAAAAAATAGTTACAGATAGCAACAGACATTACCATATAATAGACGTTAAAAGTATACCCCACAAATCAGCAAGTGAACAATCTTCTGTGTTGAATTAATTCTGGAGACATGGCCGCTTGAATAATTTAAACCTAATGCATTGCATAATGTACACCACGAGGTTTTATGTTAAGGCTTAAAATTAATCTTTATAGTGTGAGTGAATAATCGTATATTAGTCAAATTAATTAAATTCGCATACAATAAGAAAGTACCAATGCAAATGTTTACATTGAAAATTAAATTATAAAGTTGCAATTATTATTTATTATTTATTTGAATAACTGCCTCCGAAGCCTAGAGCTATGGGCGTGTGCTTTAGAAATCAGAGGTCGTGGGTTCGAATCCTGAGGGGACTCAACAAATTTCCATTTTTGTTTCCAACTTGGTTAGGGCAATTTGGGCCGATCACCCAATTGTCTGAAAAGTAAGATGATCCATGCGTCGGATGGGCATATAAAAAGTCGGTCCACCCACCAACCCGCATTGGACCAGCGTGGTGGGATACGTTCCAAAACCCCCTAATGAATAGGGGTGTATTAGGGGAGGCCTATGTCCAGCAGTGGACTATCACAGGCTGATGATGTATGTATGATGTGTATTTATTTGAATACGTACGTATTATGTGCAGTATAAATATTAACAATTATACGTACATTTTTATTTAATTATTATTAAAGTAATTTATTAATTTTTAGTGTATTCCAATATATTTTATATTGTAATAAATTTCTACAAAATGGTAAAATATTTGTTCTTGGTTAATAAATTTAAACATTATTTTAGTAAGATGTCACTTATTTTAGTATTAAAACTTGAGTTCGATTAGTGGCACGTTTATTGCAAAATGATTGCGTGTATATTATAAAAATAATACTGGATATAAAAAAAATTCTAACGTATCACGCACACTAATTACTCTTTGGAGCAAAGGCGATAGAGTAACTTTATTATAATCGTTTCCGCTACGGATCCGATCTAATAACCGCTTAAGCCATTAACAAGATATGCCATGGATTGAATTATTACTTAATCACTTAGAAATATTATATATAATAACATTCACATAACGAATAACTTATGTTTTTGACCTTTACAATATACCTCAAAAAATAAATATAAAAAATTCCAATTATTAAATAATATTGTTATCCATTAATTTTAATATATATAAATCTCATTTCACAATGTTTGCCCGGGATAAACTCCTGAAATACTTAACCGATTTTAAAATATAGTTGCCCACCATGTGCATTTTAATCCAACTTAAAAGATAGAATAGCTTTCATCTTAATTTATAATCGCAATAAGGTTTTATAACAATTTATTTTTCTATTATTATTTGATGTAAATTTGTTTGCTACAAAACGATTGTGACAGTTGGCGATATCTATGGATTGCGTTGTGTGTGTCAATAGATGGCGCGGTTTAGTAACATAAACTTTTCGTTAATAATAGGAGAATTGGTACAATAAAAACTAATTGCTAAAATTTTTTAATTTTGATAAGTTTATTTTGTAATAATTTATTGTTAAAAACAACAATGCAATTTAATAAAGCCGTTATTTTATACCAAGCCATCTATTAAAAAAAGTAATGAATAATATAATAATAGAAGCGTCCTAACATACACCAACAATATAAAATGTAAAAATTAAAAATGAAGTTTTATAGAGCAAAATTAGTAAAAGCGATGTTGTATCCTACATAAAGGAAATATTTTTACGACATATTCAACGGCGGGTACGATTGAAAGTACTGTATATTCGTTATTTATTATTTCTTGCGATAGTTGTTTCCTTACGCTTGCAACGAATGTAATCAACTTTTGTTCTTTGTTTTTAATAACGATGTTACTAAAACATTAAAATTATGCTTTTGGTGGTAGTGCTCCGTATCCATACAAATTATAACATATTTAATAGAAAAGTAAGAATTAAAAAAAACATTAATAATTTTTAAATTAACTCTTTTGTATAGAATTTTGCACGATATCAACAGAAGATACATTTTGATTAATCGTCTTCAGTCTGTCCACGTTGTATACTAATCCAATCGATTTTTATACCAGTGTTATTTGTTTAAAGTTTTTAGGTGTAACGATTCATCATCATCAAGGTCATTGTTTTTCTACAAATGACATTTATATAATAAAAAATGGTGGTCGTCATGACTTATATTCTCTTTCCGTTATCTTAAGCCCTTAAATTGTTTATTTTAATGTAAATAAAGTAAATCCTAGCCGCAGGGTCCACTAGTAATATAACTAGATATATAACTTTATAATTTATTCTTTTGTTCACGCAAATAGTATATATTATTGAACCTATGGACTATTTATTTTACATTTTTGTAAAATTAACACGCACACATTGTTGTAGATACATTAACCATGTTACCATATGATGAAATAAATGCATAAATATAAAAACATAAATTACATTTACACCTCCATAAATTCAAAAATACAATTTACTGTAAAGTTGGAAAACTGACGGTTGTTTTACCTGACAAGATTGCATTACTTCAATCAAAACTTATTTCAAGCAGCTTAATTTATGTATATAATATATATATATATATATTTATATAATAATATTAATTGCAATATTTCTGTACAAGATCCAGGAGTGTAAAAGTGAAATTAAGACTGCGGCCGCTCTTTTATTGGACAAACAGCGAGCAAGAAGAATCCACGTGAAGAAAAATACAGCTGACGTTAATTACAAAAAAAAACAACAATTTGGTAGTGTATGACTACACTTTAACATAACCCAAACCATTACAACAGATTTGATGGACCACAGATCCTCGCTAAAGAACACCGATTCTTGCCAAGGATAATCTATTGAGCTGATGACTGAGCTTTACCACCCGCTTGGGACCCCATAATCAATAAAAATATAATTAAAACCCAATCGACACCTTTTACACACAAATTTGAGGTCAAGCTTTTCTAGTCAGTACACACAATACTGACTCATGATTGATTTATAAAATACAGTTCACTTCCATTGCTTATAAATTGACTTGCGTAAAATTATTGCTTAGTTAATCTGGTTTGATTAAAGCGAACCTTATTAGAAAATTAACCTAGCACCTTCGGGAAATCGGTACGAAGCTTAAGAATCAAATTTATTTTCTAGTACATTTATAGTACAAGTAAAAATGACGTATTTACTTTAAGATGTATATACATGTTTACTTTTTGTTTTAAAACATTATTTAGTTCTCTGTTTTTAAAGGTTTACAATTTTTGTAGACTTTTTCAAGCAGTTAATAGTGAAATTTATTTTTTTTAACCTTTATTATCCCACTGCTACACAATGCTCTCCTCTGATTTATCCCATGTTTAGCCATCTGTTGAACGATCCAGCCACTCAGATCAGAAGGCGTCTAAATCATCCTACCAACTATTACGTGCCTTACCACGACGTCGGCGCCCTACTGGTGGGCTGTGGGTAATTATGTTAGCTCATCAATCAGAATGCATCGTCATAATGTGACCAGCCCTATCCCATTTGAATATGGCAGTCGACTGGATCTCGTGCTCTGTCGAGTAAACTATATATATATATATATATTTATACGGGCCGTTCCAATCCGACATGGTCGGAGCGGCCCGTGCCATAGACCCGTCCTCCCACCGAGTGAATTAACTGCACAAAGGGCCCTCAGATGGGGAGCCTCGGCTTGGACCGTCACTTTCTGGTTCCTGTTATCATGCTCAATCGAATGCTGCCCAGGTGAGCCGATGATTGGCTCAATTCAGAAGCTTTCTTAATGGATAATTTAATAGCTAGAAGCGCTCTATTTAAACTTTACTACAATTTTTAAAGCGTTGGCGCTGAGAGAAAAAGTGGCGCAAGAAAATCCAGCAACGCTCCTATCTAATATGGTGTTAAGCTACATGTCATATAGCAAAGGGTAGCCAGCGTATTTACTAGGTAAACGAGACCTAACATCCTATGTCTCACGGTAGGCAGCGCGTTGGTGATACCTGTATTGCCAATGTCTATGGGCGTTGGTGATCACATTCCATCAAGTGGCCGCGACTGCTCATCTGCCTGCGTATGCAATAATTAAAAAAAAAAAATTCATGGATTATATTTAAAACGTTCCAAATGATTTTGACTATTATAAAATAGTTCTACATTTTATTTTTCTGAATAAATAAATTGCTAATCATAATTATAATTTTAAAAGCATTTATAAGCAAGCCTTGCGCTTGCTTATAAATCAGATGAAATTTCATATATTTCAGATTTTTGTACAAATACCAGCTATAGCTGTATGAGCGCCTGCTGTCTTTTTGGTCCACTTTCCATAAGAAGAAGCTTTTTTATAAATATGATACCTAAAAATAGTTTTGTAGCTAGTAGTTTCATAAATAGAAAATTTCGTCAAAAATCACAACCTCGTGCAATTAAATTGCAACCGCCGCCGAAACCGTAAAAGATATACTTAAAATATGTGGTATTTCTTTAAATGGTCTATAATAAAGTACGCGAGCGCATATATCTGTTTTCAGAATAACCCAAAATAGCCATTTAATGTAAAACTTTGTAAAAAATTACAATGTATTCAAACCGTATTTAAGGTTAAATAGTATAAGTTTACATAAACGTTAATGCATTTAAAAAAAAGTTTTTTTTTCATAAAACGTATCATACTAGACATTTTGATTAAATGAATAACTTAGAAGATAATAAAGATTTAAAATGCAGTGGCGGACACTGCAGCGTAGCTTCTTATAGAGGGCACGTTATCACCGGCTTATATTTAGCAAAATGGTTACAGATTGTTTGAAATAAGAAATTTATCCTCAACAAAATATCTTAGATCAATTTTTAGTTCCCAGTATTTACGAGGAATAAATTCTTTTGAAAATTCTTCCTTATAGCAATTTTTCTTACGTTTTCGCAGAATTTTTATCGTTTTTTAATCTTTTCATATTTTCTTAAGTAAGCTTAAATAGGTAAGCTTTATCAGAGGGATGAATTAGATATTAGTTAATTTGGACGCACTAACTTCTACAATGACTTCTAAAGACCACTTCGTGTCGAAAACCAGGACCGACGTTTTGCTTGCGCATCCAACACATGGATTATCTTCGTCGATTAAAATCGTGCAATTTGTTATTAGCCCATATAGCCATATACAATCTAATTAATAACAATAACACAAATTTGTTTTGTCTTTGAATTACTACTAATGACCGTCGATATTTAATGTCGGAACGCAAAGCTTTACCACCAATGCAAGGCTTCGAAGTAAAATCTACAAAATCTTTACGGAAATTGCATTGTAAACCAACAATCGTTTCGTAAATAACAAATATCTAACACATATTGTTAATCTAGAAATACTAGTAAATTTTCTGTATCCATATTCGAGTGAAATGTCTTAAAATAAGTTGTTATTTAGATATATTATATAGACTCAGTTGCCACATTCTAATACCGTAAAAGCACAAACATAGCTGTAATAAAAAATAAGGTTAGCCATGAAGCTTTCTTTATACGGGTAAAAATACCTTAACATGTGCCTTAAGCAATAAAAGGATGTGTTTAAGTGGTAGTAGACTATCGCATATTTATATGTCTTTTCTGTTATCTAAACGCTTTTTGCTATTTGACGACTCTTTTGAACGTGAAACTGGAAAATTTGAGTATAAGAACAGATTATTTATTTCTAATCTGTTTATTTTTATTTCCGTCACTTGTATTTTATCCAATGTCAATGATATGAGTTATTATTTGAGAAGAAATAAGATTTATCAGAATAATATATTTTTCTTTTGGAAATTTTGTAGAAAAAAAAACTCATGTCGTATTCCTACAGTATTAGCGAGATGAATGCTTGCCTAAAGAGAACAAGATATGCAAGATAATTAATTCAAAACTATGTTTTATCGTAGATTGTAATGTAAATTATATGAACAAGAATATATAGTAGTTTATGCCTAATTAAAACTATAATAACCATTTAGACATCAAAATTTATGAATGTATGTAAAATAAATAAATAATTACTGTATTAATCTTTGAAAAATTTTATACAATAATCACTTTATCTTACAAGTTATATGAATCTGACTTTAGAAGCTTTCGTCGCCAAATAAATAATCTTAGTTGAAGTTATAAAATATCTGTCACATTATTTATTATTATTATTTTTATGTAGTAAACAGTACTTGTCAAATTACTTTTACCAGGACACATAAAACCCACTAATCCGCATTGGACCATGGTGGGATATTTTCCAAGAACCCTCAACTTTGCCCTCTAGTTGAGAAGGCGTTCGTTAGGGGACTCCTATGTCCAGCAGCGAACTAACACAGGGCTGATGATGATGATTTTGATGATGACATAAAACATAATTATAACAGCATTTAATGAGGTTAATCCGACTAGTAGGATTGGTTTGCAAAGCTTACACGGAATCCAGTTTTAATAACACAAAGCTGAAATTAACCGTTCTCAGAATGAAATTCAATCTGTTTGACGAACAATACTCATTAAACTTATTATCCATTATTGCGATTTGCTGTGTTTGGAAAATTCAAATATGATGATCATGATTTTAGGATCCCTTTTGACTCCGGAAAACGACACGATTCGTACATTATCTGTCACCGTAGATACAATATAATTCTTCTCATACCTTAGATAAACTTCTGTTTGTTAGATTAAAAAAATATATATTAATAGGTAAAAATAAATATTTCAAACCTTTATCCTTAAAGTGTAACAGTAATTTAGGAATTAAGAGTTATTTAATTCCAAGTCTCAAGGTGACACCTAACCATTTTTTTATCAAATTGGTGACTCGCGTATCATCCTGGGTAGAAATCGGTGTCCCATGGCAAGGATTTGTGGTTTGTCAAATCTTATATAATGGTTAGTGTGGTCAAGCACATGGTCGCATACTGCTAGAAGTAGTTTTTCTTTTATCATAAGCTATTTTCTTAGTTATTAATCCTTTTTTGAAGTTTAATAATTCAATTATTGTTTGGTTTATAGTTGTCGGCTGATAATACTCTCTTTATCATTTCAATATCATCGTAAGCATTCGGTTTGTAGTAAATGAAGTTCATTCATAGATTATTTGGGTCATTAAAACAATACGGAAGTGAGAGGTTTCAAGTTATTTATACTAGAGTTGTTCTTAAACAACCTTCTATCCAACTAAACATTTTATTAAAATATGAAATTTTCAATGTGATGATAATAATACCCATGGTGGGTTTAAAAAGATAATTCGTCCTAATTATTATATTTTCTTTAGACTAGACAGACATTTGACTATGCAATTATATCTCGCAGCGACTTTTGTTTTTACGCTTAACTTTAACATAAAAACTTTAGAATAACTTAAATATTTAACTAAAAGTTCAATTTAATTGGTAATAACAAAATTTAACTAATTTATATTGCATTGTTATAATTTATATGCACATATCTTAAAAACTAAGAAAGTTCACATTTTATGACTAAAAGAGACATCAATATATTTGCTGAGCTTTTTCCTGAATGATTCTAGATACGAGGGAGGGGTGAACGATTCATCCTTCTTATACCGGATAAAATATCGGCATATTATTCATTTATGTAAGTTATTGCTTTGGACCACTGTTTTCGTGTTTTATAAATTTAATATGGTAAATTTGTACTTATTTTGAACCATTATCAAAACGGTATCAAATCTAATTCTTGTCATTACAATTTTACTATTTACCATTATTTTTGGTAATTTGTTGAGAGTTGATTGTTTTTATAACGCTATAGATATAATGAATAGAAGATAACATGAAAAGTAATTGAGGAGAACTCTTACTAAGTCCTTGAATAAAGTAACTTTTCGAAAGATTCCCTTAATATCCGTAAGAAAAACAACGTCGTTCAAAACGTTGTGGAAGAAAGTTTAGAACCGAAATCTCTACCAAAAGACACAATTTCGTCGCAAAGTTAATAAATTGAATTAAATTATTGTGATAAAGCTGATCCGACAAAATATTATATTACTAGCAGTCGGTCCGCGGCTCTGCCTGCCAGAGGCCTACCATTTTTACATTTTTCAAATGGTTTTCGCTAGGGTAAAAAGTATGTTACTCAAGGACAATATAGCTTTACAGAAGTAAAATAATATTTCAAAACGGTCAAGTTAGGTAGTTTTGAGTAGTAGTAGGTAGTAGTAAATTCTATTCAAACGAACAAACACATCTTTAATTTTATAACATTAGTATAGAAATTATTAAAGTAAACTTTAAACTATAATTGAAATTATGCTTAATTTTTTATAATAACCGAGTCGTTAATGCTATAATATTAACATTAACGACTCGGTAGCTAACCAAAGAGATAGAGGAATGTAAACAATTCAATTAATAATACAAGAAGTAAGCCGTATGCATCGACCTCGATCCATTTTAGATCTGATTTAATTTTCCAAAATACATGATAAAAGACACAAATAATTGACTTATAAAGAAACAGGAAAAATTTTCAAGTTGTTACTAGGAAATAATCTAATTTGTAACTTTACACAAATAATCACAACATATTACTTTTTGCATCCATTACAAATGTCTTTCAAAACCTAATAACAATTAAAAGGAGATGGTTTATTCTGCAAGCAATTTTAATTACCTCAGATTATATTATTCGTATTAAAACTAAGATGATCCATGCGTCGGATGGGCATGTAAAAAGTCGTTCCACCCACTGAAAAACCCTCAATGGAGAAGATGTGCATTTGGGCAGGCTGTCCTGTCCCACAGTGGAAGATGTTCAGCAGTGGACTAAAACAGGCTGATAATTCACCGGTGGTAGGTTCCCTTTTTATCGGGGACGGTCTGGTGCTACCGTGGCTACTACTGCGGTGCCTATTACTACCGCAAAGCAGTAGTGTGAAAACACTTCTGTGTTCCGGCTTGAAAGGTACCGTAGCCAGCGTATTTACTGGGTATTCACTCACGTATGTGCTCAGGTAGGCAGCGCGTTGGTGACACCTGTATTGCTAATGTCTATGGGTGTCCGTGACTACTTTCCATCAGGTAGCCTAAATGCTCGTCTGCCTACGTATGCAACAAAAAAAATATTTTGACGATGATTTTTTGTGCGCATTGTTCTGTAATACTTACATGCTATATTCAATGAACTCTATGATAATAGTATTGAGTTTTATCTTACACTTAATAAATCTTAATAAATAATGAACGTTTAATTAACTTTCAAATTAAGAATGTTTAAAAAATACTCCTAATGTTAAACTCCTTGCCGTAGCCGGCGGCCACTTATTAAAGCAAACTGCTACATGGAACTCATACATTGTTCGTGTGAATTTGTCAAAAGTGTGGTCTGGCACGTTTATCTCAGCTGACGCCATACGGTACGTCGGATAATTTATTTAAAGCCGCTGGCTTAGGTGTCACTGCATATGTCGACCGTCATGAGAGGTCTTCGAGAGTGAAAAATATTGTTCGCAATATAATTCTAGCCTCTGTTTCATAATGTTGGAGTTGTTCTTCTATTAAATTGAACTTTATTATAGTCTCGCGACTCAAACGCTGGTAAGTTGATTCCTAAAAAGAAAATAATATTGTGTTTTCGCTTTGTAATTATGCAACTTTAGGACTTTCTGATATTGATTGGCCGTCGCTTTACTTATCGGAGGTCATGAGTACGAACCCTGGTGAAAAAACTTTGTCATTTCAATGTTTTCTCATTGATTGGCGCAATATTAGTCTTCTATGCATGTGATGGTCATTCAAGAAGTCAATCTCAACCAAAGCTATCTTTGGTAGCCATAGGACGGCAGTGGCCTAAAATATACTGACATGTATTTCCTTCGCCGCCATGAACTTACACATATAATTATAGAAGTAAATACAAATATATTTTTATGTTCCTAGTATAGTATTATTAAATGGAATAATTATTTCATAGTGATTAATAACGTTTTCATTTATGAAGTATATTTCTTTATAAAACATCTAATTTCTGTACCGTGAGGGAAATGTGCACCTGCGTTTCTGAAGTGTACTCGAGTCTCGAAATGGTAGAAGAGGCCCGGTAGGAGCTTCGTGCCGAGGTGTTAAAGTGATCACTACATAGCTCTCATGTACCGTTCTAGATGTTGACATTACTAAAATAAATTATTTCAAGGATCGCATGATGCGTATGTAAATTTTGGAAAACTCTAAAATGAAGAATTATGCCGGCCGTATATATGCAAACGAGCTTTAGACTCCACGTCTTTTATCTATTTCACTGTTATATTAATGGACATAAGATTTAAATTATGGAGTCGAACTCGGTAAATTGTTAAATATTCTTCTACTATTGGCCGAAGCTTATTGTTTTGATTGTGCATTAAGATCTATGAAAATAAACGATAAATAGTCGCAGTTAAACTTTAGGACAGTAAATGCTTCTTAGAAATAATATAAGAATTATGAGTTGATGCGTAAAAACAATATCAATTATGTCCTCCAAGTCGATTAAGACTACGGCGGCCGATGTATATTTGAGATCAGCCAACTGTGCAGGAGCACCTTTATATTCTCCAAGCCCGATATGACAGATGGATTAGATAACCGACACGACCGGAGAGAGATAAGGCGCAGGACCGAGTTTTTACAAGCCTATTAGATGCAGGGATCATCCTAAATTTCAGGCAATCAGGTGATCAGCTCGCAATCCCCTAACCATCTGGGAAGTCCCCGCAGGATTCGAACCCGCAAACTACGGTTTATAAAGATTCTTTGATTGTGAATGTGGTCTCTCTTATATTAACCAAACTAAGCGATCCTTTAGAACACTTAGCTGACTTGAAGCACCGCTGGTGGAAGAAGTCTGCAGTATGCAACCATGTTCTGGATCAATCCAACCATTATATAAGATTTGACAAACCACAAATCCTTTCCAAAGCCGAATACACCGATTCCCAGTATGATACGCGAGGCTATTGAATTTTACAAACATCCTAATTTCAATAGAGAAGCTGGTTGGATTTTACCACCTGCTTGGGATTCAATTATTCACAAAATTAAACCAAGCATAACATATTTTCTAGACCTCAAGATGCCATAAGTTCGGTATGTGTAAAATGGCCCAATAAATATAAAACAGAAATGACGGAGGCTGGGTAATAAACTTTGACAGACGAACAACACCTCAGTCTGCCCGTGACCATGTATCCTGTAAAGTGTCTGAAACGTCGGGAAAACTGTACACCATTAAAACGCGATAAAATCCGTAAAATCTTTTATTAAATCAGTTACATATGATTTTATGCTTAATATTCAGTATAAAGATCTAAGATTAATTGAACCATTAGAAGTTATTGAGTGAACCAAAACTTAACATGATCATTCATTTCATATCTAAATGTCATATCTATTAAACTTTTCTAGTCTAAGTACGTTTAAAAAACGATTACCCTTCTGAGATACTCGTATTAGAGTTAATGTAAAGCGTTTTGAACCTAATCATTGACTAAACACGATTGTGTGAAGTTTAGATATTAGTAATAATAGTAAATACATTTCTGGTCCGTTATTCGTTATTGATAATTCTCTTGTAATAATCCTTTGCTTTTCATAATTTTTGACATTTCATAGCCTATCAATTTAAAAAACGCGTCAAATACCAGTCTAAATTTAATGAAATTTACGTAGATTTACATAGAACATTAAAGTTATGACTCATTTTAATAGAACCACATTGATTTTTGTCTCAAAAATGTGGCTAAATTAGCAATTTTAATGCAAATAAAATATATTTTATATAAAGGTAGAACCATCTGTATTCTTATTTAAAGTGTGATTATTAAATTTGATATTAAAAGTCAATTAGCAAGGAAATCGTAAGGTCGATATATATATTTGTGTGAGATAAATAAATATCTTCGAATTACAATTGTAACCAATTTCTAACTACATGATTGATTGAAAGACATAATCTTAAAATTATAAATAAGTCGTTTAAATGAATTTGTGTGGTGATACAATTTATGCAAAATACACGTTTGTTTTGCTGAAGTAACAACTTTGTAATGAGGCCTGATGTTAATGATGATGATGTTAAAAAATAGTTGCAAGGATTTAATAAATAACTAAAAATATTGCCCAAAAATTATGCCAGATTAATGGTTTAAGACAAAGTAATTTTTATACCTATTTCTTATTTTTCACGATTATAGAATTTAATCTTTTTATAAAGATGTATAAGGTCAAATAAAGAATGATAAATAAATTATTCCTAAGAATCAAAGTAAATTAAAAAAAAACTGATATTTCCCTTCCTCTCGGACATTTGTCTTGAGTTCACGTGTTTACGGTTTATTAGATAAATAAGAAAGTTTGTGAAATAAATAAATTGATCTCGAATAATAGGAGTGCAATCTGGAACTTATATCCGAAAAACGATGAAATTATCGTTGAAATACAAAATTTGGAATCAGAAAAAAAGAAAAATTTTCAATATATACAATATCTAGAATCTAAACTAGAAACCATGGATAATCGTATAAGAATGCGTGCTTGGAAATTAAAAACCTTCCCAAAAAACAAGACGAATCCAAGAGCGATCTTGTCAAATATATGCTTAATATTTGTCAACTACTTGAAACTGATTTGCAGACATCGCATATAAGTGATATTTTTCGATATAACAACAATAAAAGCAATGAGTCTACTGTCGTTGTTGAAATTAACTCTGCAATTCAAAAAGATATTATTTTACAACCTGTAAAAAATTCAACAAACATAGAACGGACGACAAACTTAACTCATCTCATCTCCAGATATCAGGCACTCCTACACCAATTTATATTACAGAAAATTTAACGCAAAAGACGAGAAAAATATTCTACTTAGCACGTGACTTCGCTAGGAACAACAACTTTTCTTATTGTTGGACAAACGAGGCAAAATTAACAAAAGAAAATCGGATGGTGATAAATAGATACGCCTAGACAATGAAGACGATCTATTGAAACTATGTTCTAACAAATGACTAGTACGAGATTTGTCTCTAGTTTTTGAGAAGGCGTTTAGCATTTATTTTTATATTTCACAACTTTACGTTTTTATCAATTGTTTAATTTCGTAATATACTATTTTTGTTATACACATATGTGCTGTATGTCAAACCCTACACTTATATACACAATTCAATAACACAGCAATATAAATTGCATATACAGGTTCACAATACACATAATGTTATTATTTTGAATATTTTAGTTTTATTTATTTGTTTATGGAGATTATTAGCCCACATATAACAATTAATATTACTTTTCGCTATATATTTTTTGACCGTATGAAAATAAATATCCATCAAAGCTATCTGGTGTGCTGTGAATACATTTGTTTAAAGTATATTTTAAATTATAGTATATTGAGTGCATTAAGAACTAAACATTTTTTAACTTTCAAAATTCAATAACTCGCAAGATATTAGTAGTAAATTAGATTCCATATCTGTAGCAGAATCTCAATTCTCATAAAAAGGTCAAAAAGTCCCCACAAAACAATGTTTTGGAATTAATTTTTACGCGATAAAAAACGCTGGCAAAAATAACAAAAAAATTTGGGATGTCATACACACACGCACGCACGAACGCAATTAATGTTAATTATGTTTTCAAATACTCTCATCCGTTTATTGACAATTTTATAAATTATGTACATGTATCTTTCTTCCGGGAGGAGGGACCTGATGGCCTAAAATACAGGCACTGCTTAGTTTAGGCATCAGTCTTCCACATTATCTTCATTGTTTAAATAATGTACATCTCCTATTTTTAATGTATTACTAATGTGGTGAGAAAAATAAAGTTATTATTATTATTATTTACGAGTTTAAAATAAAAATTGTGATGGTTATTCCAACTTTTTTTTGTAATCGTAGACGCTAAATGAGCTTCTGAATGTGGAACGGAATGGAAATTCCGAAATAAACGTAAAAAAAAGTTTTGGTATTTAAAAAATGTAACCACGTTGAATTTACATTTCCATCTGAAGTATAACGTTTCCGATTTTATTTCGACCTCAATTTGTCCATTTTCTTTCATTGCCACGAATTGACCATAACAAAATTGGGAATCACAATTCAGTTTGGTTGGAATGATCAATCCAACTCGTCATAGTCGTTTCTCTCAACATATTCTTGCCGTTTCGTTCGGACGACTCGTGTTATTCTTTCACAGTTGTCAGATGCGGTTGGAAATAATCTGGTATATTTTCATTCTGAGGCACAGTAAGGCCATAGTTATGTTAATACATAACTGTATCTGTCATATCCGTGACAAATTGTTATGCAGTAGCTTTATTTTAATAAATTATCATTTCTACTGCTTACACAATTGTGATAAAAGTGCATATATAATATTAAATACATTTAAATAGAATTAAATCAATAAGACAAGTTTATTTAATATTTTAGTTGAATATAATCAATATTAAAAAATTAAGACGTTTGAGAAAATACTTACTTAATAGTTATTTGGATTAAAAATTTGTTTTGAGACATAATTTACTAGTTATTTAGTACTTGGAAACTCCAAATAAAAATATTTTGTTATTCGTATATTTAAGGAAATTTATGTTTTTATCTAAATAGACATTATATGCCTTGCAATGAAAGTGGGTAAATTTCTATGCTCATACAGTACTTGAAGTAAACCCATAAAAGCTTTTAACAGAATAACTCAAAGTTATAATAAAAGCGTAATCAGCAGCAAAAAAAAATACATAAAATAAAAATAATGTTCACAGCAACTATGTAATATTTTAGGCAAAAGCTTAAAATGCATTTACTTATGAGGATTTTATTCTAATTAATTATTTGACCTCTTGTTGAGTCTTCATTAATGTACCTTGGCTTTGAAATCAAAGTCTACCAATTTCCGGCACTACGGTAACAAAACTTCTAAAGTTTCTTTGTGAACAATTACTAATTAACTTAATAATTTTGTTACGATTAAAGTCAGATTTTATATACGTATTACCGGTATATATTATATACATATTATTGGTATTTGTATTTTTAAGAATATGAACTTTTAATTAAATTTTTCAAGCCGAAAAGTACGTAAGTAAAAAGTACTTAAACAGAATACTTTTGATGGTGATACGGCCGTTTTCTTTGGTCATTTATAAAATTAGACTTATGAGGAATTTAAGATAAAAATTTAAGCATGCTAACCAAAGCAATCACTTAAACAACGGTGTCAAAATAAATTACGTATGAAATTGCTTATTTCGTTACCTCCGTTATTTTCATTTGAATTGTATCGTAATAAAAAGAAAAACTGAAAATTACGACTACGTTTTATCTTTCGTAAGGAAGCGATGACGCGTTTAGCGAACACAATGGTCTTCGTTGTTGTCTGAGTTTACTTAAACGATTTCTCTCACTATTTGAATTTACTTCGTCATTATAATGACAAAAGATTGGGAAATAAATAAAATGAATTCAGATGAGAACGACAATACGTTTAATTAGATTTTATATCTTAAAATATATTCATTCAAAATGTTAACGTTAATATAAAGTATCTTATCTTAAATCTACATAAGCATTACATTTACAGAAACTCATTAGGTGCCAATACGTTAGTCCTTGAAGCCATACAATAATCATTATGCTTTTCCTACCTTTTACACAAATTTTGATGCTTATTTTACTCTCACGTAAGCTAAATATCTAAACAATAACACTTTCACCTATAATAATCAATGAAATGCAATAAACGATCTATAACAACATAAATTTTGTAATCATAAGTTTTGAAAATTGTTTTCAATAAATTGGCTAATACATTTTGTCCTTATTTATTATTCATGAATTCGTTTAAATTTTGTGTTTATTAAGCTTAACGAAATTAACAAAGTCCGTTTCAATTTCTCAATATAGATCTCTCATCTGTTCTACTCGCAATGCGACAATTGCGTTTCAGCAATTCAATTTGAAATAATAAAATTGCATTGATACACCTTACCAAGACTTCATTTAAATTGAAAGCATAATTTCAAATAAAAACAGTTGTGTTCTAAGTTTCATTCAACATACAGTTGGACGTAACTACAATATTAATAAATTAAACTTACTTATATACACATAAGGAAAAATTGTATTTGCAAATTCTACATTCTTAAAAAACTAAACCCATAAAGACATATTTGTATACGAATAAAATATATCCATGTCCAAACCTAAGAGTGTATACTAATCAAAACAGGTCAGTAGGCTTATCACACTCGGCGCATTACCTCCCATTTAAAAGCAAATGTGCCAAGTCATTGCGACCTAAATCACGCTAATTAAGTATTCTAATCTGAACCTATCATGTGAAATAGTTATATTTACATAATGTCGTTACACAATCTAGTAGTAGGTTTATTACACTGTAGATTAAATGTAAGTAATATTTGTAGTAACATTATATATTCAAAAGTAACTTTGTCTGTCTGTCCGTCTGTACATTCTAAAAGTTTTACCGATTTTGATTAAATTTCGTACATGCTTAAAATAGATTCCTGGAAAGTCTATAAATATGCGATAGAAGTGGTCCAAAGGGTTGAAAAGGAGGAGGAGGAGGATGAAAGTTAATATGGAAATCGTCATTGTTGCACCTAAAACGACAAAACTTTGTGTCTATACTTGAAGCAAGCCATAATAGTACGGTATAAACTAGGGTTGAAAACAAGACAACGTGAAATTCGGCATGGCATGAATTTTGTGTCTTGTAATACATAACGAAAAAAGCTCTTTTCTACCGTCCATACTAATATTATAAATGCGAAAGTAACTCTATTTGTCTGTCTGTCGGTTATTACGGTCAAAATCGATGAAATATGGTACATGCTTAGTATAGATACCAAAAAAGGACATAAATAATAAAGGTAAAAATGCTGCCATAAAAGTTATTAAAAAGGGTGCAAGAGGGAACGGAAGTTTTTATGGAAATCTGTCATATTTGAACATAAAACTTTTACTTCTCTGGGTGGCGGGCACCCTTTTACCGACCACCGAGGGACTCAGTGTCAGGAGGAAGGTTGCACTACTCTTTGGCGCCTCAGCCTTTTCTACGGATACGGACACTACGCAGCTGTCGGCGTTGCTCAACCCAGGCTGGGCACTTCTCCAGCGCAGGTTGGGCCATCTCCTTATCGGCATCCCACCTGGTTGGGGGTGGACCAACATTCCGTTTGCCCAAATTTTGCCTTCAATCTCAAAAAATTAAAAACATCGTAATTCAACTTAGGCTTGTCGGGCTGGTTTTGACCTGTCTAGGGAAGAACTGGTAAAAAACTCTGGGTGGTCATTAGTTTTTTAAAACGATAAATCAATACAATACAAGCGTCACTAGTACATAATTTAAGCAGTTGCCAGGGAATATGCCATTGCAGGGGCCAAATTTTTTCCAAACATGTTGGCGCTTAATGTTTAACCATCAGTAGCTGTAACCATAAAAATTTATTAAAAAGATATTAAAGTGACAATAAAAAGAATGAAAGTGATCACTTTTAACACATAATTAAATCCTGTATTATTAATCCATTTTACAAAAAGTTTAAAGAATAATAAAAGTGGGCTAGTCTTTTTTTAATAAATACGTTTCTTTTAATAGTCGCCTTAACAAAATTAAAGTTTAAGCTCGGGTTTTTTTCTTTTTTCAGTTTACAGAATTATAATCATCGTTTGATTTTTCTCTTAATAACCGGTTACAAAACTAATAGTATATTAGTATTTATAAAGAGAAATATTTAAGCATTTTTAATGGAAGCTTTGTTAAAAATTGCAATGACGCATATATAAAGCTTAAGTTTATCATCATCATCATCAGCCTTTTGATAGTCCACTGCTGGACATAGGCCTCCCCTAATAGGCCCCTATCCATAAGGGGTTTTTGGACCGTATCCCAAATTGTAAAAGTTGATAAAAAGTAATAACATTAAAAAGCAAATTAACAATTTAAGAGATTTAAAGTATAATTTTATTATCGTGAATATTTTAAACAGTGTATAAGACACTGTTTGAAGAAATAATATTAAATTTGAAATGCAATATACTTATGTTACTTATTTATATTAAGTATGTTTTGTTTCAGTTGTACTGTTATTAAGATAAAACTATTTTACTTGAATAATTATACTTATCAAGAATTTTTTCCAATTAACGTTATGTTAGTTATAATTAGTCCGTGTCGTCTGCCCTAACCAATAATAAACTCGCTCCACCTATATGACGTGGTTGCAACGCTTAGGAAAGGAACATGATTTAAATTTTGCCATGTTCAACTTCAAACTACGCGCCCTCCTTTCCGGCACACATACGCATTTGCCATCTAACTGAGTATGTGATCGGTCATACGCCACTCGTCATTATATATAATTATATATAATGTCATTTAAAGAAGGTTATTTTGATATAACCGATAGACATTCAAATTTATTTACTTGTACAGATATCGGCCTACATTATTTTGCTAGAAGGTCCAACTTAAGATATGGACTCTATCATAATTTCTGTTTTTAAAAGAAAAATAAATTTTGAAGTGGTCTACTCTATTTCTCAATTTTCTTAAATTGACTCGTGTACCAAATTATGAAACCCCATTGGTTTACATTTACACAAATATATTTCTTTTAGAACAGAATCAATGCTCTATTAGGCTCTTACATGTTCATGTGAGCTATGTTCTTTTATATTCCGAATATAACTTCTTTAACTTGCATGCTTCCTAAAATGTTACAATAGTAGAGGCTGGTTGTTGAAAGTTTGATTATTTCAGTTCCGAAGTAGTCAATTTAAAAGTTGAGAATCGATAACAATCATGTTATAGTTTTTTGTGTATACGGTATTCAAATAAATTTTCAACAATAGCTGTATAAGTCAAATGTAAGGCAGAGTCAAACGATTTTTATTCATAGTGACATTAAAATATACGACATTTAGGATTTATTTCAAACGATTTTATTGCTCGAGATGTATGTAGAGAATATATGAAAATTTTAAGGAGCGTTTCGTGCAACAAGAAATAAGTATAGATAAACACACTTGGTTTGTCAATACTTTACAAATCAATCAATATATACTAAACTATTTGGGTACAATAATATTACAATATAATTTGTGAACCCAAATAGTTTTAAATGTTTCATTTATTTTACACGTTTTTTTGTGTATCACCTCATTGAGGTGTCTTTAATAATTAGAAATCAGAATGGAAAAATTACTAAAAATCAAATTAAAGGTATATTGAACCATGAAAATAAAAATTGTCCTAATGTTGAGTTGACGTTGTCAAAAAATTATCCGACCTAATTTTATCGACTGATCAAATCTATGAGCTTTAGGAAAATTTCTTTTATGAAAAATTCTCAACTCGATAAAGTTTCAAATCTGTTATTTCAATTAGAGTACCAACAATTTTACACTCCTTTTGGGTTTTGCTAATTTGACTTAACCCTTTGTAAATTTTCCATCCGCTTTTAAACAATTCCAGTTCGTGCGGAATAAGTTTCGGAAATCGGTTATTCGGAAACCGGATCTAAATTAATTGAAATGGAATTCTTGTAGCTTAAACAGATATTGATTTCAACAGATACCCTTAGGTTTGTTTACGTTTTTAAAATTTCAGTGTCACTAAAATGGAAACAAAGTAATAAATAATTTTACCACAAAAAAAGCTTTTTACAAATAAATCGGTCCATTTAACTGAGATTTTTCAGTTAAAGTGACACCGAGACTATTATATGAAATAGTTCAAATATCTAACAATAATGATCATTATTTCAATAATACTTGAAGTATTATTAAAATACGCAACTTTATTAAGCCTATAATAGTTAACTGGTTTTTGAATCAACGTTTTCACAGTAGCAGCTTTTCTTCGTTAATGGTAATCAATAAATCGCAAAAAGGAAACTTAGACTTGGTGGAATGTTTTTAAACCTAGCACAGATAACCATATTTCCATTAGTTGTTTAAATTTGTATTTTGAAGCAAAAATTTCTAACCGGTTGCTTGATTAATAGGGGAAAATCTTTTGGGCTACGTTACCGCTATGCTCATAGCATCCACCACTTTAAAGATTGGTGTAAATTTGTGCGTTTGCGTTACCGACAGTAGTATATCTCTACTGTGTATATACTGTGTATTGTTAATATAATGTTGTTATTGTAGTTTAATTATTACATGAATTATTTAATTGTAGAATTATTGTGCAGTATTTTACGTATATATAAACACCCTTATTATTTATTTATTTAGTTGTGATTAAAGCTTCATGGTACTATTCAAAATAAAACAACTATCAAAAGCTTTGGTCAATCAGTATTTGGTGATTTAATACATTTTCTCTGTTGCAGATTAAGAGTGTAAAGAGATATTTAGAGATATATTTTACTTTTCAATTGGCTTTCTATAAAAACAAGGTACTTAAATCAGAGCGTTCGTATTAAATTGTATTGATTTTTCGAACGTTTATATTATTATACAAATATCCAAAAAAATTCTGCAATAATCTGTTTTTTTTATCCGTTGAAATATGAAATACCTTCATATTACTAGCTGACGTCATCGTAAAATATTGCTGACGTATTGTATAGCTTATCTATTGAAAGTTCGATCGCCTAAATCACCCTCCGAGCCTTCAGAGGGAGCACTGATCGTATTACAGGGTCTTAATGTTATCATTTGACGTTAGTAAGCTGGTTTTGTGATAAACTGGCCTAAATGCATTTAATATTAACCAAACGAAAAGATCGACTCCTACCTTTGTAAAGAGCTCTTAATGTAAAGGTAATTGATATATAAATTAGGAGCTAATGACATCGATTTATTTAAGAATTTAGTGATTTAATTTAATTTTAACACAACATCAAACGAGTACAAATAAGATGAAGCAATAAAGGAAATAGGCTGGGGCGGGAAAAAAATAACATCTTGTAATGTTCGAATTTAGGACTTTGTCTTTGACCAATTACTCAAAAGAAGGAGACTAATTTTTTTGAATAAGTAACCTCGTTGATCGGCTCCATTGCTCAGATTATATTTATTTGGTCCCATGTTTTTAAATAATTTTGTTGTAAGTAGCTTAGTAGATATTCGAGTAATAAAAAATCACGTCACCAAAATCACAACCTTTACCATTAAATTGCAAACGCTGCCAAAACCGTAAAAGATAGGCTCAAAGTATTTTATACGTAATTGTAGTTCCTTAAACGTTCTATAATAGTATAGAGCTGTTTTAAAAAGGTTGTTAATACAAAGTATTTAAAAAACTAAAAATTAACACTTGAATAATTTGGAACAAAATAGAGAAATCAAATATACAATATATTTGATCATTATATTATTTGAGAAATCAAATATCTAATATATTTGATTTCTTAATTAACTATCATAAATGGATTTTTAGAAAACTTCTTCCATTTTATGAGAAAGAGTTGTTAATATTTTATTTCAATCGGCATAACGACAAATTCGACACTGGCCTTTAATTTTGACAATTTAACTTAACTCTGTGTATTTCCGGCAGCTTTTCAACAATTCCACTTTGTTAAGAGTAAGTTTTGAAAATCGATTATTCACAAACTGGGTTTTATTGATTGAAATGGATTTCTTGCAACTTGAATAGACATGATTCTATTAGCTTTTTCTACAGCTTCTTCGAAAATAGTATTGTTTTATCAAAATGAGTAAAATTTTAAGAAAAATGTTAAGAAATTAAATTTTATCCCGGTAACGTTACTTGATAGATTTTTTTAATTTTTCACAACTTGCTTCACATTGATGATAACATCTTCTGGGAAAAACTTTATTTTTCATCATCATCATCATTTGTGCATTGCATCTATATGTGCACCGATTTTAAAGGATATTTGTATGTAAACAGATACTGTCGACAGTTATCTTAATAAAGAAATGTGTATTGTTTGCTATAGCTTCAAATTTGTTATTAATTTTATAGCAAAGCTTATTTGTTTTGATTTAGGTATTCCCAATGCTAAGATGCTGTCATATCTTTTTATATTCACAAGAAAATCGTTGCTAGCGAGAATTCGTATTTGCAAAAATGCGGAAAATCTGTTAATTAAGGTTAAATAACAAAAAGCCAAATATGAAAGTTCAGAGAATTGAACTATTGTTATCTATGTACATTTGACTTTATCACTGTTATTACAAACTTTGTTATACTTTAACAAGATTTGTTGGGCGAAAATATAGCCTATTAATAAGAAATAAATACTTTTAAACCTTAAAATAGCTCGAGATGAACTTATTCAAACTTTCATTTCATTATATTTCAACTTACTTAGCCTAAAAAAAATATAAACATAACGTAATCGACTATCTTAAAAAGAGATAGTTTTTAACCGACTTCCCAAAAAGGTGGTATTTAATTTGGAATGTATGGTTTTTTAAATATCTTACCTCGTTGCTTGGCTCCTACTGTTCCCATTTAGTTTTTTTTAGGCCAATACCTTCTATTAGCTGTCATTGGGTCTCATTTTTATAACTTTTCTTTAAAGTTTAATAGATATTTATGATATAACTTCACAGCCTCGTGATTTTTACTGCAATGCTTTTTAACCACGGGGAAATGCCTACGCATACTCGCCCTCGCAGGGACAAAGATGGGTTATGTTGACTCACACCGACCAAAACTATCGAGTTGTTCCTTCGTGGCACCTTTAGCGTGGGATCACAGAAACGCGTGTTCACTCATCTACAGCCCTACCAGCGCTGAACACCAAGGCACCCGTCACTGGCATTGGTTATCCACCGCCGGGCGTTGAAGCAAACGCACCCTTCCTCTGCGCCCTATACAAAGTAAAAGACTTCCCAGAATTTGAAACTCAGGGCCAGGAGCCAGGAGATTCCAGGATACGCAGGAAAAGACTCCAAGCCCCAGCGGCGTATCGATTACGCTCCGCCACCAGCTCAATTCGGCGCCGAGGAACGAGATTGACGCCTCCATGCCGACCAGCCGCGGCTGATATGCAGATAAGGCTCACCTATCTCTCTCCTCGTGGTCGTGTCGGCTGTCCCTGCCATTGACATGAGAGTGAAGGAATAGGAGCTCCTGTGTTTGCACGTACATTTTTCCACTATAATATATCCTGCGCAGTTGGCTGATGTCTGATATAGCTTGGCCACCGTAGTCGGAATCGACTAGGAGGACATTAATATTATTAATTTTACATCTCGAATTGGTCTATAGTAAAGTCCACGAGAGCTATATTTATGTTTAAGTTTAACCCATAATAACGGTTTAATGTAAATATTGTGAAAAATTGTAATGACATTATTTAAGATAATACAATGTACGTTTACATAATAGTTATCACATTTAATTTGTTAATTATAGGTGCCAAACATGTACACGACATTTTAATTAAGTGAATACCTTTAAAGATATCATAAAAATAAAATGCGATGGCAAAAATCGCGAAACAGTTTCGTACAGAAAGCACATTGTTACCCACTTAAATTGCACAAAATAGTTATACTGTTTGATATTATTTGGTGTAAATTATACTTTTCTTGATATGCTATCTGTAAAATATAACTTACTGCGATATATAAGAAATATCAAAAATTCTAAATATTTACAAACAGTTACCTCGTATCTAAAATAATATCTGCTGTTTTTATTCATATGTGAATCCGTAGGACTGCCATCTAAGCTACTTTAAATACTTTTTCTACAAATTGTCTATTGTGTGTGCATTTTCATTCGTAAGCGAATGATAAACGTTATATAATGTTGAATAGTATCTGTAGATTTAAAAAAAATCATTATATGCATTCAGTACAAACTTATTCAACAACGTCTTTTTTATTTCTTCAAATCATTTCTGAAGTAATAAATTAATGAAATAAAAATAGAACACCACGAGCAACTTCATTTTAAATGAAAGAGACTTTTTAACTACTCTGCACCGTTGATACCGTACAGAGAAGCCGAGGGAGAAGGGGACATTTCTGATGGCATCGTTGATTTATATTTCTTCTGAGGATGAAAAAGGGCTAGCGGCCAACTTACTTATATTACATGTGTGGGAATGTAATATATATGAATTTTAAAGTTTTATATAAAATTTATATAGATAAATATATTTTCAAAGATACAGCCGCTATTCATACAGCCCAATTTTATGCATAAAGAATTTTCTTGTGAAGCACTTTTGTATGCAATGTAAATGAATTCTCACCCAAAATAAAAGAAGGCGTATCAAAGTATCGACCTACAGTGGCAATGCTCGACACGGGTCGTGTCACAAGAAAACTATTTCCGAGTAACATTTTACGAGTCTAGCTGCTCACTTTGTCACCTAAGGCCACTTTTTTACCCGCCCTCTCTCACGCTAGTTTATATACAAAACTGTATATGTTTCATACGTGATTATACAACTCATGTTCAAAAATTTAAAATATTACAAATATTCTAGATTAAAAATAGTTTTTATCATTTTTTTAAATACGGGGCACAAACGGCTTGGGTTTTTCTTTTAAATATGTTGTGCATATCATCTTATTATATGAAATATTTTTTAATGATAC